>CM019693.1:52984697-53339697 GCA_009760885.1 Achatina immaculata
CCTGCCTCATATTTTTCTATTATTGTGTGTTGTCTATAGTGTGCCTAGTCGTAGTGCCTGCCTCATATTTTTCTATTATTGTGTGTTGTCTATAGTGTGCCTAGTCGTAGTGCCTGCCTCATATTTTTCTAGTATTGTATGTTTTCTTTACTGTGCCTATTCTTAGCGTCTACCTCATATTTTTCTATTATTGTGTTTTCTATAGTGTGCCTCGCTTGTGTAGTTAGTTTCAGCCGAAGAACAACTACACACATTAATAAAAAAGGAAGCATGATCGGCTGAATCGTTGTCAGATATTTCCAAGAATGGAGGGGGGGGGGGTCCATCAATTCTGCCCCGGCTCGCCGCTGCTGCAGCAGATGTACAGTAGTTCTAGCTGTTGGTTTGGCGTGCAGCACACCGCGCGGAGAACTGCCTTAGCAAGAGAAGTCTGCGTCAGTCACGGACTTGTCAGAAGTCAGCTCTGGTGAAATATTAAAATGAAAGATCAACAACAGGCATCTGTAGATAAACTATGGAGAATTTAAAAAGTGATGCGAACGTTCTTGTCACGTGGGCAAGTGTGTCTGTGGCGGAGTGATATTTATGGACTGGGTAGCTTTTGACCTTTGACCTTGGCAAATGGATGATACAGGAACGTTATTTCTGACCTTACTTATTTAGTGCTTGCAATGATGTAAACATGGCCGCTGGTTTGTCTGAACGCACGGCTTTCGTGAAGCAAAATGTAGTTAGAATGTTATGAGCTGAAGGTGTGGAAACAACTGAAGGTCATCGTAGACTGCTTGTGTGGAACATGGCAAGGACAAGTCCGTGAGCCAGAGACATGTGTCTTAAAAAGTTCAAGGGCAGTAGAACGAATATTTTGGACGGATGTAGCTCAGGTTGCCGGTCGACTTCTCGCACACGGGTCCGTCACGAACCACGATAACGCTCGTCCCCATACGACACTTGCACCTCTAGAAGAACCGAGTTCAAGTCTGAGGTGTTACCACAACCTGCCTACAGCCTCAGTCTGGCACAGTGTGACTTTCATGTCTTCGGACTTCTGAAAAGCGCTTTGAGCGAGGTCTCCAGTTTAAGAGTGATGAGCAGCTACAGGAAGCGGTGCATTCGTGGCTGCTAGAACGACCCAGTGCATTCTTTTCTTCAAGAATCAGGTATTGAACAACACGAGGTCTCAGTCAGTCAGCCATTTGCGTGTCCCTCGCGGAACTTCGCCTCCCTAACAGCTCTCCTGTAAACCTCCTGGTTATAAGCAAGATGCCCTGCTGCTGATGCGCCCATTTGCAAATCATCAAGGACGTCGGGCAGCCACACGCGGGCATTGTTGAGAAATAATGTTATTAACAACTGTAAGGCCTTTTCATTCATGAATATACGGCAACACTGACCTTACTTCTAGCTCGTCTATCTTCTACAGAATCCTCTAAATTTACCTTATCCATAGCGATGTCCATGCCAGGCATAACCCGGCTGACAGAGTGTAGGTGCCTGTTGTCCCTGGGCAGCAGAACGGCCACCATGATCGGCTCCTGTTGTTGATGCGCGCTGAGGGCTGAGTCCAGTATCACCATCAACAGCAGCAGAAGAGTCCTCTGGCGAGTCATTGTAGAGACATGTACGAATCTGCCAGATGGACTAGTCACTTCTAGGGGAGTGGAGCGGTTCCTGGAATAAAGATCCAAGATGGTGGATCAATATTTACGAGATAAATAGAGTGTTGAGTATGATATTTAGATGATGGCTTGAGAATGATATTTTGACAATAGCTTCAGAATATTTATATATTGGCTTGAGAGTGATATTTTGATAATGGCTTAAGAATTATATTTAGACGACGGCTTGAGAATGATATTTAGATAATGGCTTGAGAATGATATTTAGATAATGGCTTCGGAATGATAGTTAGACAATGGCTTGAGACCGATATTTAGATAATGGCTTGAGAATGATTTTTAGGTTCTACACGCTGATTGAAAGTCTTGAATACCAGGGAGAACATTTCGAAACTTCTGGAAAACCTGTTTGAACTATGGAACTTGAATTTAAAACATGGCGGACATGACACTGGTCATAACTGACATAACGAATGAAATGTTTTGGAGAACTAACAAGAACCAAATAATTTTGAACCAGGTACAGCAATCTTCAACACAAGATGGCAGAATAAAGCTTGGAGCGGTGGACGTCACAGAAAAAGGTGGATATCTGCTGTAAAAAAAGTATCATAAGGATATTAAATAACGGGAGGAATCAGACTCGGATTATATCGAAGACATATATCTTAGAAAACTGGAATCCTTCATGTACCAGGCGCTGTCCGCTTTGGTAGTCAACGACACATAGGAGGCATTCTGGCGTCAAGATTGGCGAACCATAGCGGATCAAGACCCTGAACAACCTCTCTCAGCTGGTACCCCCAGCAGCATGTCTAGCCTGGTTAATTTGGCAGGGAAAGTCATAATCTTCACTGCAGTGAGGTCTTTGAAAGAACCACTGCACACAACTCTACTTTTTTTTAGCTCTGCTAAGAGACTCAAGAAATAACCACTGGCACACGATGCTGTACCTCAACATCTTCATCGCATCGGCTGCAAGTAACACTAGTTCCATGGAGACTGAAGAAGAAGAAGAAGAAGAAGAAGAAGAAGAAGAAGGCGGGCAGGATAAAGACATCTATAAGTCACACTGCTGCAAAAGTTCTCGTGTTGTCATAGTAACACGTAAACGCCGCCATACACGCGCAGACAGATTACCGTAGGCTTATGCCCCCTGTCTTAAACACGGTTTAGCCTGCGCCATCTCAATGACCAAGGGAAGCCACCGTTTATTTTCAAAATGCCGCTTAGTCTAACGCGTAGAGAAGGGGAAATAACTTCAGTTATATTTATACAACAAATAATGTTGCTTGTTATCAAATCGGACCAGGATTAAATGCTCGTTTACATTCTCAAGTCCGATATTATTAATTCTGTCTTGTAAACCAGTTTCCGCTACGGTTCGTAGGTCTTGTGACAAGAACCAAGATGCTGCTTGATCTCAGAGGGCCGCGGGTTTGCGAAATGTCCACATGTGAAAGGAGATGGACAAGAAAAAACAGCAAACGCCACCAGAAGGGACAAGATAAGAAATAACGACATAGGACAATTGGTAGGAACTACACCATGCCTACACTTAATGAGAACAACACATATATATATAAGCCAGACGCGAGGGTCTTCAACCAAAGAACTACAGGACACAGACCAAGATGATGACGTCGGAAAAGACAGGCAGATGGAGGTATAGAGACACCCACGGATTACGGCATGAACATCACCGAGGGCACTCATATGTCCTAGGAAACGCCAACTACATCCCTCCCCCCCCCCCTCGACAGCTCACGGTACAAGAAGAAGGATAAAGTAAATACGTCAACGTATATGGCCGTGGACTGGTATGTAGGTTTACCACACGCTTGCTCCGGTATGTCCAGGGATTGGCTACTTTCGGCGAAACGATCGGTTGCCCTAAACGAATATGACACCCCCACCCCCCCCCCCCCCAACCCTTAACACGCATGCATGATTAGCCCGGAAAGATACTAGACAAAGTACTTTAGACGTGAGAAAAAGAAAAAAAAATAGTAGATAAAATTCTTTAGACGTGAGAGACTGAAACAACAGTAGACAAAGTACTTTAGACATGAGAGAAGGAAACAATAGTAGACAAAGTTCTTTAGACATGAGAGACTGAAACAATAGTAGACAAAGTACTTTAGACATTTGAAAAGGAAACAATAGTAGACAAAGTACTTTAGACACGAGAGAAGGAAACAATAGTAGATAAATTACTTTAGACACGAGAGAAGGAAACAATAGTAGACAAAGTACTTTAGACACGAGAGAAGGAAACAATAGTAGACAAAGTACTTTAGACACGAGAGAAGGAAACAATAGTAGACAAAGTACTTTAGACACATGAGAAGGAAGCAATAGTGGACAAAGTACTTTAGACACAAGAAGGAAACAATAGTAGACAAAGTACTTTAGACATGAGAGAAAGAAAAATAAATAATAAGAAGAAATTGAACATGACTCGAACCGGCGACCCCTGCAGGACAAGCAACCACTCTGCCGGTAGAAAACAACGTACTATCAGCCTAGCTTGCTAAAACCTGTAACCTAAAATCATACTGTCCAACGTTTCGCTCGAAAAAGATGTACATACTTTCAAAACATCGTCCCGCAAACGTAGGACAAGTTACGAGCAATATACGTATACGTATATGTTGATGTTTACGAGCAACATACGTGTACGCATGTCGTTTTGTGAGGAATAGAAGAGGAAGTAGCAGGAGAAGACACAAGAAAGAAATACAGAAATTATCCAAAAGTTTCTTCTTCTTATTCCTCTTCTGCATTCGAGGTTGTTGGTCACATCAGATCCTGATCCCTGTCGACATGGCAACGCCTGCAGTCCTCTCCAGAAACCTTTTGCCCCAAGCTCGTGTCCTCTGGCCATGTCTCTCGTCTCAGGGTCCACATGGTTTGGGCACTCTTGAATGACACGTTCTGGAGCCTGGACTCCACTAGCACATGGACACTGGTCTCTGTGAGACTTCGAGTCGATGCAGGTGAAAATAATAGACAAAGACTGCTCAGGAAAAGACTGCTGTCTTCTTACAGGTGGTAAAAGTTGCCCCAAGATAGGCCAAGTACGATCCATGCTGTCTGAGAAAGTCGATAAAACGTGAAAGGTAAACAGACTATGGGAGTCACCCTGATAAATGTCAAGGTTGTAGAGTGTGGTGCTAAGGGATTGTCACATTACAGTGATGCATTTTATTTTCTGTCACAAATCCTTCACAAAAAGGTAGTCCGTGACAGCGCCATGCAGTGACTGAGACCATCCATGCAAAGCCGACCTGAAAGCTTCTCGCCCTTGATGGATTCTCACGAGGTTCGAGACCGCTTTGTCAACTTGCATTAATGAACATAACGTGCATCACGGAATGAATACATTAAAAGAGAAAGGTTTCCTGGAAAAAATATTCTTAAAAGAAGAAAATAAAACACTTTACAGTATTTCGGTCAATTAAGAAACTCAGTGAAGCATCACAAACTCCGACAGAAGGAAGAAAAGGAAAGTGTAAATGACTCCATCGACTTCGCAGAGGCTTCTGAGACTGAAGATCATGAAATCTGCCCCTGCTCGCCTCAGGTGCAATAGATAGGGTTCTAGGTGGTGCTATGGAGTACGTGTAGCACGTATAAATTAGTTGGGTCGATCACAAACTCGAAAGGAGAAAGGTGTGAGGGCAGTCATCATCATCATCATCATCATCATCATGTGCCGTGCCGACTGGCGTTGGTTATTATGCTTCTCCAGAGTACACGATCCTTCATGCAGGCCATCAGCTCAGTTGGTTATCTCCTCTCACACCATCCCGTCAGACTGCCCAGTATCATTTCTCTTGGTCTTCCTCTTGATCTTCTTCCTTCTATTTTTCCTGTTGTTATAATATTTTCACTGCCCCCTCTTCTCATTGCATGTCCCATGAAAGTACGTTGTCTCTCTCTCTTATCCTTTTGACAAGGTTTTTTTGTCTCTCCAGCTCTTCTCATACATTCTTCATTAGTTATTTTTGCTGTCCAGGGGATTCGCAACATTCTTCTAATAAACCACATTTCTGCTGATTCCAATGATTTTTGTGCAGACTTGCCTATTGTCCATGATTCACTTCCATATAACAAGATAGGTTCAATATAGCATTTTAGGACTCGTTTTCTAACATTCATTGGTAAGGATGTGTTGGTTAATATGTTTCTCATTCTCTGGAATGCAATCTGTGTTTGACCTATTCTGTTCCTAATTTCTGTTCTGCATTTCTCATCTGTAGTTATTGCTGCTCCAAGGTATTTGAACTTCTGCACCTGCTTTAGAATAGTTCCGTTTAATTGTATACTGCATGCTGGTGGATTCTGTTTCTTAGATGTAACCACAGTCTCTGTGGTGGCAGTGAGGTGTTACAAATGAGTGGGCAACATCAAGAGATGTACTGAGCACAGGAGAGCTTGATCACTATATTTCTGGACAAAAAGAGGCCAGTCACGAGCAAGGACAACTACAGCTATCCTTCGCTTAGTGCATGATGATGATGATGATGACATCACTTTAACATAACAGAACATACATCTTATCTAGATTTCAACCAGTCAACATGACATAACAGCATAACATTTTAACCCGCAGACAAAGATGGCCGATAGTAGCAAAGATTACGGTGCAGCACTTGACGGTAAGGCTGTTGGAGCTGGAGATACAGTGCTGGTCAAGACCCTATCTGATTCTCTACGTTTGTTCGTTTTTTTTTCACTATCAGGCAGAATCTGCCCGAAAATCTCAAGAACAGGATGTGGCTCGATCTTTCCTCATGTTAGTGGAGCCTTAAATTAAGCTACTATGTCAACTCACTATCCGACACGTTATCGGCGTTTCAAGATCATTTCTGCTTCATCTGAAAAACAAATAAAAAAATTGCTTTAAGCTCTATAGAAATAGAAAGAAAGAAAGAAAGAAAGAAAGAAGAAAAGAAATAAAGAAAGAAAGAAATAATGAAGGAAAGAAAAAGAAAGAGAAGAAAAGAAAACAGGGCAGAAAGAAAGAAGGAAAAGAAAAAAAGGAAATCAAGAAAGAAAAGACGATACTTTTGTGCTAGGCATAAGCAAATAAAGGAACTATTTCCCTAGTGACTAACAACTCAGTCACGTGATCAAATAGCCAGCGTCCACGTCGTCACGTGCTCAACTTTGCTGATGCCCTCAATACGAAGGAGTTATAGAAACTAAAAATTACGGCATAATTTCTACTAGTTACCGAAACAAACATCTTCATCTATAATCTACACATAACAGATATGTTTTTCGATATTCAGTAACACTTGGGCAATGTGGCCGTTGTTGTTGATGTGGCTGCTGTTGCTGCTGTTTTATACTCCGGCATCTCACAGCTTGAAGCTGCCGGCAGCTGAGGAAGCAGAGAAAATCTTCTGACATCATCAGGGTGTCGGATAGGGCGTGAGCTTACCTGGATTCCTGTCGTCTTGACAGCGGGCTTAAAGAAGCAAATCCTTTCATTTAGCTGAACGCCCTTGATGTTTACCGTAAAGTCTAAAACTGTTGAACAGGCTGTATTGATACAGCCTGTATACTTGGAGAACAGCCAATTTGCTTCCAGTACAGCCTACTTACTTGGATGACAGCCTGCTCAACAGGAGGATAGCCTCCTTTCTGCGAGGGCAGCCTGCTTACTTGCTGCTAGAAAATTCATGATGTAAGTATTGACAGCTCAACAAACAACAAAATCATGTAATGAAGACTTCACGTTGATTTTGACAGGGACTCTGTAACGATCTCTGTATTACAGAACAGGTCCAAGCATAAGTCCGGCTCCAAGATCTCATATATAAACATATATAAAAACACCATATTCATTCACCTTTTTCAACACTCGTACAGACAGATAAAGACCTCACATACTTCCACACATCCATCCTCTACCTTCCACAAAGATCTCTCTCTCTCTCTTCTCTCTCTCTCCTCTCTCTTTCTCTTCTCTCTCTTCTTCCTCTCTTCTCTCTCACTCTCTTCTCTCTCTCCTCTCTCTCCTCTCTCTTTCTCTTCTCTCTCTCTCTTCTCCTTCTTTCTCTTCTCTTCTTCTCTCACTCTCTTCTCTCTCTCTCTCTCATCCCTTTCTTCTCTAACTCTTCTCTCTTTTCTCTCTCTTCTCTCTTTCTCTTCTCTCTCTTCTCTCTCTCTTTCTCTTTCTCCTCTCTCTCTCTTTCTCTCTCTTCTCTCTCTCTCTTTTCTCTCTTTCTCTTCTCTCTCTTCTCTCTCTCTTCTATCTCTTCTCTCTCTCTCTCTCCCTCTGTCTCCATAAGTCCCATCAAAACCTCCGTCTGGTGACCAAGTTTAGTAACAAGTCAGTCACGTAATCAAATAACCAACGTTCACATCTGTCCCACCCTTCTTCAGAAGTTTCTCAAAGACGACACTCGACTCGTTTTCGATAATAGCTCTCTTTGTTAGTCAGTCTCACAGATTAGCGAACTGAGAAGCTTCAAATCTTTTGACCAAAATTAATGCTAAGAACAAACAAAACACACACACACACAATGAAAGAGAGAACTAGACTTCAAACATTTTTTTTTATAAATAGGAAACAACGAGGCTTTCGTACGACAAAGTTAGAGAACTCAAGTTTTGTAAGATTAGACCTCGAAAATATCGTCGACAAAGCACTTTAGTGTGAAGCGAGAGAAAGAAAAATCATAAGAGAATTACCTGGGATTCGAACACGGACTCTAGTAGGACGAACAGTCTTCTAGCCACGAGAGAACAGCGTACTAACCAATTTTGCCAACTAGCACCCTCAAAAAAAGGTGTTTAGTGGCATAGTCATTAGTAACTGGTGAGTAGACACGAGGGATCGTGACACCCGAAAAGAAACGAGGTCGTGACACAAAGTATGCACCAGACATGGCAGGAGACCGTGTGTATGTTTGTCTAAAAGTTGGCACCTGCTAAAGAGACTGAATCTGAGCTACGGAATTTCAGTAATATATATATATATATATATATATAATCATCGCCTTTCACTCCCTTGGGACCATAGACCAAGGATAAAGGCTGTCTAATAATCCCTGTTCTTGGATTTATCCTCTTCCTCTTTCCATGTGTATCCCTTGCCTCTGACCACTGTCATCATCTCCTTTCTCCAAGTAGTTAGTTCTAGGTCTTCCTCGATTTCCATTTCCTTGAGGATTCCATGTCAGTGCCTGTCTTGCTATGCTGGTGTCAGGCAGGTTTCCCTCAGTGTGTGGCCAATCCACCTCCATTTCCTAGACATGATTTGTAGGTTCATAAGCTCTGGTCATGCCCCTTTCCCAGATCTCCTATTTCCTGGTCTTGTTCTGCCATTCAATGTTTAACATCCTCCTCAAGTAGCAGTTCATGAATGTTTGTATCCTCTGTTGTGTTGCCATGGTCATAACCTATGTCTCTGAACCATAAAGCAGGACAGTCTTTACGTTTGTAGTGAAAAGCCTAAGTTTGGTTCCAGTTTCGGTGTTGTTTGACGTCCATAATTAGACAAAACACACGTAGTAGGTATATAAGATACACAGACTATGCATAATGGATATATAATATATTCGTAGACTACACATAATGGATATATAAACGCATAGACGAGCATAATGAACATATAGATACAGACTACGCAAAACGAAAATGTAGATGCACACAATACATCTAGCAAACATATAAATACGTACAGAGCACATAACGAACATACAGATCCACAGAATAAGGCAATATTTAGAAGCTTGGAAACATAGACAAAGCTATGTATAAGATACTCATAAATATAACAGAAAGTGTTGGCTGAAGACAAACTAGCAACTCGACAATCAAACTATACACGAGAAAACACACAATCAAGCTATACATGAGAAAACACACAATCAAGCTATACTTGAGAAAACACACAATCAAGCTATACATAAGAAAACACACAATCAAGCTATACATATGGAAACCAACCATCAAGCTATACATAAGAAAACACACAATCAAGCTATACATGAGAAAACACACAATCAAGCTATACATGAGAAAACACACAATCAAGCTATACATGAGAAAACACACAATCAAGCTATACATGAGAAAACACACAATCAAGCTATACATGAGAAAACACACAATCAAGCTATACATGAGAAAACACACAAGCTGAAAGTGACGCAATTTTCACACATGAATAGTCCAGCGGACCGCTAAGATGACCAAAGGGAGTGGACCGACTTATCCAGAATTCCAATCAGTATGTAGCCAACCATTTGACCAGTAGAAAGATCTAGAGGTGTGTCCTACTGGACAACGGTCTTACGATAAAGAAGACAGAGAGGACAGAAGGAAAAAAAGACAAATAGAAAGATATATAGGAAAGCAAGGACAGATAGAACAGATAGACAAGTAGAGCCAATAGATACTCAGGAGATAGAGAAGCATTTTAGAACCAGAAGTAGTTTAGGACAGAGAGAAGACAGCATTTCAAATGAAAGGCGATTATTAGTTCTGTGTAAGAAATGCAGAAGATGTGATATTTCTGAAACTTTCTGTCCAATGCTTTTGGAGATGTCTCAGTGTGATACTTACGAATTTTGTTTTATGAGTATTAAAAGTGAACTATGATTTGATTCAAGAACGAACCATCTGGATTTTATAGTGACTATGTGTCGTAAGATTTCAGTCTTGTGATGAACCATATAGTATCACGTGAAATGACATTCTGCACTTGTGAAGTGACAAAAAGGAGAAGTAGTAACGTGCATTCGTAAATTAAAAAGTGACAATGGAGAAAGATAATTTCGTCGCGGCCACAAAGTGTTAACAATGCTTGTATGAAAGTTTCTTAGTTGTCGCAGCCACAAAGTGTTAACAATGCTTATATGAAAGTGTCTTAGTTGTCGCGGTCACAGCGTGTTAACAATGCTGTATGAAAGTGTCTTAGCTGTCGCAGCCACAACGTGTTAATAATGCTGTATGAAAGTGTCTTAGTTGCGCGGTCACAACGTGTTAACAATGCTGTATGAAAGTGTCTTAATTGTCGTGGTAACAACGTGTTAACAATACTGTATGAAAGTGTCTTAGTTGTCGCGGTCACAGCGTGTTAACAATGCTGTACGAAAGTGTCTTAGTAGTCGCGGTCACAGCGTGTTAACAATGCTGTACGAAAGTGTCTTAGTTGTCGCGGTCACAACGTGTTAACAGTGCTGTATGAAAGTGTCTTAGTTGTCGCGGTCACAGCGTGTTAACAATGCTTATACGAAAGTGTCTTAGTTGTCGCGGTCACAGCGTGTTAACAATGCTGTATGAAAGCGCGTTAGGTTGATAACCTTAAAGGCCCAAAGTTCGCCGGTACACGTGACAACGGCCATCACTCAAAGCCCAGCAGTTTAATCAGAACACGAAAGGAAATACACATAAGCAAATCGGAACCTTACAGTATTATACCATTTTTGCCAACCTTCCAGTCTGGTTGAAGGACTTTATCACAGTATCTCTTACCCCCCCCCCCCCCCCCAAATCCCCCTACTCCCTCCCCTCCATTTTCCTTTCCCGATCCTTCGTAGCGGAGTTAATCGGGAATTAACTTCACAAGCCCACTGCGTGCCTTCCCAGAAGGTGATGGAACTGATTTCCAACTCGACCTGATGCCTTGTAGATAAAGATCATCATCGCGTCCACCACAAGAAAAACACAACTCCGTAGCTCAAGGACGTTCGACAAAGAAGAAGAAGAAGAAGACAGATGATAGCAAGAATTCGATTACAAAGACAACAGCGATACTATACAAACAGTTCATTAAAGGTATCGATTTTCCGAGCCAGAATAGAAAGTTTGTTGTTGTTGTTGTTTTTTTTTTCTTAAATACAAGAAAATAAACAAGAATACAGAAGACAAATGAGGCGGGGATGGATGCAGGAACTGAATGTGGCTTAATGCAGTTTGACGGAATGATTTATCGGCGGGTACAAGACCCGGGTAATTCTTCCTGGATACAAAATGACACTGGCTAAAGATTCCCGTTTGCACCATTTTTCTCAACTACTTCCTCCTGCACACGCCGGAAACGGAAGCTGATTTTCTAGGGGAGACTATTCGTGCATGTAAGATGGGAAGTTCCGTATTTAGTTACGTCCCTGTTTTCTGACGTGAATAGCTAAGGGAAACAACCGTTTATTTGCATATATAAGGGACTTCACTTTTATATAATGGACCTCACATCCTTGATAATCTGCAAATGGATGTATCAGTAGCAGGGCATTTTGCTTACAACCAAGAGGCCTACAGGAGAGCTGTTGGGGAGGCAAGTTCCGCAAGGGACATGCAAATGACTGACTTTTATGCAAACTATTTTTATAGCAAACTATTACACGCATATGCCGACTATATGTTCATGTTTACTTGTGCTGTTGCACAATTTATGCTTTTATGGCTAAATGTGCATTTATGTTATATAAACGAATATTTAACTTCGCATATTTGCATTCGCACTCCTATCAGAGAGTACACAGAACCTGCATAAGTTAATAGATAAGATTCAAAACAAAAGCCAAAAGTGGCGGCTTGAGATCACTATCAAGAAGACCAAAGTAATGGTATTCAGCAGGAAAGACCAGAAGTCACAGATGCATGTAACCATAAACAAAGAGAGACTGAAACAAGTGACAAACTACAGCTATTTAGGACATACACTAGCTGAAGACGGGAGATGTGAGGTGGGGACAAAGAAAATAATAAGAATGGCAAAACACACATTCAACACCATGAAGACAGTGCTGGTATCTTACAGCATGAAGACAGTGCTGGTATCTTACAGCATGAAGACAGTGCTGGTATCTTACAGCATGAAGACAATGCTGTTATCTTACAGCATGAAGACAATGCTGTTATCTTACAGCATGAAGACAGTGCTGGTATCTTACAGCATGAAGACAGTGCTGGTATCTTACAGCATGAAGACAGTGCTGGTATCTTACAGCATGAAGACAATGCTGTTATATTACAGCATGAAGACAATGCTGTTATCTTACAGCATGAAGACAATGCTGTTATCTTACAGCATGAAGACAATGCTGTTATCTTACAGCATGAAGACAGTGCTGGTATCTTACAGCATGAAGACAGTGCTGGTATCTTACAGCATGAAGACAGTGCTGTTATCTTACAGCATGAAGACAGTGCTGGTAACTTACAGCATGAAGACAGTGCTGGTAACTTACAGCATGAAGGCAGTGCTGGTATCTTACAGCATGAAGACAGTGCTGGTATCTTACAGCATGAAGGCAGTGCTGGTATCTTACAGCATGAAAACAGTGCTTTTATCTAGGAATCTGCCCATAAAAAGAAAAGTAAGATTTGTAAAATGCTGTATCTACTCAGTTTTACTGTATGAAACAGAAACCTGGACTCTAAGCAAAAAGATGGACAGAAAGATTAATTCAGCAGAAATGTGGTTCTACAAAAAGAAAAAAAAACTAGGTCTTACAATAGGGAGAATGAAAAGAACAAATGCACAAGTTTTAGAACAGTTCCAAGTGCAATGTGAACTTTTCAAAGAAATAAAGATGAAGAAAACAAAATACTTTGGCCATATTAAAAAAAAACATAACAATATACTGAAGATCATACTAGAAGGAAAGGTGGAAGGAAAAAGAGCAAGAGGAAGACAGAGATTGAGACAGGAAGATGACACATGAGAGTGGACAGGACACAGCCTGGCTGAGGGCACCATCAAGGCAAGGGAGCGAGGGAGATGGAGATTCATTAACGCCAACCTTCGTTCTGGAGAAGGCACATGATGATGATTTATACAATTTATATTACACGCTTTAGTATAACAATGAGTATGTAAGTGGTATCTTGAACATAAAATAGCCTTCTTGTAAATATGTGACGCGAAATAAATGATTTGGATATATTTCTAGTCTCTCTTGAACCAAGTGTGTCTAAAACAGGTTAACTTAATGAACATAGCAGCGCCATCAAACCAAGTGTGTCTAACAAAGGTTAACTTAATGAATATAACAGCGCCATCAAACCAAGTGTGTCTAACAAAGGTTAACTTAATGAATATAGCAGCGCCATCAAACCAAGTGTGCCTAACACAGGTTAACTTAATGAACATAGCAGCACCATCAAAGAAAAACAAAGCACCACGGAGAACCATAACAGAGGAGAAACAGAAACAGATTAGAATCACACACATGCACGACGACAATTTTCGGCAGCAGCGTAAAAGCCAACACATCCGTCACAGCTAAACTGATCAACACAGTCAACACATCCGTCACAGCTAAACTGATCAACACAGTCAACACCTCCGTCACAGCTAAACTGATCTACACAGTCAACACATCCGTCACAGCTAAACTGATCTACACAGCCAACACATCCGTCACAGCTAAACTGATCTACACAGCCAGCACATCCGTCACAGCTAAACTGATCTACACAGTCAACACCTCCGTCACAGCTAAACTGATCTACACAGTCAACACATCCGTCACAGCTAAACTGATCTACACAACCAACACCTCCGTCACAGCTGAACTGATCTACACACCCAACACACCCGTCTAAGCCGCAACCATCTTCAGTAAACACTCTGGCCTGGATGATCTCATCTGTGTATACAGTTTACAGAGGGATCGGTCACGCGTCGAGAAAGAAGCGGATAGGGATTCCTGGTTCATAGCAATGGACCCCCCCTCCCTTTTACCGTCTGCGAGGCCGTGACCTTCACCACAACTACATCCTGCACGAGGGTGCAAATCTTAGCAACCACTCCAGCCATAAAAATACTACCAAACCAGCAAGCATCGCCGGCCAAATTTAACAGATTCGCAGAAGCATGCTCAAAAAAATTCTAAGTGAGAACCAGATGATGCGTCGCGTGTGTCAGGCCAAACTAAAAGAACTGGACGTCTCATCCCTAACATGGATATATTGCCCAGGACATGCCGCCATCAAAGGCAACGAAATAGTACATCGGCTGCCACACAAAGCACCAGCCCCGAGCAACCTACAGATGGACAAAGCAGACATTATAACAGCCACACTATCAAAATTACCGGGAGATGAGCAGAGCACCATCTGTCACCATAGACTGTGCAAAAGGGGAATAATAAAGATCAGTGGCAGGCAGTCAGAACTTGGAAGAAAAGATCGAGCTGTAGTCTCAGTTAGTGTGCCAGTAGCACTATCAATCAACACACACTGCCCACTACACTGAAGTTAAAGGCTGAGCACATCTACATCTGGGAGTTTCATGAGTGCAAGGAAGCCCATCTCTAGGCCAGAAGCAGGACATGGATGATCTTCATTTTTCCCCCTGTCTCCAGAAGTACTCAAAGAAATTAACTCAGTCAGGAAATTCACTGTAGGAATATTATGCAGAGCAGAAAAAAAAAACCAAACCAAACTGATGCTGGAAAAGAAACGAGATGGCATAGCACTACAAGACATCACAACGAAAATACGAGAACTGAGAATTAAATATGACCGAGACGTTATTATTTGTCACTTTTGTGCCCATGACATATCATTGAAAAGAGGCGAAAGATAATGAAATCTCCTTTTGTGAAGAGTTCATTTTTCTTTGATTAAAAAAATGACTTCTTCTTGTTGCTTCCCTTGTCACTAAAAGATCAAAGTTGATGATCTAAATGGCAAAACTTTCTCTACTACACGCTGAGAAGCACAACAGATACAAAGGTGAAACCAACATCTCCACAAGAACAAAAGTGTCACAGACTGGATTATATGAAAGTTAGCGATCTTGCAAGGTCACTGACAACTGGAAGTCAAGTCAAGAGTGAATCAACAAACTCCAAGTACAGATTAAATACTCACAAAGCACATTCAATAATGAGCAGAATAAGATGGGTGATGCACACGGCAGTGAAGTGTAGCCACAAGGCAAGAAACCAACAATCACACTCTTCCCCAATAAACCAACAATCACACTCTTCCCCAATAAACCAACAATCACACTCTTCCCCAATAAACCAACAATCACACTCTTCCCCAATAAACCAACAATCACACTCTTCCCCAATAAACCAACAATCACACTCTTCCCCAATAAACCAACACTCACACTCTTCCCCCGGCGAGATATCTCTTCGCCATTTGGAAACTAAAATCCTAAAACAGCAAATAACAAAAACTTAGGTACAAAAATTCCAAGAACGAACTACATTGGAATACGAACAAGCTCACTCAACATCATTCTAACTTGCTCACAAGGTGAGAGAACAAAGCCCCAGAACTTGAAAACTGCTGTATACATCCTAGGCTATAAATTTTCAAGAACCTTTTTGTTCTAACATGGACAAGGTCCAGTAAAACTTCTCAGTCAGTCATTTGCATGTCCCTTGCGGAACTTTGCCTCTCTAACAGCTCTCCTGTAGGCCTCTCAGTTGCAAGCAAGATGCTCTGCTGCTGATGCATCCATTTGCAGATTATGAACGATGTTTTGCAGCCATATCCGCCTTGGTCTACTTTTCCCGTTATGTACCTTTCCAAGACGGTCTTCTCTAGATTATCATGACGTTTAATGTGTCCAGTGTATTTAAGTTTTCTCTGTTTAATTATTTTTAGTAGCTAACCTTCTTCAATATTAAGTTCTTGTAGTATGGACATATTTGTTCTTTTTAGTGTCCATGATATCTGAAGAACTCTTCAGTAGTATTTAAAGTCAAAAATTCAGGAAAACGAATATATCATTGAAAAAAACTAACTCTGACAAATGATTAAGAGGTCTTTAGATATCATGGAAATAGAAAGGAACAAATGTATGCTTCCTACAAGAACTTAATATTAAAGAAGGTTTGCTAGTAAAGAGGATTAAACAGAGAAAACTTAAATATTTTGGACATGATAATCTAAAGAAGGCCGTCTTGGAAGTGTACATAATGGGAAAAGAAAGAGATGAAGACCAAGGCGAAGATGGCTGCAAGACATCGTTGATGATCTCCAAATGGATCCATCACAAGCAGAGCCTCTTCCTTACAACTGAGAGACCTACATGAGAGTTGTTAGGGAGGCAAAAGTTCCTAAAGGGACCTTCAAATGATTGACTGACAAATGACTCCGAAAAAAACCTCTTAAAATAGCCTCAAGAGTTATCCCCCAATAATCTGCTTTTCTCTTTCTTAAATAAATTTTGGTATTTCTATACTAGCTGTAACAGAATTCTTTTAATTCTGTTCTTTATTCTATCTAAGGGATATAATTCATGGTAAATCTGGTATTGTGACTAGCTGATTAAATCCCTTATTTAATTATGACGTATTTTGTCGGTGTAAAGAAGGTCATTCTTGAAAATTTAAAAATCCTGAGATTTATGATGTTTAATGAACTTTACCTTGATCTGGTTTTTTTTTAGTCAAGGTTAGTTAAGACCTTGGAAAATTTCGTGGAGTAGCGAATTTTAACCTGACTTGTTTTTATTAAAAGTTAAATTTGGAATCTCCGGTTAGTTATTCACTGAAGGTCATTTTTGGACCTTGAAATCCTGAGATTTTGATTGAACTTTCTTTAGACTTGTTTTTATGATTAGCTAAAATTAGGTTGTTTTTCAGAGACGTGTCCAAGGTCTTAAACAGGCGACTTTCAAAATTTAGACTTTTCATGGACGAATGTTCACGAAAATAGGAAAGTATAAATTTTTGATGATGATATTTGAGGGCTGAACGTTTACGTAGGATTGTTACTGTTGTGACGGAGATTAGAATATGGGGTTTAGGATAGAAGATAAAACTGTGAGAATCATTATGATTAGTGTTTGAGTTCATCATCATCATCATCATCAGGTGCCGTGCCGAATGGCGTTGGCTATTATGCTTCTCCAGAGTACCCGATCCTTCATGTAGGCCATCAGTTCAGTTGGTGATCTCCTCTCACATCATCCCGTCAGACTGTCCAGTATCATTTCTCTTGGTCTTCCTCTTGATCTTCTTCCTTCTATTTTTCCTGTTATTATAATATTTTCAATGCCCCCTCTTCTCATTGCATGTCCTATGAAAGTACATTGTCTCTCTCTTATCTTTTTGACAAGGTTTTTTTGTCTCTCCAGCTCTTCTCCTACATTCTTCATTAGTTATTTTTGCTGTCCAGGGGATTCACAACATTCTTCTAATAAACCACATTTCTGCTGATTCCAATGATTTTTTGTGCAGACTTGTTTGAGTTACGTGATTATATTGAGTCTGATTTTTTTAAAAATAGATAGTTGAGAGATTTGATAACATTAATGGGATAGAAAGTGATCTAGGAAACTGCGTAGTAACTTGTGATGGAATGTGGGTTGAGTTTTCCTTCCATGGTTCCAGGTATGCTTACTTGTAACTGAAGAATGTAACAATAGTTCTTTTGAAGCATTGTAGCACTTATAAGGTCCGATACTTGTGTTAATTTCTTACGGATCCATGGAAAGGCTTCTTGTGAGAATGTAAGTTGGCATTTATGTCCATTCATGCTGTATGTCTGGCAGCTGGTCTGAGTGTGAGTGTACTGTAGCCCACTCCTTCCTTATATGGCGAACAAGCTCTCGTCAAGGTTAGGAGTGGTTTGTTCATTTATTACAATCAATATTCTTCATCCTCACTGATAACCGCCCATTCTTTTCACAATAAATACGTAGTTTATTTGATTCCATAAAATTCGGATGTCAATGGTCTTCAAACTGTGGTATTGTCTATGTACCACTTGTACATTTACAGTCTAAGAATTAAAGTTCGTTGAAAATCTATACTAGTAAGGTACTAAGACTTCAGTTAGAAAACTAGTATTTAGCCTCTAAAACTCTGTGTTTGTCCTTTTCATGTTTTCCTCAATCTCGTGACTTCCACTACGGTCCTTTGCCCTAGTTTCTCGTGAGGCACAACACTTTCTCTAGTGTACTCATTAATCCTACACACTGAGGACTAGAATCTTCTACTTTAATCCTGTTCACTGAGAACTAGACTCTTCTACTTGTTTCTCACGTGACTTAAATCACATGTTCATTGTGACTTGGAAGCCAACTATCAAGAGGAACAACTACGACTGTTCGTAGTTCTCTTGGTTATGTCCCTTCCACTACAGCGTATTCTGATATAGAGCCACAAAACACACACACACACACACGCACATAGCGCACTATTATCTAGGACTTGGATTATCCACCCTTTGTAGAATCTCCAATACGCAACTTCACTATTTTGGAATACTGCCCCTCTTCTACAGACAATGCATACAAGACTTAGCAAAACACGAACACTTAATACACAAGAAAACTTCCGACATTTACAAACAGCTAATAAGAAAACAGGAAACAGCATTAGGATACAGCAACTTTATCACTGACTGTACCCAAACATTCCAAAACCTACAAGACACAGAGATTATCCCCAAAAGCTAAAGCGATAACATACAGACTATGTGGATGGATGGATGGATGGATGGATGGATGGATGGATGGATGGATGGATGGATGGATGGGCAGGCACATGACATCTTTACCAGCAACAAACAACACAAATAAACCAAGCTAATGTAATTAAAGTAGGGATAACATACAAGAAACAGAAGACCACATTTATTTTAGATGCAGAATAAAATCACGGGCACTGAAGCGTCTTACAAGTAGAATAGAAACAGACACAGACAAGAAAAACAGACATAAACAGAATAATCACGCTAAATACAATCCCCAACACAACGGCAGACACACAGGAGAAGTTGATGTTTTTGTTGCCTGAATGTAGAAGCCTCTTATGGACTTGTAGGATGCTTTTGTTGCCTGAATGTAGAAGCCTCTTATGGACCTGTAGGATGTTTTTGTTGCCTGAATGTAGAAGCCTCTTATGGACCTGTAGGATGTTTTTGTTGCCTGAATGTAGAAGCCTCTTATGGACCTGTAGGATGTTTTTGTTGCCTGAATGTAGAAGCCACTTATGGGCCTGTAGGATGTTTTTGTTGCCCGAATGTAGAAGCCTCTTATGGGCCTGTAGGATGTTTTTGTTGCCCGAATGTAGAAGCCTCTTATGGACCTGTAGGATCGTTTTGTTGCCTGAATGTAGAAGCCTCTTATGGGCCTGTAGGATGTTTTTGTTGCCTGAATGAAGAAGCCTCTTATGGGCCTGTAGGATGTTTTTGTTGCCTGAATGTAGAAGCCTCTTATGGGCTTCTATAGAACGTTCAGGGATGACATTTCTCTGGGCACCTTTCAACAGAAGAGGAGGAAACTGTGATCTAGCACATTTAACTTTTTTTTTATTGTACCACCTTTGCATTTAATATTGTGTTCTTTATAACACTTTCAATTGCTATTTATAACGCTGTCAAATGTCAGTTATAACACTTTCAATAATCAGTTATAACACTTTCAATAATCAGTTATAACACTTTCAATTGTCAGTTATAACACTTTCAATTGTCAGCCATAACACTTTCAATTGTCAGTCATAACACTTTCAATTGTCAGTTATAACACTTTCAATTATCAGTCTTAACACTTTCACTTCTCAGTTATAACACTTTCACTTGTCAGTCATAAAACTTGTCAGTTATAACACTTTCAGTTATCAGTCATAACACTTTCAATTGTCAGTCATAACAGTTTCAATTTTCAGTCTTAACACTTTCACTTGTCAGTTATAACACTTTCAACTGTCAGTCATAACACTTTCAATTGTCAGTCATAACAGTTTCAATTGTCAGTCTTAACACTTTCACTTGTCAGTTATAACACTTTCAATTGTCAGTCATAACACTTTCAAATGTCAGTCATAACACTTTCAATTGTCAATTCTAACACTTTCAATTGTCAGCCATAACACTTTCAATTGTCAGTCATAACACTTTCAATTGTCAGTTATAACACTTTCAATTGTCAGTCATAACACTTTCAATTGTCAATTCTAACACTTTCAATTATCAGCCATAACACTTGTCAGTTATAACACTTTCAGTTATCAGTCATAACACTTTCAATTGTCAGTCATAACAGTTTCAATTTTCAGTCTTAACACTTTCACTTGTCAGTTATAACACTTTCAACTGTCAGTCATAACACTTTCAATTGTCAGTCATAACAGTTTCAATTGTCAGTCTTAACACTTTCACTTGTCAGTTATAACACTTTCAATTGTCAGTCATAACACTTTCAAATGTCAGTCATAACACTTTCAATTGTCAATTCTAACACTTTCAATTGTCAGCCATAACACTTTCAATTGTCAGTCATAACACTTTCAATTGTCAGTTATAACACTTTCAATTGTCAGTCATAACACTTTCAATTGTCAATTCTAACACTTTCAATTATCAGCCATAACACTTTCAATTGTCAATTCTAACACTTTCAATTATCAGTTATAACACTTTCAATTGTCAGTTATAACACTTTCAATTGTCAGCCATAACACTTTCAATTGTCAGTTATAACACTTTCAATTGTCAGTTATAACACTTTCAATTGTCAGTCTTAACACTTTCACTTGTCAGTTATAACACTTTCACTTGTCAGTCATAAAACTTGTCAGTTATAACACTTTCAATTATCAGTCATAACACTTTCAACTGTCAGTCATAAAACTTTCACTTGTCATTTATAACACTTTCACTTGTCAGTTACAACACTTTCACTTGTCAGTTATAACACTTTCACATGTCAGTTATAACACTTCACTTGTCAGTTATAACACTTTCACTTGTCAGTTATAACATTTTCACTTGTTAGTTATGGTACTTTCACTTGTCAATTATAACACTTTCACTTGTCAGTTATAACACTTTCACTTGTCAGTCATAACACTTTCACTTGTCAGTTATAACACTTTCACTTGTCAGTTATAACATTTTCACTTGTCAGTTATAAATAACACTTTCAACTGATTGCCCTTGTGTTTGTTCTCTAGAAACATGACACATCCAGTTATTGCACGGTAAAGTAACATAACAAAATGCTGCATTGTTAGGCCTCGAATAAAAAAAAATAATAGCCAAAACACTTTTACACACGAAAGAAGGAAAAATGACAAGAGAACTACACGGGACTCTAACCACGGCCTCCTGTAGGACGAGCAACCGTCCAGCCACGAGGGGACAAAGCATTAATCAACTTAACTATCTCCCACCCTCAGTAAAGGGTCTTTGACAGTGAAGCCATCAGTTCCTTCCTTGACGGGTGGTTCGTTGTTACTGTTGTCTGGTATGCACCAGACACTTCCAGAAGACCAGGTACCTATGTCTCTGTCTCTTGGTACTTGAGAGAGACTGAACCTAAGCGAAGGAATTTCTGTGTCATGACCTCGTTTCCTTTCCTGGTGTTGCCCTTCTCACCAGAACAAACTTTCCCTCGGCTGAAGTCACATTTAAACACTGTCTTAACCACAACAGAAGAACATGTGCATAAAAATATTAACAGCTGCCCAAAGAAAAGCTTATCCATAAAAGATTAATTCACTATTTTCTTTAGTTAATACATCTTTTCAAGGTAAAAGATTTCATACAATCATACATGAGCATATTTGGAAAAACTAGAAGAGGTGGAGAGTTTTGAATATCTTGGATCAGTACTAACTAATAATGGAGATACAATGAGGGAAATTAAAAAGAGGACATTATTGCTCTTAAAAAAATAAAACAACTAAAGAAGCTGTTGAGAGGAACAGACAGAACTACAAAGATAAGATTTTTAAGGGTATGCATCTTTCCCATGGCAACATATGCCTGTGAGACCTGGACACTTAACAAAACAGCTGAGAAACGCATAAATGCCTTTGAATGTAAATGTTACAGAAGAGTTCTTCCAATATCATGGACACAAAAAGAACAAATATATCCATACTACAAGAACTTAATATTGAAGAAGGCTGGCTAGTAAAGAAGATTAAACAGAGAAAACTTAAATATTTTGGACACATTAAACGTCATGATAATCTAGAGAAGCCTGTCTTGGAAGGGTACATAATGGGAAAAAGAAAGAGAGGAAGACCAAGGCAAAGATGGCTGCAAGACATCGTTGATGATCTGTGAATAGATACATCAGCAGCAGGCCATCTTGCTCACAACCGAGAGGCCTACAGGACAGCTGATATGTTAGGCAAAGTTCCGCAAGGGACATGCAAATGACTGACTGACTGACTGATACATCAGTCACAAGAACGAAGAATACACATCACAACGAATATGTGTTCTGGCAGTATGTAGAATCAGATAAAGAAACTATTGATCTCATAGTGGATTCACGTAAGTGTTATCTCCCCTCACCGTGTGGCTATTGTGATATAATTTCTCGGTCTGGTTGGCTTAATGGTTAGCCGCTAGGTCTACTAATCTGGTAGTACCGAGTTCAAGTCCTAGCAATGGGATTTTTATCTGGTACCACCCCCCCCCCCCCCCCAATCACAAAAAACAACAACAACAACAGCAACAAACCCCGGGGTCTACCCAGCCTCTAAAGATACGGGTACCAGAGAAAGCTGGGTAGCCAAAGGCGGGCAGTTTGACACTTTCATATACTGAAGTCTTGGAAATACTGGCCCAACAGCAGTTTTATGTTTGTAACCCCTTAACGTACATGGCAATCATGTATAATAGAACTGTTTCCTTAAACACAAAATCAAAAATTGTTCACAGCGAAACTCACCCGCCCCCTCCCCCACCCCCAAATGAGTCAGCAGTCTTGGTCTGCACATAATAACCCCACTTCAGAGCGTCTATATTTCTCCTCTCAGACATTCAAGATTTCCGTTTCCGCTCTCGTTCTTGCGTTCGTTTCCTACAGTTCTTGGGCCTCCTTTTTCTCCGTGCAACAACTTTTACTCGCTGAGGATGGCCTCGTGTTGATAAGCCCAATACAACCTCGTCAGTTACACTTAAAGATATCCAAACCCAATATCATAATAACAGTAATAAGTAAAATAAAGTTAACATCCCTGTTTAATTGCCATTAAGGCATATTAGGGATACGGTGTTAGGCCCGTACTTCCAAGACCATCGGCACATGAAAGTCTGATGTGGTCAGTATCATGCCTGGTCGCGTTTAACTTCCCAGATTTCTCTGGTACCCATTTTTAAAGGCTGGGTGGAGCCCGAGGCCTTTTTGGTATGTACTAGAAATACGAGTAATCCCACTGCTGGGATTTGAACCAGGTACCACCGGGTTAGTAAACTGAGCGAATAACAATATGAATAATAATAATAATAATAATGATAATAATATGTTAATTACAAAAAGGACTGTGTTACACACCCCTATCCAGGTCATTCAAAGTTCAGAGTTTTTAATATTACCTCACAAACTGCAACTAAAACATGACATGACACACCCATCACGACACACCCATCACGACACACCCATCACGACACACCCATCACGACATACCCATCAGGACACATCCATCACGACACACCCATCACGATACACCCATCACGACACGCCCATTACGACACGCCCATCACGACACGCCCATCATGACACGCTCATCATGACACGCCCATCATGACACGCTCGTCAGGACACACCCATCATGACACGCCCATCATGACACGCTCGTCAGGACACGCCCATCATGACACGCCCATCATGACACGCTCGTCAGGACACGCCTATCATGTATGTCCAAGACACAAAAAAAGATCGTTTATGCCGAGTCTCAGACAAATACTTCCACACCTGCCAAAGCTGAATCACTGTATATTTTCCTTCAGTTGTCCTACAAGTGTATATTTTCTTCATTTGTCCTACAAGTGTATATTTTTCCTTCAGTTGTCTGACAAGTGTATATTTTTCCTTCAGTTGTCCAACAAGTGTATATTTTTCCTTCACCTGTCCTACAAGTGTATATTTTTCCTTCAGTTGTCCTACAAGTGCATATTTTTCCTTCACTTGTCCTACAAGTGTATATTTTTCCTTCACTTGTCCTTCAATCATTCAAGTGCCGTGCCACATGGCGTAGGCGATCATTTCTCCCCACAATTCCCTGTCTTTAGACTTGATTATGAGATCCGCCGGTGACTTTCTTCCTAGCCACACTGACAGCCCATCCAGTAACTTCTCTCTCTGTCTTCCTCTGTCTCTTCTTCCTTCAATTTTTCCAGTTGCCACAATGTGTTCCAATTTTCCTCTTCTCATGAAATGTCCTATAAGTCTCGCTTGTCTGCCTCTAATCTTTGCTATAATTTGCTTTTCATCTCCAGCCTCTCTTAAGACTTCTTCATTGATGTTCTTGGCTGTCCATGGCACCTTCAACATCTTCTTATAAACCACATTTCCATGGCCTCCATTTCTCGCTGTACTCTCTTATTCATAGACCATGCTTCACATTCATAAAACAAAATTGGCTTGATGTAATATTTAACTACTCGGAATCTTGTTTCCATTGACACGGATCTGTTGCATAAGATGTGTCTCATTGTCTGGAATGCTGATTGGCTTGAGCATGTCTGCTTTTTATTTCGTTGTGACATTTCCCATCAGCTGTTATAATCGTTCCTAAGTACTAGAATCTATCAACTTGTTTCAGATTTGTGCCATCGATGGTAATGCTACATTTTGATGGTATTATTTTCTTTGAGATGACCATCACTTCAGTCTTCTTTTTTTCAGGCTGAGACCGTTATTTTACTTTCACGAACCACGATGTCCAGAAGAGCCTGTAGCTCCCCTTCACTTTTAACAATCAGAACTGTGTCGTCTGCTTATCTTAAGTTGTTACGGTTGTACCCGCCAACTGATATTCCTGACATGTTCTCTGTATTTCTCATTATGTTTTCGCTGTACAAGAAGAGGATGTCAGGAGATAAAACACATCCTTGTTTCACTCCCAATTTTATGTCTTGGAATGCTCCTATTTGGTTCTCGACCATCACTGCTGCTAAATGCTGCCAGTATATGGTTTTGATAAGTTTCAGATTTTTCCCATCTATGTTGATGTCTTCCAGAATTTTTATAATTTCTGTGTGTCTCACTTTATCGAATGCTTTATAGTAGTCTATGAAGCATAAGAATAGGTCCGTCTTTACTTCTATTGATCTCTCCATCAATGTTCTTATTATATATATATGGCGTTACTTGTACCTTTTCCTTCGACGAAGCTACATTGTTCTTCAGCGATGTCTGATTTTATTTTGCCCCTGACTCTTCTCATAAAAATACGAAGTAGGATTTTGGTAACATGGCTCATAAGACTAATAGTTCGATGGTCTTCACATTCAACTGCACCTTGTTTCCTTGATAGGGCAATGAAAACTGATTGCAAAAGGTCTAATGGAACATAGTTACTGTTATGTATGTCATTCAGCAATCTGGTAATTATTTCTATGCCAAGCTCTTTTAATGCTTCCAATTCTTTCTTGGTGATTTTATTTGGACCTGATGCTTTGTTGTTCTTCATGTGTTTGATGGTTTCTTCCACTTCTGCTTTTAATATGGGAGGCCCTTCATTATTATTTCGTACTTGTCCTACAAGTGTATATTTTTCCTTCACTTCCCCTACAAGTTTATATTTTTCCTTCACTTCCCCTACAAGTGTATATTTTTCCTTCACTTCCCCCACAAGTGTATATTTTTCCTTCACTTCCCCTACAAGTGTATATTTTTCCTTCACTTCCCCCACAAGTGTATATTTTTCCTTCACTTCCCCTACAAGTGTATATTTTTCCTTCACTTCCCCTACAAGTGTATATTTTTCCTTCACTTCCCCTACAAGTGTATATTTTTCCTTCACTTCCCCCACAAGTGTATATTTTTCCTTCACTTCCCCTACAAGTGTATATTTTTCCTTCACTTCCCCTACAAGTGTACATTTTTCCTTCACTTGCCCTACAGGTGTATATTTTTCCTTCACTGTCCGTACAAGTGTATATTTTCCTTCATTTGCCCTACAAGTGTATATTTTTCCTTCACTTGTCCTACAAGTGTATATTTTTCCTTCACTTGCCCTACAAGTGTATATTTTTCCTTCACTTCCTCCACAAGTGTATATTTTTCCTTCACTTCCCCTACAAGTGTACATTTTTCTTTCACTTTCCCCACAAGTGTATATTTTTCCTTCACTTGTCCTACAAGTGTATATTTTTCCTTCACTTGCCCTACAAGTGATTATTTTTCTTCACTTGCCCTACATGTGTATATTTTTCCTTCACTTGTCCTACAAGTGTATATTTGTCTTCGCTTGTCCTACAAGTGCATATTATTTCTTCACTTGCCCTACAAGTGTATATTTTTCCTTCACTTTCCCTACAAGTGTATATTTTTCCTTCACTTCCCCCACAAGTGTACATTTTTCCTTCACTTGCCCTACAAGTGTATATTTTTCCTTCACTTCCCCTACAAGTGTATATTTTTCCTTCACTTGCCCCACCCCACAAGTGTACATTTTTCCTTCACTTGCCCCACAAGTGTACATTTTTCCTTCACGTGTCCTACAAGATAAAGAACGTTATCCTCCCAGTGTCTCTTCATGACCCCTCAAATATGAACCCTCGCCCAGTCCTAGACCTCTTTCATCCGTGTACCCGCCCAGCCTCCGCTCTCTGTCAGAAGAAGCGAGTCCTGGTTTCCGGCAGACTGACCCTCATAACGCCTCCCGAACCTCTGATCAAATATTTGAAACGCTAAAACGATGTGATTTGTTTTTATCTACACTCACATCCAGCCTCTCTAATCTCATAAGCATGCATCTGATTATCTTGACAAGTTCTTGTATTCTCATCCAATATCGTCTTATTGTATAGCCGTGTATATACACACATACACGATTTTATGTAAAGTCGCTAGGACGTAAAAATTTGTTGGAAAGAAAGATTTATCTTAAAAAAAAAAAACTGTTGCGTAACGTTCCGTAATACCTTGGATGATTACTAATGACGGAGATACAATGAGGGAGATTAAAAGGATTTATTCAGAAGCTAAAAGAACTACAGAAGCTGCGGAGAGGAACAGACAGAATTACAAAAATAAGATTTTTAAGGGCATGCATCTTTCCCATCGCAACATATGCCTGTGAGACCTGGACACTTAACAAAACAGCCGAGAAACACATAGAGGCCTTTGATTATAAATGCTACAGAAGAGTTCTTCAAATATCATGGATACAATAAAGAACAAATATATCCTTACTACAAGAACGTAATACTGAAGAAGGCTGGCTAGTAAAGAGGATTAAACAGAGAAAACTGAACTATTTCGGAAATAGTTAAACGTCATGAGAGTTTGGAGAAGACAGTCCTGGAAGGGCACATACTTGGACAAAGAAGGAGGAAGACCAAGACGAAGATGATAGCAAGACATCGCTGATGATCTGCGAATGGATGCAGCAATGGCAGGACATATTCCTTACAACCGAGAGGCCTGCAAGAGAACTGTTAAGGAGGCAAAGTTCCACAACAGACATGCTAATAGATTAATGAACCTCCTATCAAATATGGGTGCAAGTTCAAGCAGGTAAAGCTCGAGAGTACTCCAAGAGGCTGGATTCAGTACCGGTCCAATTCGAATATCTGCTGTCCACGTCGACTATCTGCTGTCCACGTCGACTATCTGTGGTCCACGTCGACTATCTGTGGTCCACATGGAATTATCTTAAGACATGTCACTAGAGTTTCTTGCTAAAATTTTGAAATATTAACCTGTATTTGAGACGGACCACAGAAAGGCAATCTGGGCATCTACATAATGTACCAGGTAGTTAGGGCCTCACACCTCCTCTCCCTCCCCCCCTCCACTCCCTTTTTCGGCTTATTTTATTGATCATCTGTTTCGTTTCCATCCGCTACGCCACCGACCCCTTAAAACAGACAAAGCCCCCATGGGATCCCTAGGTCCAGCACCAACGCATGGGCTGGGGGCCCCTCCCCCCCCCCCCCCCACAATTTGACTGATCCTGTATGTAGCACTATATGACAACATATAAACCTGGCTTGACGAGACAGCACGAAATGACACAGAGCAAAATGAACTCATCGCTACCTGACTTAAGATTTGACGAGAACTCAAAACACACTTCACCACAGACAAAATGCCAGGGATGCCACCAGCTGATAAAGACGTCGACCTGGAAAGTCAAGTACGGTAGCTTTATAACTAGGTCCTTTTAAAAAAGAACTAAATCATATTACTTCATATCTGCGTCATTTGTGTATAAGATACAATATGAAACTTACAGACCTTGAAGAAGTACTTCCAGAAGTCTGAAGGCGAGAACAGAATTACAGTATATGAAATATCATGAAAATGTCAGGTTCCATACAGATAGCAAAAGAATCTAATCAGGAATATCAGCGGTTATCAACTAGGTATCTCCAGTAGAGAGATTTTAGAGATGTCATTTAGAATATAAATTATATCATTTTTTTTGTTTAAACCAAAGTATTTTAATTTCTTCCCGTAGAAACATAATACATTTGGTTAATTTGACATAATATCTCAAAAATACATCCTTCCCTTTTTTCCACATTAGCTGCTTCTGTCAGAAATATAATGATAATCCCTGAGTTATGAGACTGTAACTGTCACGAAATAAAGGCAGAGAATTAAAATTTTGAAAGAAATTTGAGAAAAAAAAAAGATTAGAAGGACTGACGACCTTTATAGAACAGATGTCCGGTACCTCTCGTTGCAGCTAAAATAGGAGGATTTTGTCCGAGTTTTTCAGCTTCAAATTGAGAGCGATGGAATCTGTAGATGACTTGTAGCTGAGGAGTCTAATCTAGCGAGGTAAGAAGGTTTTCTAGGTTTGTGAACCTGCTCTTCGAAGCGTGAGCTGAAATGCCTGAAAGGATACATACATGAACTGCCATTTCCTTGATGACTTCAGAGTGTCGAGGTGGGATATAGGTCAAGAAATATCAGACAACGGTCACTAACTTAAGATTTGGATATAAGGAGGTGGAGTGGCTGAGAATCAGTTAAAGGTTTTTGTGGACGTTGGTGTGGTGAGAGGCGTTTGGTCTTGTCAGAGCTGACAAATGTTTGATGCTCGTGTTAGAGTTTATAGGTTTTGTATTTGTTTCCGGTGTTGTTAGAGGGTTGCTTGTATTGTTAGATCTTTGTTAGAGTGTGGTTGAAGTGCACATTGTGTTACTAGGGGATTATTAGAGCTTTGTTAGACCGTTGTTAGGGGGTTGTTAGAGCTTTATTAGAGGATTGTTAGAGCTTTCTTGGGGGGGGGGGGGGTTGTCAAAGCTTTTCTAAGGGGTTGTTAGAGTTTTGTTAGGGGGTTGTTAGATTTTTGTTAGGGGACTGTTAGAGCTTTGTTAGAGAGTTGTTGGAGTCTGGTCAGGGCCATGTTAGGGGGTTGTTAGAGGTTTCTTGGGGGGGGGGGTGTTAAAGTTTTTGTAAGGGGTTGTTAGAGTCTTGTTAGAGGGTTGTTAGAGTTTTGTTAGGGGGTTGTTAGATCTTTGTTACCGGATTGTTAGAGCTTTGTTAGAACTTTGTTAGGGGGTTACTAGAGCTATGTTAAATGGTTGTTAGAGCTTTGTTAGGGGGTTGTTAGAGCTGAGGATGTTAGAGTTTGTTAGGGGGTTGTTAGAGCTTTGTTAGCGTGTGGTTAGAGCTTTGTTAGGGAGTTGTTAGACCGTTGTTAGAGCTTTGTTAGCGTGTGGTTAGAGCTCTGTTAGGGAGTTGTTAGACCGTTGTTAGAGCTTTGTTAACGTGTGGTTAGAGCTTTGTTAGGGAGTTGTTAGACCGTTGTTAGAGCTTTGTTAGCGTGTGGTTAGAGCTTTGTTAGGAAGTTGTTAGACCGTTGTTAGAGCTTTGTTAACGTGTGGTTAGAGCTTTGTTAGGAAGTTGTTAGACCGTTGTTAGAGCTTTGTTAGCATGTCGTTACAGCTTTGTTAGGGAGTTATTAGACCGTTGTTAGAGCTTTGTTAGCATGTGGTTAGAGCTTTGTTAGGGAGTTGTTAGACCGTTATTAGAGCTTTGTTAGGGGTTTTTTAGACCGTTGTTAAAGCTTTGTTAGAGTGTTGGTAAAGCTTTGTTAGAGTGTTGGTAAAGCCTTGTTAGAGCTGTGTTAGAGCGTTGTTAGAATGCTGTTAGAATATTCTGGTGTTAGAGCGTTTTAGAGTCTTGTCAGAGTGTTGTCGACGTTGTTAGAGCGTGTTTTGTTTTGTCAGAGTGTTATTAGATTGGTGCTGGTTTTGTTAAAATCTTTTTGTAATAGAATGTTGGTGTTGTCAGTGAGTAGTTGATGTTGGAGGTATATGTGTTATGAAATTCCTGTTGATTTCCAGACTTTGAGTTCTCTGGCGTCCATTGACACAAAGCCAGTAATTCTCGCAGACCATAGTAAAGATTTTGTAATAAAGGAGTGGTGTCGGATGGTGAGCTGTTCACAGTTATTTTAATTCCTGACACAAAATAAGCAAATACGGTTCTTACTATATCATACACTCGCTATGAGCACATCTGTCCATACTAACCACAAGTTCAGATGTACTATTACAAGAGCAGCACTTGGAGTACTTTCAGGGTCTTGATCACTTCATTTTCACCAGTCCGATCTAACCGTGTCGTTTCATCTTTTGTCAGGATATGGGTGAGAAGAGTTGCGGTGTGGACATGAATGAGGAGATAGATGATATGGATAGGATGAGGAGAGAGGCGGCGTGATTACGGATGAGGAGAGAGGCGGTGTGTATGCGCACGGATAACCCTGAAACTAATGAAACAAGAATCTGAAGAGAAAGGTGTTAGAGGCGAGACACCAAACCAGAGCTGGGTCAAGGATCTGTATCTGCTTCTCCGTGGAGCTCGCCTGTAAACAGGCTATTGTGCCACTACAGTCTGACAAACGGTAGAATACATCGACAAGTTTTTTTTTTCAAACAAAGCAATAGCCTCTCAGTAGCCTTTCAAAGATGCGCTCCAGAAATTAGCTACAGCCATTTAGGTCCACTCCCCATCAAGATCTTTCATCAAAATCAAGATCTCAGTTGCTCTTCATGGAACCAATGAATCAACCTTGGAAAATACCGCCTCTATAAACGTTTCTATCTTGAAATTAGCCATTTGTTAGAAATCTGCTTTATGCCCGATTTGAACTTCCGTTTCCGTGCTACATAAATGTCTCCTTTATATAGAGGAGAAAAAAATAACCCATTCATGATCTAGAAGAAATGCTTTTACGCCACATTCAAGAAATTTGGAATGCATAATTTCCATGCTATGTCAAGTTTAGTCAAGTTTCTTTTAGATTTATCGAGGTATAATTTCTGGGGATCAAAATGTCTCTCGGCTGCCGGAAAATGAACTTATGATGCCCGCCTTTCAATATCTTCTTGGTCTGCATTTATCTGACGTCCATTTTTGGGAGGTGGCGGAAGAGAGAGATAAATAGATCATGGTATTACAATGTAGAAGAATAAATTTGAAACTGGGTTTAAATTTACGTTAAAGTTATATAAATGTTAATCTTGATCGTGGCTATTGTTGATGTTTTCGTATTTTGTGTGGCTGTGGGGATTGCTTTTCTGGCAAGCAATGATAATATGAAGATATATGAAACTGGTAGATGATACTGATAGATGATTACTGGTAGATGATACTGATAGATGATACTGATAGATGATTACTGGTAGATGATACTGATAGATGATACTGATAGATGATTACTGGTAGATGATACTGATAGATGATACTGATAGATGATTACTGGTAGATGATACTGATAGATGATACTGATAGATGATTACTGGTAGATGATACTGATAGATGATACTGATAGATGATTACTGGTAGATGATACTGATAGATGATACTGATAGATGATTACTGGTAGATGATACTGATAGATGATTACTGGTAGATGATACTGATAGATGATACTGATAGATGATTACTGGTAGATGATACTGATAGACGATGGTGTTGATAAAGTGATACTCGTAGATGATACTGATAGACGATGGTGTTGATAAAGTGATACACGTAGATGATACTTGTAGATGGTAATATTTTTCAGAGCTACACTCTTATTCACGAATTACAATCCAGGAGATTAATGCACAAATGCGGTATCAAACACTTCATGGAGGTGTAGTGTCAAGCTACTAACTAAGCTTCACCACTAAGCTAACCACTTCGACCGGTCGTCTTGAGCGTCAGGCTGTTGTTGCTCAGCCTTCTATCTGGTAGCGCTGGCGAAGGAGTGAGGTGGAGCTTTTGGTCAACTCTGAAATATGATCTGATGCATGTGAAACGTTCATTCTTCAGTTAAGATATACAGTTGCAATTCTTTAATCACGTGGCGAACTGGGAGATGTATGTAAATTGATGGGGAAATTTAAAGAAAAGGAAGAGAAAAGAAAAGAAAATATCATTCTTCTTTCTCTCCTCTCTCCTGTTCTGTATCCCTTTCTTTCGCATATTCTCCAGCGCCATCGTGAACAAAACAAAATCTATTTCTAGACGCCATTTCGTCGTCATGCACCGAGAAATCTCAGGAGAACATTTGTAACATATTACTTCTCCTGGATTGTAACATATTACATCTCCAGGATTGTAAGTTCTTGCTACAGAGTCTTCTTGACAACTTCTTAATGGGAACCCCAGGGCATGACACATTGTTTTAGTATTCTCGTTATCATAAACAGGAGAAGGTAGTGCACATCAGATCCATTACACCCCGCCGTGCAAAGTTGCATCCTAGCTTGCTAAGCTTTTGTTATCGTGAAGATTCCAAGTCTTCATTCTGTTTTTAAGAGTTGGGGGGGGGGGGGGGTGAGCGTGTCATGTCTTAGTTCCAGTGGCAGACCTTTTCTTTTAAAAGCTGAATACAAGAAACGTAGGGCCTCCTACAGATTTTATACTTTAATACCAGGTTGTGAGGTAGGCAACAACATGGAAGAGCAATGAAATGGAAGAGCAATGAAATGGAAGAGCAGTAGCACAGGGTATGGGAGCATTTGAAGTCAGCACATCAAGCATGCGAATAGAAAATGAGACTGTGTTGGCGGAAATGGAATAGTTAGCTGCTCATGCTGTGGTTAATGGCGTCACTGTGACGGATTCATAGAGTTTGCTTCGTAAGATCGAGAAGAAATTGCTTTAAAAAAATGGGTTCAGTTAAGTCAGTCAGCTGTGACAAGCCTAACGTGGCTTTACTGTCCAGGGTATGCGGGTGTACATGGCCATGATGTGGCAGACAGACTTGCTGGACAGGCTAAAATAAATGGCAGGCTGTCAATGGACAAGGGAAACATTGCTAAGGCTGTATTGGACAGACTGCGGGAGAATGAAGAATGGGAATGAAAGAACAATGTAGCTGTGAAGAGACTGCTGGAGCTAGGATAAATTAAAGGTACTGGCAGGAAATCTGAACTGTGTGGCAGAAAGCACATCGTAAACAACCAACATCTGACAGGAACTACCAGCAAACACACTCTTGGATGAGTACTGCGGCATGCGGCGGAGCATATGTGGGGTTGTCCCGAATGCAGTGAAGCCGGAGTCTGAATTTTGAATACGAACTTTGAACTTTGTGGGGTAGGGGATTGGGGGTGGGGCGAGGTGAGTGTGGGGGGAAAAAGGGAGGGGGGGGGGTATATGATGATGGCAGTAATTTTAAACGAACAGAACATACGCAGCGTTGTATGGTTAGACTATGAAAAAATCATACACAAAACACTATTTTATGTGACAGAAAGAAAACGACAAGAGAAGTATCCGGGACATGTTTATTTCTTGTTATTGTTGTCCAAGTAAGCACTAGACATTTGTAGGAGACCACGTGTGTATGTTTGTGTCTGAAAATTTGGTATAACAGGAAGATTGAATCTAAGTCGCAGAATTTCTGTGTCATGACCTCGTTCCCTGTAAGGTCAGACAGGCATTGATGACTTCTCCTGTGTCATTTTTCTTTCCCTGACGTCTAAAAGTCCTTTGTCTATGATTTTTTTTTCCCTGAGGTCAAACCATACATGACTATGTTCTATCAGTTTACCGTGTGAAAACCTCGTTGTTTTCTATACACATAAATTTGTATCTACAACTCTTTCAGGGACCGCGACCTGACAAAACCTGAGAACTGATGATAACCTGAAAGGATCATCTAAACTTTGACATACAGGGAAATTAAGGAACGATTTATCCCACAAGAAAGGTTGGTACGCGGCACGTTATGCTGAGGACAAAACATACCTTTCAAGCAGTGATAATATCTTAAGTTTAATGGCTGAACGCTCAAGATTTTACGACACAAAGCCTGTAAGCTGAAGAGACAGTAACTGACTGCTGAGAACCAACAAGACCGGAAATATAAAGTCGCAAAAGAAAGTGAACAGAAAGGCCTTACTTTGAACATAAAAAAGACAGAGACTATGGTTATATCTAAGAAACAGAATCCACCAAAATGCAGTAAAAAATTAAATGGAACTATTCTAAAGCAGGTGCAGAAACTCAAATACCTTGAAGCAGTAATAACTTCAGATGGGAAATGCAGAATACAAATTAGGAACAGAATAATCCAAGAAAAGACTGCATTTCAGAGAATAAGAAACATATGCAACACATCATTATCAATGAATGTTAGAAAATGCAATACTGAACGTATCTTATTATGTGGAAGTGAGTTATGGACAATAGGCAGATCTGCACAAAGATTAGTGGAAGTAGTAGAAATATGGTTTATTAGAAGAATGTTGCAAATTCCCTGGACAGCAAAAATAACCAATGAAGAATGTACGAGAAGAGCTGGGGAGACAAAAAAATATTGTCCGAAAAAATAAGAGAGAGACAATGTACTTTCATAGGACAAATGAGAAGAGGGAGCTCTGAAAATATTGTAACAACAGGAAAAATAGAGGGAAAAAGAGCTATGGGAAGACTGAGAGAAATGTTACTGGATAGTCTGACGAGATAGTGTAAGGGAAGAGATAGGAACATAGCAAACCTAGGTTGATTGGCAACCCTAGCGTAAGAAAGAATGGGTCAGCAAACTGGGCGGCTCAGGAGTGCGCAACTCTGAGAGAGGCCAGCTCGCTGACCCAGTATATAAAGAAAATGTTAGAGAATTTTAATCGGTGGGGATTTGTAAGATGAGCACGTAGTACTATGAAGTAGTAGGCCAGCGGATCGGGGGAGTCAAATGTTTGTTCAAGTGCGAATGAGAATGTTTGTTCGCCGAAAGAGAACCAATGTATGTGTAAGTTGGCATCGTTGTTATACTCTGTGATGTGGATGCATGCAAGCCGTGCAGTCGACTCCTCCCGCCCAATCCCGATCCACTTGGTAATGATTTAAATAACAAAAGTAGCACATACATAATCAAATTATATAATAACATAATTAATCTATGTAAGATGTTAGTGTTTTAGTAACGTGCGAAATGAGAGTTTATATGTGCACATAAATATGTATTTCTGAGTTTTATGTATATCTATGTTGTACGCAATTATTACCACTTAGTATCTCTGATTATATTCAAATACTTAATCTTTAATGATTAAGATTAGAGAATTTTGCAGTGATTGATTTTATGTAAAAAAAAACATAAAATCAAGCTAACCCACGGTACGTAAGATGTTTCACTGATTTCTCTTATTCCATTGTTGATTCAATTTGGAGGGACTAAATATTAAAAGAAATTGATTTGATTTTGTTGATAACAATATGTAACTGATGAATAAAAAGTAAAAAGGTAAAGGTAATCCTGTCATGCCTTAGAGGCACATAGGGACATGGTTTTAGTGCCCATGAATAACAAAATATAATATGATGAACCTTTCTTTGATTGTGTTAACTATGAAAGCATATGATTTAATAACAACAATATAAGTTTTATGATTATTTGAAGAAGCAGCAATGACTGTGTGTTTTTTTTTCCTTTCATTGGTGTAATGTGTGAATGTGTTAGTCTATGCAATCTTTAATCTTCATGTACATATACCGATAAGATACAAACACTAAAATTACGATATAACAACATATAAATTAATTATTAGCCCATTAAAATCTCATTATTCCTACAGTGGTGTGAGAGGAGATCCACCAGCTGAGCTGATGGACTGCATGAAGGATCGGGTACTCTGGAGAAGCAGAATATAAAACGCCAGTCTGCATGGCACCTGATGATGATGATGAAAGCCTGTAAGTGGATGTCGAGGGTTACGGTCTGAAACAGAGGCAGGTTGGGGGGGGGGAGGGCCCATGTTTGATGTCTGCGTATGTTTGGAAGGGGGTAGGGCAGGAAATCATAGAGTGACTGTGTATCATTGACCAGGGCTGAGAGGAAACATTGCTTACAAACTCTGTGTGATAACACTTCCTGTTTGTGTACAGATAAAGCAAGAAGAAAAGAGCCCCCTACAGATTTGGAGATCTTAGTCAGGCACAGATTTTTTTTACCGGTCATCATCATCATCATCATCATCATCATCATCCACCCACCTACAAATAGCCATTTTATTCCAGGTGTTTCTCTCTCTCTTTCTCTCTCTTACTCTCTCTCTTGCTGTCTCTCTTTTACTCTCTCACTCTCTCTCCCTCATTCTCTCTCTTTCTCTCTCTTACTCTATTTCTCTCTTAGTCTCTCTGTCTTTCTCTCTGTTTCTCTCTCTTACGCTTACTCTCCTACTCTCTCTTTCTCTCCCTCTCTTACTCTCTCTTTCTCTCTCTTATTCTCTCTTTACTCCTTCTTACTCTCCCTCTATATTACTCTCTCTCATACTCTTCCTCTCTCTCTTTCTCTCTTTTACTCTCTCTCTCTCTTTTACCCTCTCTCTTGCTCTCTCCATCAGAGAGAGAGAAACACCCGGAATAAAATGGCTATTTGTAGGTGGGTGGATGATGATGATGACCGGTAAAAAAATCTGTGCCTGACTAAGATCTCCAAATCTGTAGGGGGCTCTTTTCTTGGTCCTCTTCTCTTTGCTACCTACATTAACGACATACCACTACATTTAAAGCACTCTTCATGTGATCTTTTCGCTGATGACTGTACTGTTTACAATAGTGACTACGACATCAATAAACTACAGACAGCGCTCCAAAATGATATAAACAGTTTGATTAAATGGAGTAATAAACATGGTATGTTGATAAACACCAACAAAACAAAATCCATGCTCATTACTACAAGACAGAAACTGCAGAATGCAACAAAAACTTCTCTACAGCTTTGTGCTGGGACTAAGGCAATAGAAAATGTTCATGAACATAAAACCCTAGGACTCATCATTGATCAACATTTAACTTGGAATTCTCACATACATAACCTAACACACTTTATTGTACAGAAAGTTTACCAATTATCCAAAATTAAACACTTTATCGACAAAGACACAAGAAAGATATACTACATATCACACATACAAACACACTTAGATTACTGTTCCACAATCTGGGATGGATGCTCAGTCTCAAACACAAAAAGGCTCCACTCACTTCACAAGCGAGCATTAAATCTTATTTGTGACAAACACCCAGTACAGACTGTAGATCAACACAAACAACTCAAAATTCTACCCCTCAAAAATAGAATCATTTTTAACAAAGTTAAGTTTGTTCAGAGAATTCTGTCGCACAATGCTCCGCCTTACTTGTGGTCACTGTTTACGTATAATACTAAACATAGCCAGCGTTTAAAAAACTGTCTTCTTCCTAAACCCAGGATTGATCTGTACAAGAAAAGCCTTGCATACTCTACTGTACAACTCTGGAACACCCTCCCCTACCATTTAAAATCCATTGGTAATACTTCATCCTTTAACTCAAACCTGTTTCATTATTTACTTGCTTGTAATTATATGCCTCCATAAAATAATCAGCACTCTCAACACGTAACTCGCCAACCATCAAGTACTAAAATGACATAGTTAGAAAAGCAACTTGATAGATATTGTTAGAAATTATTTTAATGTCTGTTTAAAAAACATATGTTAGAAGATCTGTATTTACAATGTATTTTTGTTTATACGTATATGTCTGCGTATGCATGTGTGCGTGAATGCTATTTTATTAGGTTAATTACTTCTTCTCTTTTACTTTGAAGGTAGTAGTTAAATCTTACACTCTTTTGATATGTTTTTTCCTAATTTAATTTGTATATTTGTACTAAATCAAATGTGTGGGAAGAATGAAAGATGGAGTGATGAAAGGCAGAATGTAAGACGGGCTGCGTGCCCAATTCTTTACCCTTGAAAAATAAAGATTATTCATTCATTCATTCATTCTCTTTCTCTCTCTTACTCTCCCTCTTTCTCTTTCTTACTCTGTCTCTCTCTTACTCTCTCTCTTTCTGTCTTACTCTCTCTTCTCTTTTATCTTACTCTCTCTCTCTCTCTCTGTGTTTCTCTCTATTACGCTTTCTCTCTTACACACATTTGCTTTCTCTCTCTTAATCTCGTTCTCTCTCTCTTTCTCTCTCTTCCTCTCTCTCTTTCTCTCTCTTCCTCTCTCTCTTTCTCTCTCTTACTCTCTCTTACCCTCCGTCTTTCTCTCTCTTACTCTATTACTCTGTCTCTCTCTCTTAGTCTCTCTCTTTCTGTCTTACTCTCTCTATATATTTCTCTCTCTTACGCTTTCTCTCTTACACACACACACACTCTCTCTTAATCTCGTTCTCTCTCTTTCTCTCTTCCTTTCTCTCTCCTACTTTCACTCTCTCTTTTACTCTCTCTGTCTCTCCCTCTCTCTCTCTCCTTTATTCTCTCTTAACAAGAATCATATTTCAATCAAAGTGCGAATGGCGACATTTGTTTTCTAATTAAAAAAAACATGTTATCTAAAAGAATTAACAAACAGAAATTAAACTAAAGAACAAAAGTGTTACTTCTCTCATGTTATATTGCGCAAGTCCACACATTGAAACTGGACAACATAAGATTTTTGTCCAGTTTCTTTCTTCACTATTTTTTTTTCTTTCGAGCTGAAATATTTTATTGCCTCGAAAAGAATACTTTCTAAAAAAAAAATCATCCATGTAATAAAGGCAGCGTCTGCAGAAACAGAGTACAGATTCAAAATGCTTGTTAGGAAGAGATTTCGCAAGAATTGCTTAAAGTCAAACATGCAGTTTAGAAGCTTATTTAAACTCATAATTATTTAACGTTTGGCGGCAAACAACGTACAGGATTTTGTCACCATTTCACACGTCGTTAAAAGACCATACAGCGCTACCAAAAAAATGAGTTCATATATTTTAATAGCATGTTTATATAAACAAAGAAAGAAATTTTCTACAGAGCAGTGGTTCTCAACGTTCGAGGTCCTCTCCTTGTCAACCCAGGCTCTCCTATAAACCTTCTCTATATATGCAATTATCATCATCATGGAGAAATGATTTTCACCATTATACACTATACTGCCATGAAAAAAAAATCCTCATTTTTGGAGCCACCTGCCTCCATGTTGAGAATCCCTGCAGCCGAGCAATATTCTGAACCAATTATTGTGAGAGAAAACGCTGACAGAATTCAGAAAGCAGCCAATCAAACTGCACAATACCGGTCACGTGAACGGTCAGGCATAACCACTATACACGTGCCAGCCATGTAACATTTCAACACGTTTGTTTTTAACCACTTAAATGTATGTTCTTTGTATATACGTACGAATGTGCATGCCGTAAGTAATAAAAATGACAGGGAAAGAAATGAAAATGCTATTTTTTTTTCCTAGAATTCAATATCTTTTATGAGAGTCGAATTGTGAGCCTACCTCTGAGAAAAACATAAACAGTCCTGTAATATTAAACACTGTTTATACACGTACACAAAAACAAAACAAAACAAAACAAAAAACAAAACAAGACAACCGCTCGAGTGAATATTCTACGGGAAAGTCCTGTGACACGTTTCTGACAAGCGCCTACTACAACAAATATCTCAGTGTAAACTTAATCGTGAATGTTGACGTGAAGAAAGCTTCAAACGTCCACTCTACCCCCTCCTCCCCTCTTTTTTTCCATTAACACAATAATTAGTGTATAAGTATACAACTATACACGAAGCACTGCAGTAAAGCTGTGATACCAGAATGTATAAAATAGGAAAAAAGTAGGAGCAGCTTTATTACTTAACAACTACAAAGTTGTGACGTTTCGGCGTTTCTGTACGTCTATACTCTCATTCGGAATCTATACTTTATCTCCTCTCTCTATTTCTTCGTCCTGTATGTTTTTGTATGATTAAGGCTCACGCCGAAACGTCACAACTTTGTAATCGTTAAGTAATAAAGCTGCTCCTACTTTTTTCCTATTTTATACACTCTTTTTTCCATACACGCATACTCGCTTTATTCGGCCGAATAGTATTAAGTGTGGTACCCGGGACCTGGGCACACGCCTGGGAAGCAAGGAACAGGACCTCTGTACCCTACCATGCATGACCGTAAAAAGCGACTAAGGAGGGTTCGGCATAGGGCCAGCAACCTTATCTGTTAAAAAAAACACAAATCAGACTGCTACAGAAACAGAAACAAGGGGAAAGACGCAGGTAAAAGGAGCAACGCTTGTCAGGATACTGAGCCCACGAAGGCTGTGAATGATGAAGCCACTGACAGAAATTGTTGAGGAAAGACGCTGGCGATGGTTGGGACATGTGCTCCGAATGACTGACAACTCAGTACCATAAAATAGCGCTAAGATGGACACCACAGGGGAACAGAAGTAAGGATAGACCAAAATGGAAAAGAACAAAAGAGAGGATGCTGAGCAAGAGTGGGAAAAAAGGGCAAAGGACAGGCATTCGTGGAAACCCTTGCGGAAGCTCCATATGGTCTGGGCGCTTAAGGTTCAGAGAGAGAGAGAGAGAGAGAGAGAGTATTCAGTACATCTGTGGTTATGTGTATACACAGTCATAGCCTACAGTCATATTAGGCTCCAGATTGATGCCTAAATTAGGAACTGATCTTAAGTGACAGCTTGGTTAAATCAAAACATTCACCCTGTTACAGATTATATTATTATTACTTCTTCTTCTTCTTCTTTTTTTTCTTCCTCCTCCTCTTTCTTCTCCTTCTTCTTCCTCCTCCTCCTCCTCCACCTCATCCGCTGTCTTCTTCTTCTTGTTCCTCCTCCTTCACTTCTTCCGCTTTCTTCTTCTTCTTCTTCCTCCTCCTCCTCCACCTCCTCCACTTTCTTCTTCTTCTTGTTCCTCCTCCTTCACTTCCTCCGCTTTCTTCTTCTTCCTCCTCCTCCTCCTCCACCTCCTCTGCATTCTTCTTCTTCTTCTTCTTCTTCTTCTTCCTCCAACTCCTCTGCTCTCTTCTTCTTCATCTTCTTCTTCTTCCTCCTCCTCCAACTCCTCTGCTTTCTTCTTCATTCTCATCCACCTCCATCGCTTTCTTCTTCTTCTTCTTCTTCTTCCTCCTCCACCTCCTCTGCTTTCTTCTTCTTCTTCTTCTTCTTCTTCTTCTTCCACCTTCTCCACTTTCTTCTTCTTCTTCCTCTTCCACCTCCTCTGCTTTCTTCTTCTTCTTCTTCTTCTTCTTCTTCTTCATCTTCTTCTTCTTCTTCTTTTTCTTCTTCTTCTTCTTCTTCTTCTTCTCCTCCACCTCCTCCGCTTTCTTCTTCTTTTTCTTCTTCCTCATCCTCCACCTCTTCCACCTTCTTCCTTCTCCACTTTCTTCTTCTTCTTCATCTTTTTCTTCTTCCTCCTCCTCTTTCTTCTTCTTCTTCTTCCTCCTCCTCCACTTTCTTCTACTTCTTCTTCTTCCTTTTCTTCTTCCTCTTCCGCTTTCTTCTTCTTCTTCTTCTTCTTCCGCCTTCTTCTTCTTCCTCCTCCTCCACCTCCTACGCTTTCTTCTTCTTCTTTTTCTTCTTTGTTCTGTTTCTTTGCTCAGGTTTCTAAACAAGGAGCCAAGCTGCCTCCATGAATCCTACTGCCTGCAGGAGGTCTTCGTAGGAACCCCAGAGATTGTAGTAGAGCCCCACAGACATATAAGCAAGGCAAACTCTATTTGTAAACCAACAAACACTAGATGGAGCCTGTAGGGCGGAAGTGTTACCATGCCTAAGAGCCGTAACTCCTAAACACGTGCAAGCAACTTCCGGGGAAGTAGATAATTCAAAATGGCGGCATTGTCAGAAGCGCCGTCAAGCGCGAGTAGGTCTGTGTTTCGTTCACATAAGTCACAGCAAGAGCCAAGATCACTAGAGAGTCTGAGGGACCTTTCACTGTAAACTATAATAATAATAATAACAACAACAATAAAGTGGAGCTATATCGTCCTCTCTTGTCGTAGCTCTGAAATCAGGCTCTTGTGCCATTTCAGTAGTTATTAACATGTTTCAACTGTAGCTCATCTGAGCAGAAGTCCGCTTGTGCTCCTCAAATAAACATTTGTTTTTTAAAAGAAGGGGGTGGGGAACCAATTATCCCACTTCCCGTCCGACTTCATGCTCGTGTTTCAGTATCTTCACCGGGATCTCAGATGCACATAATTCCTTCTTGCAGCCAAGGAGACTAGCTCGGCCAATAAAAACGACGAAAATAATATCCTTGTTCACGAGAAAGGAGTCCCGAGTATCAGCCAAAATCTGGCTGTGGAGAAAAAAAAGCTGTGGAGAAAAAAAAGAGTTTTAATTTATATCATCCACAAATTTAAGGCGCTTTGCGTTCCCGCTGTTTCAGAAAGATAATGGGATCAAAGGGGTCTCTTCACACTTGGGCACGTGCTTATAAATAGTGACACGTGAAGCAGAGATAAACGGATGAGGTCGGGTCACACGTGTCGCTCAAAATAGATTTGGGAATTCCCCGTGCGTGTAATTGGTGCCCTGCGAGAGGTCAAGACATGAAGTCAAGTTGGTTACCTCTTGTCGGTCAAGTATTATCTTCTTGTTAGTGTTGTGTGGGGTCAGTGTAGCTACAAGACAGTGTCTTATGGTTGCCGGTGGTGTGATGATGAACTTAATAAATGAGATTTACCTCACTTAAAGCCTACGATAAGAAGTTGTGGTCCATAACTTCAAAGCGATAGAGCACAGTATGGTTTGACCTCTAAAACATCAAAACGCTTTTTTAGACATGAGAGAAAGAAAAATGACACGAGAATTACTTGGGACTTGAACCACGGACTCCAATCGGACGAGCAAACGTCTAGCCACGAGAAAACAATGTATTAATCAACACCGCTGCGGCACTCTCCCAAAAAAAGGTGCTCGATAGCAAAGTCATCGCTGCCTGCCTGGCGGAAATTCGTCAATACTTCAGTGACATGACAAAAAGAAATATTTCTCAATCAACTCCACACTCCCGTGGAACACATCTAACCCTGCATCATACAACAGGCTGTTGTACCACAACGACGTCTCCCTGACACACTGCATTAGATGTACGAGTAGACTGAAGACCTTGACCCACTATTTCCTTCACAGCCACGACTGCCAAAATTGTCCACGATCTATCTGAAAATCATTGGTTGATTATTTAATCAGGCAAAGTTTTGTGGCCCTAGAAATTTCTGACCCTCGAAGGGGTGTGGGCCCTTCCTGTTTCGTGACCAACAAGGGGGTCTGTGAATTATTACTTTATAACCTCCACACGAGCCTGTAGACACTATCTAACGTTCACGCCCTCAACTTATCATCGTTCCTTGTCGTTTTCTTCTGTAGATCTGATATTCCACATATAGCATCAAACCCCTGTCTTTTCCTTGCTCAGGCTTGTCTGAAATCCCGGTCTTCTCATTAAAAAAGATTGCAAAAAATATATAAAAACCGGATAAGAATTTAAGACAAAGAGCATAAAAAACACCTTGCCACAAAAAAAAAAAAATCACTAATTGGTGAAACTGCTACATCGATTTATTACACTCGAGTACAGAAGACGGGAAAATATGAAATGGGTTTAACAAGAAAATGGTGATGGATAAATGTACATTTTTCAGAATGAGAGACATCATTTTCGTCAAACAAACAAGATAATTTGAAAACATTTGCTCGTCGGGCTAGCTGTGTACTCTCAAGAGTTATTCTAGTTTCCAGAGAGAGGGAAATGGAAAATTTGAAAATATAGTCCTGGGTCCACTTAACGGGCCGTATCTGGCCGTATATGGACCAGCATTCCGGTCGTATGGCGACCGTTATAAGGAAAAGGCCAGCCTCTAAATACAGTTCACTGCTATAACGTGCTGCACGATGAACAGCCATGTTTACCATCACTTTAAAATCATAACGGAAAGCAAATTTAGCGCAGTAATTGTCTGGAAATTATGACCCTCAACACAGTAAATAAAGAATCATAATAACTTGTTATGACACACAAGAGGTACATAAAACACACACGCACACATTCACATATTTTGAGCTGCTCACCAAATGATGAAGCCGCCTGCTTGTTCAACTCCTTGTCTGGTGGTGGATTTATAGCTCTACCTCTGGCCACAGAACCTTTCTCTGTGACCTCTCTCCGGGCCACAGAACCTCTCTCTGTGGCCTCTCTCTGTGAACTCTCTCTGGGCCACAGAACCTCTCTCTGTGGTCTCTCTCTGTGACCTTCTCCGGGCCACAGAACCTCTCTCTGTGGCCTCTCTCTGTTACCTCTCTCCGGGCCACAGAACTTCTCTCTGTGATCTCTCTCCGGGCCACGGAACCTCTCTCTGTGACCTCCCTCCGGGCCACAGAACCTCTCTCTGTGATCTCTCTCCGGGCCACGGAACCTCTCTCTGTGGCCTCTCTCTGTGACCTCTCTCCCAGCCACAAAACCTCTCTTTATGGTCTCTCTCTGTGACCTCTCTCCGGGCCATAAAACCTCTCTTTATGGTCTCTCTCTGTGACCTCTCTCCGGGCCATAAAACCTTTCTTTATGGTCTCTCTCTGTGACCTCTCTCCGGGCCACAAAACCTCTCTTTATGGTCTCTCTCTGTGACCTCTCTCCGGGCCACAAAACCTCTCTTTATGGTCTCTCTCTGTGACCTCTCTCCGGGCCATAAAACCTCTCTCTGTGGCCGTTCTTCCTGGCCTTAACCATAGACGTGGAATTTAAGAATGGCAGGAAAAAGACAGACAGACAGACAGAAAGACAGACAGACAGAGAGACGGACAGACAGACACAAACAAAGAAAAGTAAAAAGAAATAAAAAGCAATAACAATAATGGAACAACATGCCCAGTCATGTCTTGTCTCATATACCTTTCAGTGTTGAGGCGACAAATAGACGTCTTGATAGAGCAACAACAGAGCAGTCAAAAGAAAGTAATGCTAACAAACAACAGCAACAGACTCACAAATACAAATTAATAACAAAACACTAATCACGGAGTAATAAACACAAAATAATAGCGACAAAAAATAACAAAACAGTAAAAACAAAGTAATGACAACAAGACAGTAAGAATAATAACAAAAGAAAAAAAAGAACCACAAATACTAATGAACTTTCCTGAGCTTACTTACTAATATTACTATTATTATTTTCTATAGGCAGTAGTAACGAACTACTGAACACAGTTTTTCAAACAAGACTTCTTCTGTAATCCTTTTCAGAAATTTTCACACGTAGACTAAAAGAAGTGTTGCCTCCATGAATCCAGGACTTCATCAAGCGTGTCCATGCTCTGTCCTACACATTCAGCACTGGAGCAGGTATACCAACGAGGAGCAAATAGCTCAGATATCTTATGAATATCATGGCCCAAGGAGTAGATGTCAAAGATATCTTATGAATATCATGGCCCGAGGAGTAGATGTCTCGGATATCTTATGAATATCGTGACCCAAGGAGTAGATGTCAAAGATAACTTATGAATATCATGGCCCGAGGAGTAGATGTATCGGATATCTTATGAATATTATGCCCCGAGGAGTAGATATATCGAATATCTTATAAATATCATGGCCCGAGGAGTAGATATATCAGATATCTTATGAATATCATTCCTGATGCCTAGATGCCTCAAATGCCCTTATTCAGAAGCTAAAATAACTAGAAGAAGCCGTAGTGCCGGGCATACAGAAATGTGGAAATAAGGTTTTTAAGGGCATGCACGTTTCTCATCACAGCATATGCCTGTGAGACCTGGACACTTAACTAAACAGCTGAGAAACACACAGTTGAGTTTAAATGTAAATGCTATAGAATGTTTTTTTTTTGGTCCAAATATCATGGAGACATAAAAAAAAAGAGCACAAATATATCCATATTAAAAGAAATTAATACTGAAGAAGACTGGCCAGTAAAGAAGATTAAACAGAGAACATTAAACATCGTGAGACTTTGGAGAAGACAGTCTTGGAAGGGTATATAAAGGGGAAAAGAGAAGAAGACCAAGGCGAAGACGGTTGCAAGACATCTTTGTTAATCTGCGAATGGATGCATCAGCAGCAGGGCATCTTCTTACAGCCTTACAGGCCTTCAAGAGAACTGTTAGGGAGGCAAAGTTCAGGAAATGACATGCAAATGAATGAATGAATAAATCACGACCCGAGGTCTCAAATATCCTTTGGATATCATGATCCGAGGATTAAATATCTCAAGTATTATTTTGATATCATAACCCGAGGCTTAGATGTCTCAAATATAAATATCATTAACCTGAGCCGTATGCATCTTCTGAATATTCTGATCCGAAGCACAGATATCTTAAATAGCATCTTGATATCACGAGCAGAGGCAGCGAGTCAGAATGTTAAATCATTTATCTTTATTTTATAACAGGTCCAGCTACTTAATATATTCGAATACTGGCATAAATGTCAGTTGCTATATATGGAACTATGTGTCATCTCTTAACATTATGTAAATGTTACTCCGATTTATGACATATAAAAAGGTTACGCTAAACATCGGCTATATTGTTTCACCTACACGGTTAAACTAGTGTTTATATAAGAATCCATTATGCCACTTTGGCATTTAGATTAGCTCGGCTGCCACCTTTGTCGACAGTACGTCATCCGCTAGCCTGTCTGCATTCTCTAAAACTGGCTTACAGGAATAAAAATATCAGGCACTAAAAAAATATTGTTATTTTTCCTCGTTTGCCAGATTGAAAAATTGGCATCCCGTCAGATTTATGTAACATTACCATGGCAAGAAACTACTGGTCTACATGATATAGAAAATATGATTGGATCTAGGGATTAAAGGTTCGTTCCCCAGTCCTCTGTTCTATCGGACAATTCTTTATTTATGAACTTATAGCAATGATTGACGTACGGAGGTTAGTGATATTTGCAAGCATATCTTACGCTGTCAATGAGAAAAGGTCTCTTCAATAGATCCACTCCTATCTGACATAAACATACACAAGACGGCTGCATATATGCAAACATACACACATGTAGACGAGATATATACATAAGTATTCATATATACATAAACCTACATAGATATGTATACAGATAAGACATATATAAACCTACATACATATGTATACAGATAAAGACGTATGTACTTACGTACATACAAAAAAAAAGATCATCTTTGTCATTATTCTATGTCCTCTCTCCATAGAATGTTGGCCGCACACATACAAACACACACAGACACATATATACATACATTAACATCTCTTCCCTATTTCATTCAGCAGAATTATTTTCGTCATCTACTACCGAAGAATGACAAAAGTCAGAATTATGGGCTGGAAATAAATATCCGAAAGACAAATGTTACTGTAACCAGGAGAGAATCCAAAAAAAAAAAAAAGAACCCAGCCACGAATATAAAATCACGCGGAGAATTACCTGAACAGGTGAAAAGTTTCAGGTATTTGGGTCACATGATAACGGAGGACGGAATATGTGAAACGGGAATTAACAGAATAATAAGACTGGCCAAAAAACCTTCAACAGACCGAGTAAGATCCTCACATTTAAACAAACATCACAGCAGCTGAGATTACGTATCGTACAACGCTACGTATATTCAATGTTCCTTTATGGTGGTGAAGTCATGACCTCGAATAAGACAATAGAAAAGAAAATGAGGCCTTTGAAATGTGAATATACAGAAGTTATCCCATGGATAGAAAAGAAAACTCGGGTCCTTGAAATGTGGATATACAGAAGAATGAGGCATATCTCATGGATAGATAAGAAAACTTAGGCCCTTGAAATGTGGATATACAGAAGAATGAGGCATATCTCATGGATAGATAAGAAAACTTAGGCCCTTGAAATGTGGATATACAGAAGAATGAGGCATATCTCATGGATAGATAAGAAAACTTAGGCCCTTGAAATGTGGATATACAGAAGAATGAGGCATATCTCATGGATAGATAAGAAAACTTAGGCCCTTGAAATGTGGATATACAGAAGAATGAGGCATATCTCATGGATAGATAAGAAAACTTAGGCCCTTGAAATGTGGATATACAGAAGAATGAGGCATATCTCATGGATAGATAAGAAAACTTAGGCCCTTGAAATGTGGATATACAGAAGAATAGGGCGTATCCCATGAACCGGAAAAGAAAACACACAGTGAAGCGCTAAACCAACTGGACGCGAGAAAAGAGAAATATTGAAAATCATAAAAAGGCAGCTAAGATACTTTTGTAACGTCACAGGGCATGACACTATAATTTAAGACTGTTCTTGAGACCAAGATCGAAAAGTAGAGAACAACAGGATATAGATGGGTGGACAACATCAAGAGATGGCGAGGGACAAGCATGGCAGAGAGCACTACGAAGGCAAGAAAGAGAGCAGAATAGAGATTCATTGCAGCCAAACTTCCGCGGGTGGGTAGACGGCACGAGATGATGATGACCATCGAAGTTTAGCAGAAGCATTGTTTTTTTTTTTAATCAAGATATGCCACAGGCAGAGAAGCCGAGAGAATTATTAGAACACAAGTATATACCATCAGCGGAGAAGCTGAGAGAGTTATTAGAACACAAATATATACCACCAGCGGAAAGCCCAAGAGAGTTCTTAGAATATAAATATTTACCACCAGCGGAAAACTCAAGAGAGCTATATGAACATAAACATATACCACCAGCAGAGACTCCGAGAGAGCTTTTAGAATACAAATATATACTAAGAGAAGAGAAGCCGAGAGAGTTAGCAGAATATAAATATATACAACTAGCAGAGAATCCGAAAGAGTTATTGGAAAACAAATATATACCACCAGCAGAGAAGCCGACAGATCTATTAGAACACAAATATATACTAAGAGAAGAGAAGCCGAGAGAGTTACTAGAACACAAATATATACCAACAGCAGAGAAGTCAGGCAGTCGGTCATTTGCATGTCCCTTGGGGAACTTCGCCTCCCTAACAGTTCTCCAGTCGGCCTCTCGGTTGTAAGCAAGATGCCCTGCTGCTGATGCATCCATTTGTAGATCATCAACGATGTCTTACAGCCATCTTCGCCTTTGTCTTCCTCTCTTTCTTTTTCCCATTATGTACCCTTCCAAGACGGTCTTCTCTAAATTCTCATAACTTTTAAATTGCCCAAAATATTCAAGTTTTCTCTGTTTAATTCTCCTTACTAGTCGTCCTTCTTCAATATTAAGTTCTTGTAGTATGGATATATTTGTTCTTTTCTGTGTCCATGATATTTGAACAACTCTTCTGTAGCATTTACATTCAAAGGCATTTATGTGTTCTTCAGCTGTTTTGTTAAGTCTCCAGGTCTCACAGGCATATGTTGCGATAGGAAAAATGCATGCCCTTAAATATCTTATTTTTGTAGTTCTGTTTGTTCCTCTCCACAGATTCTTTATTTGTTTTACTTTCTGAAGAGCGATAGATGTCCTCCTTTTAATTTCCCTCATTGTATCTCCATTATTAGTTATCAAAGATCCAAGATATTAAAAACTCTCCACCTCTTCCAATTTTTCCTCATTGATATATATTTCAGCTGCCTTGTTTGTTTTGTCCCTTGTTATCAATTTACTTTTCTTCGCATTAAGATAGAGTTTTTGCTCTTCGCTGTTCTTACGGACTGGCATAATTAGTTTTTCCATTCCTTTTTATGTTGTAGACAGTTATACTGTGTCATCAGCATATCTAATCTCTGATAATTTATAACTTCCAATTGTTATGGCATCGTAATATTCTTTGTCTACATCTGCTCTAGAATTCCTCATTATATTTTCAGTATACAAGTTAAATAAGTAAGGTGACAATGTGCACCCCTGACGGACCCCTTGTTTTATGTCAGACCAAGTTGTTTCACCATTTATTCCTACTGCTGCTTGCTGGTCTAGATATAGCAGTGATATTATGTATCAAATGTGTTGGAAATCGGATTTTTTCCCATTATTTCCCAAAGTTGTTGTTGTTGTACACAATGAAATTCTTTTGAATAGTCTATAACAAATAAATATAGTTTCACATTAAATTGTTGGCATTTCTCTATCTTAGATTGAAAATATGATCTCTTGTTCCTCTTCCTTGTCAAAAACCAGCTTGAACCATATCGATTTCTCCTTCTAATTTCTTTCGAAGTTTATACATTATGATTTTTCTAATTTCTTTCGAAGTTTACACATTATGATTTTTAACAGAATTTTACTGGCATGACTAATCAGATCAACGGTTCTGTAGTTTTTGCATCATTTCAAGTTACCCTTTTTCGGCAGTGGTATGAATACAGTTCTTTTCTATTCTTTTGGCCAAATACCTGAATGCCATATCTTTTTACATATTGCATGATAGATTGTAGCATATTCTTTTCCTCCTGCTTTAATAAGTTCAGCTGTTATCTTATCACATCTTGGTGAGTTATCATTTTTCAGTTTCTTTATTGCCCATAAAACTTCTTTAATTGTCGGTTCGGGTTTTTTCTCGTCAAATAATAATTCACACTGTTGATTTCTGCTTTCACAGTCAGTTGTATCAGGCATTAGTCTGCAATATTCCTTCTATCTTTCCATTTCTCTGTCTCTGTCTATGTCTTCGGTATCTCGTCACAGATTCCATTTAAGCAGAGAAGTAGAAACTTTGCGGTTGTTTATATCTTTGTGGTTCTATTAAAAGAAGGATATATCACAAAAATATACCACCAGGAGAGAAACCGGGAGAGTTATTAGAACCGCAAAGATATTAGGAGTGATTGATAATTTCTCGGAATAAGGTAAACATACTTGAAACACAGTTTATATTAGGTCCATTTGCAGAACAGGTTAATGTAAGATTAAACACCACGTTTCAAGAAATTAACTGCAACCAATTTTTGTTTCACATTCTACTGAAGTGCTAAAGGGTGGCAGAAATTGAGAAAATAGATAAAATTTCTCTTTGAGCAGTCATTCGCTTCCTCTGCATCAAGGGCTTATCATTGAAGAAGATCCATGAGGATATGGTAGAGACTCTAGGGCAGAGTACCCCTTTTTACGGCACAGTGAAGAAATGGGAAGCTCAGTTCAAACATGGAAGGGAGAGTCTGGAAGATGATCACTGTCCAGGAAGACTAAGAACGGTAACCACCGAAGAAACCACCGGCAGAATCCATGCCATGATAATGGAGGATGGACGACTAACTGAGCGGTACATTGATACTGAGTTGGGCATCTCCCAGGAATGTGTTCATGCCATTATTCACAATGATCTTCAAATGAAAAAGGTCTCTGCTCGATGGATCCCGAAACTTCTTGGAGCTGATCACAAACAAAAGCGTCTCAACATGTCAAGAGACAATCTTGGCCATTTTTCTGCAGATCCTGAAAAGTTTCTTCAGCAATTTGTGACTATGGATGAGACTTGGGTTCATCATTTTCAACCAGAAACCAAAGAACAGTCAAAGCAGTGGAAACATCATGGATCCCCACCTCCAAAGGAAGCAAGGGTGGATCTGTCTGCAAACAAAGTGATGGCTTCCATCTTTTGGGATTCAGAAGGTGTGCTATTGGTAGACTATATTCAAAAGGGCAGAAAGGTCACCGGGGCCTATTACGCTAATCTTGTGAAGCAACTGCGGGTCAAACTGAAGGAAAAGCGTCGAGGGAAATTGAAGAGAGGAGTCATCTTTCAGCAAGACAATGCTCCAGTTCACAAGTCGGCGGTAGCAATGGCTGCCATTCATGAATGCGGCTTCCAGCTTCTTGAACATCCTCCTTATTCGCAGAGAAGCCGAGGAAGTTATTAGAACCACCAAGATATACCACCAGCAGAGAAGCCGAGAGAGTTATTAGAACCACCAAGATATACCAGCAGCAGAGAAGCCGAGAGAGTTATTAGAACCACCAAGATATACCACCAGCAGAGAAACCAAGGGAATTATTAGAACCACCAAGATATACCACCAGCAGAGAAGCCGAGAGAGTTATTAGAACCACCAAGATATACCAACAGCAGAGAAACCGAGGGAATTATTAGAACCACCAAGATATACCACCAGCAGAGAAGCCGAGAGAGTTATTAGAACCACCAAGATATACCAGCAGCAGAGAAACCGAGGGAATTATTAAAACCACCAAGATATACCACCAGCAGAGAAGCCGAGGGAGTTTTGAGGTTCAGAAACCATACCCGCACGGAAAACCTTGAACATCAAGACACGTTAGAACCGAGACAGATGATAAACACACCAAGATAATTCGAAAGATATAAAACATGTGTGGACAGTTACTTTTCATAAACACTAAATGTGAACATTTTCCAGAAGGGACAAAATCCCCACATGTACATCCCAGACTTTGGGATCAATTTCTCAGATCCCCACGAGAGCAAAGACGAACTTTCTGAAAGCGAGTAGCACTCCAGCTCATAACATCTTCCACCCCTCATTTGACGCTCAGAGCTGAGCGTACTACACTCCCTCGTTGGCAACAGTCGCTATACGAGTAATGGAATAGTTAAAAACTAAAATCCACTTTACTCTTTCAGTTAAGATTTGGAAATAAAGTTAAATAAAGTTAGAGTGTTGGCCCGTTTCTGTAATGCACGTCACATTCGGTGCCCTACTCTTTGAGAGGCGCTGCCTGATGTCATTATGCAGGGCACGTACTTGTCAATGTCATTTACAGTTTTAATCGAGGGTGCAGAGATGTGTGACCAGGGTTTAGTGAGAAGGAGGTGGAGAGTTCCAGTCCTGAAGTAGATTTTCCGATGCTTGGTATTTGGCTGAGTGATGAGAGAGAGAGAGAGAAAGTGAGAGAGAGAGAAAGTGAGAGAGAGAAAGTGAGAGAGAGAGAAAATGAGAGAGAGAGAAAATGAGAGAGAGAGAGAAAGAGAGAGAGAGAAAGTGAGAGAGAGAGAAAGAGAGAGAGAGAGAAAGAGAGAGAGAGAGAAAGTGAGAGAGAGAAAGAGAGAGAGAGAAAGAGAGAGAGAGAAAGTGAGAGAGAGAGAAAGTGAGAGAGAGAGATAGAAAATGAGAGAGAGAGAAAGTGAGAGAGAGAGAGAGAAAGTGAGAGAGAAAGTGAGAGAGAGAGAGAAAGTGAGAGAGAGTGAGAGAGAGAGAATGAGAGAGGTGGGAGAGAAATGTTTAAATAAATATGGCCAGAGAGAATAAAGAAAGGAAGTGTACTTAAAATGAGAAATAAATAACGAGATATGCAGATGCTCAAAAAAAAAGAGTAAACGTACAGACAGACAGACAGACAGACAGACAGACGGACGGACGGACGGACGGACGGACAGACAGACAGATAGACAGATAGATAGATAGATAGATAGATAGATAGATAGATAGATAGATAGATAGATAGATAGATAGATAGATAGATAGATAGATAGATAGGCTGTCAGGCAGGCAGGCAGGTAGGTAGGTAGGTGGATGGACAGGTATTTAGTTAGGTAGGAAGGTAGGAAGGTATTAGGTAGGAGGGTAGGTAGCTAGGAATGTAGGTAGGCAGGTAAACAGACAGACAAATAAACTCATCAACTTTCTTCAATTTTAATAGTAAATAAAATAGTTTTTCTAACCCTCACAGTTAAGATCGCCAACTTTATCTAGTAACCAGCTCTCTGTGACGCTCAAAGAATGAAATCCATAGGAAGAGATCAGCAAGAAATCATATTAGTTAAATAATCCTGAGAGAAATGGTGCACTGATGTAAGAGGAGACATCAATTCTGAGATTACATCGGATCGACGTCTCAGAAAATCAAAAGATTCGCTGAAAGCTACAAGTCTACTTATCAGTTCAGAGAAATATACAGCTGTATTTTATAGTCAATCTCTTATCCCAGCAAGCAAAACATAACAAGGCCACAAATATATTTTGTAATAACTGTATCCGCCATTTTTTTCCTTCCATGGAAAGAACTTAAGGCCTATATTTAACGTTGTTATTCTGTACTTTAAAAGCGAAATGTCAGAAAAATTGTATTAAAATTTCTTCTTCTTCTTTTCATTCTTTCTTCTTCTTTTTCTTCATCTTCTTTTTCTTCTTTCTTTCTTTCTTTCTTTCTTTCTTTCTTCTCTTTTCCTTCTTTCTTTCTTTCATTCTTTCTTCTTTCTTTCTTTCTTTCTTTCATTCTTCTCTTTTCCTTATTTCTTTCTTTCTTTCTTTCTTCTCTTTTCCTTATTTCTTTCTTCTTTCTTTCTTTCATTCTTCTCTTTTCCTTCTTCTTCTCCTTCTTCTTCTTCAAACTGCCTGGAACTGCGAGCTGGTGTTCCATACAGCCGATGCGGTGAAGATGTTGAAGCCCGGCATGGTATCGGATTAGGAGTGGGTCACGGCGTCCATTTCTTTCCAGTCCCAACGTGGAGCTTTAAAAAAACAAAGAAGCATGCAGTACCTCTTTAGCAGACTCCACCGCCACCGAGGACTAGGCCGATCTTTGTCCCGTTAGCCAGGCTAGGCCTGTTACTGAGGGTACCAACGGAGAGGAGGGACAGGGTCTTGGTCAGCTAAGGTTCGGCAACCATGACGCCAGTTTGTCAGGCATGGGTCCCTGACTGCCAGATGTGACAGTGTCTTTAGGCCCTCCCAACCCACCCGCGCCAAATTAACTTGTATAGAGACAGTGAGCGTATCTGTAGATTTCTACACTGCTCACACTGAGGACAAGAAGCTGCAAAAGAATAATCAGAAATTAAAATTGAAAACCAGAAATACATATTTTGAATTCTTTAAACTATTTAAGGCAATCTACTCAGTCATGTAGGCGAAATAACCAGTGATAAAGGGCCTGTCGTGGTGTAGAGGTTAGCGTACTCGCTTGCCGATCAGACATTCCCTGGAACCACATGGGTTAAACTCGCTGTTTAGTTACACGTAACATCATCTTCTTCGATCATTATAGTACCTCTCCACTAAATCCACCCCTTCTTACTTTTCAAACTTCCTCACAGCATCACTCTGCAACCCCGCTATTTTCTCTGCAACCCCTCTTCTCTGCAACCCCTCTTCCCCAATCACCTGTTTCAATTTCTCCTAGCTAGGCAAGTAGTGCGTCACTCTCTCTCCCCTCCCCGGTCCCCCATCCACCACCCCCAGTTACAACCCACCGACCACATGTCACAGGTCTCTATTTAAACAATTTCCACGTCCCACTAGATCCATTCCTGACACACACCGCCGGACAAGCCACACCTTGCAATTTACAGCTAAGTACTCCTTCAAAAAAAAAAAATTTTTTTTAAACAGTATTCATGTGAATCTATACTTTATCTCCTCTCTCTATTTCTTCGTCCTGTATGTTTTTGTATGATTAAGGCTCACGCCGAAACGTCACAACTTTGTAATCGTTAAGTAATAAAGCTGCTCCTACTTTTTTCCGATTTTATACATTCGGACATTCCCTGGTTCGATTTCGCACTCGGGGCAAATTTTTGGACATACCTGTATCTATCAGGTGAACTTATTGAAGCAGGAGGAAAGGAATGTGCAACAATCTATCATGCACTATGTAAAAAGATATTGCATTCAGGTATTTGGCCAAAAGAATGGAAAAGAACTGTATTCATACCACTGCCAAAAAAGGGTAACCTGAAATTATGCACAAACTACAGAACTGTTGCCCTGATTAGTCATGCCAGTAAAATTCTGTTAAAGGTTATAATTGGTAGACTTCGTAAGAAAATAGAAGAAGAAGTCAATATGGTTCAAGCTGGTCTCAGGCAAAGAAGAGGATCAAGAGATCATATATTCAATCTAAGATTAATAATAGAGAAATATAGAGAGTTTAATGTGAATCTATATTTATCTTTTATAGACTACTCAAAGGCATTTGATTGTGTACAATACCAGAAACTTTGGGAAATAATGGAAAAATTGGGAATTCCAACACATTTGATACAATTAATATCACTGCTGTATATAGACCAACAAGCAGCAGCAGGAATAAATAGTGAAACAACAACTTGGTTTGACATAAAACAAGGGGTCCGTCAGGGGTGCATATTGTCGCTTTACTTATTTAACTTGTATACTGAAAATATAATGAGGAATGTTAAAGAAGATGTAGACAAAGAATATTACGATGCCATAACAATTGGAGGTTATGAAATACCAGAGATTAGATAAGCTGATGACACAGTATTACTGTCCACAATACAAAAAGGAGTGGAAAAACTAATTATGTCACTTCGTAAGAATACTGAAGAGCAAAACCTTTATTTTAATATGAAGAAAAGTAAATTGGTAACAAGTGACAAATCAAATAAGGCAGGTGAATATGTATCGATGAAGAAAATTTGTAAGAAGTGGAGAGTTTTGAATATCTTGGATCTCTACAAACTAATAATGGAGATACAATGAAGGAAATTAAAAGGATGACGTCTGTCACTCTTCAAAAAGTTACACAGCTAAATAAACTGTGGAGAGGAACAGACAGAACTACAAAAATACGATTTTTAAGAGCATTCATCTTTCCCATCGCAACATATGCCTGTGAGACCTGGACACTTAACAAAACAGTTGAGAAACACATAAATATCTTTGAATGTAAATGCTACAGAAGAGTTCTTCAAATATCATGGACACAAAAAAGAACAAATATATCTATACTTCGAGAACTTACTATTGAAGAAGGCTGGCTAGTAAAGAGGATTAAAGAGAGAAAACTTAAAAATTTTGGACACATTAAACGTCATGATAATCTAGAGAAGACCGTCTTGGAAGGGTACATAATGGGAAAAAGAAAGAGAGGAAGACAAAGGCGAAGATGGCTGCAAGACATCGTTGATAATCTGCAGGGCATCTTGCTTACAACCGAGAGGCCTACAGTAGAGCTGTTAGGGAGGCAAAGTTCCCCAAGGGACACGCAAATGACTGACTGGCCTGTATCTAAGTTCACCCAACCTCCAAAATTCGGTACTTGGGGTTTCCTTTTGGAAAACAAAGAGATGTAGTGGTCAAATGCTGTGGTGGCCTAGAAATATGAAGGCATTAACACTTCATACCTCTACTACGGCATGCAGATACCTAGAGACGTAGACAGAATGATAAAACTATTCCATGCCATTGACACGGCTAGCAATAATAATAATAATAATAATAATAATCAAGTAATGGAAAAGTGTAATGGTTTTATGCAGCATCATTATTTCATACTAATGTTTCCTATCCAACCCATAACCAGTCTACAAATGCTCCATGCAAGAATATTAGCACAGAACCTCGCGAGGGAACTATTTTCTCTCAGATGAAAATCGGCGTAAACAGGAATATATCAGTAGTACAAATATCAGCTGGGGAGTGCTTTATCTGACGGATACTCCTGTTAGTTATTATAGTGTGGAGCTATTGATGTACCGTCCAAGCCATTCTTTGTAATATTGTGAGCCATACAGAAGAACGTCAAAGATAATAAGGCCAGCCAGGAGATCAAACGAAGAGGTCCTGACAGAGTCAGAAAAAAAAGGGAGACAACTAATAACAGAATTCAGGAAGAGATAATCCAGATTATTAGGACACGTCATGGGAGCAGGTGGATTGGAATATTTGATAACAACAGAGAAGATAGAGGGCAAAAGAGACAGACGCAGACGAAGAGAGAAGATGATAGATGGACTGATGAAGTGGGACGGAGAAAGAGCACCAGTCCAGCTCATAATTAACACCCGGAATATAGGATTGTGGAAAAGTGTGATTGCCAACGCCTGTTGGCGTGGTACTGGATGGATGGATGGATGGATGGATGGATGGATGGATGGATGGATGGATGGATGTGACAGAAGCGGATATGAAAGTTTAATTTGTACTTTAAACTTAACAGAAAAAAATGGGTATTACTCATTTGGAGAGCTGAATTTTCAACATTTTGTATTTCTGCCCAGACATTTCACAACTCCACCAAATGTTTCCCACAATTTATAGAGGAATCGTGTCGGATAGAGAGCAGTTCATGGAGGCGGCTAGTTTTTCAAGTCCCTGACTGGAGTTCATGAGGTGTGCAGTACTTCTTTAGCAGACTCCACCACCACCACCATGGAATCAGTGGCAACCCTTGTCCCGATAGCCCCTGGTGGGACAACCGAAGAGCTGGGACAGGGCTCTTATTCAGCTGTGCTTAACCAACCCCCCTCCCCTCCCGACGCCATTACAACATACCACCGGTCTCCGTGACATACAGAAAAGTGTTAAAGAAAAAGTGTCTTTGATTACCTTAAAAAAATTGGCAGAGAAAACACTTCGGACCTGAGAGAAAGAAAAAGAAATGTCAAGATAATGACAGCGACTCGGACAAAAGACTTTGAAACAATAACCCGGCGAGTTTCAAGGAGTATGGATTAGGCATAATCTTAGCTCGCTGATGACAATGTCATACCTGATATTGACATTGTCTGTGGGATACAGTAAGGAGATTAGTTCATTCATTGACTTTTGCCGTGTGTAAAGATAATGGTTACTACCAATTAATAAACTGTGTGACATGTGACGTGACATTTCCAGAATGTTGTCGCACTCAACGCCTCTGTGTGACATGACATGACATTTCCAGAATACTGTCGCACTCAACGCCTCTGTGTGACATGACATGACATTTCCAGAATGTTGTCGCACTCAACGCCTCTGTGTGACATGACATGACATTTCCAGAATGTTGTCGCACTCAACGCCTCTGTGTGACACGACATGACATTTCCAGAATGTTGTCGCACTCAACGCTTCTGTGTGACATGACGTGACATTTCCAGAATGTTGTCGCACTCAAGGCCTGTGCCATATGACGTGACATTTCTAGAATGTTGTCGCTCTCAATGTCACTGTGTCACGTGACGTGACATTTCCATAATGTTGTCGCTCTCAATGCCCCTGTGTCACATGACGTGACATTTTCAGAATGTTGTTACTGTCTATGCGTGTGACATGACGTGACATTTTCAGGCTGCTGTCAGTCTTTCTCTGTATGTCACGTGACGTGATAGTTTTCAAGACCCTGTCACTCTCACTTCCTCAGTATGTTACATGATATGACATTTCCATTATATTATCACTCTCATTGCCTCTGTGTGTCTCGTGACGTGACGTTTTTCCAGAATTCTGTCACTCTCAGTTCCTCTGTATGTCACGTGAGTGATATTCCCACAATATTGTCACTCTTACTGAATATGTGTGTCACGCCAAGTGACATTTTTATGACGTTGTCATTCTCACTTCCTCTGTGTGTCGACTGACATGACATTTCCAGAATGTCGTAACTCTCACTGCGTCTGTGTGTCACATGATGTGACATTTCCAGAATCATGCCACTGTCACTGGCTTTGTTTGTCACGCGACGTGACATTTCCCAGAATGATGTCACTATCGCCGCCTCTGTGTGTCACGTGACGTGACATTTCCAGAATGCTGTCACTCTCACTGCCTTCCTGAATGCAACTCAATCCTGAGCAGGCTACATCTAGGAAATATGTTCAAGTTTGTCCCGTATAGTTGTAAACGTAACTCATGCACAGGAACACTATGCCATTTAAAAAAAAAACAAAAGCAGAAACAGCTTTATCAGTTAACAAGCTGTAAGGTTTCGGTTCGCACCTTAGTCAAACAAATAACATATAAGACAAAGAAGATAGGGAAAGAAGAGATCATATGAATTCATATCAGTAATATACAACAAGTAAGAATGCAAATCTAACATAAAAGAAAGGTAGAACTTAGCTATGATGAGCAATACAGAGCATGTGGTGGAGTATTGTGAATGTTTATATGAGAGGTGTGTTGAGAGTCTGACTGGTTCTTTGTAACAGAGGATTCGGGGGGGGGGGGGGGAGAAAGAGGGATAAAATGGTTGTCAAGCCAAGAAAATAGTGATGGGAGTACAGGTTTTGTAATATAGTTCAGTGAAAGGTCCATGAATAAAAATCGGAAGTGAAGAAAGAGTAGTTGAGGAAAGAGCAGGTGAGGAAAAAGTAGGTGAGGACACAACAGGTGAGGAAAGAGTAGGTGAGGAAAAAGTAGATGAGGACACAACAGGTGAGGAAAGAGTAGATGAGGACACAACAGGTGAGGAAAGAGTAGGTGAGGAAAGAGTAGATGAGGAAAGAGTAGATGAGGACACACCAGGTGAGGAAAGAGTAGGTGAGGAAAGAGTAGATGAGGACACAACAGGTGAAGAAAGAGTAGATGAGGACACAACAGGTGAAGAAAGAGTAGATGACTACACAACAGGTGAGGAAAAAGTAAGTGAGGAAAGAGTAGATGAGGAAAGAGTAGATGAGGACACAACAGGTGAGGAAAGAGTAGGTGAGGAAAGTGTAGATGAGGACACAACAGGTGAGGAAAGACTAGATGAGGACACAACAGGTGAGAAAAGAGTAGGTGAGGAAAGAGTAGATGAGGACACAACAGGTGAGGAAAGAGTAGGTGAGGAAAGAGTAGATGAGGACACAACAGGTGAGGAAAGAGTAGGTGAGGAAAGAGTAGATGAGGACACAACAGGTGAGGAAAGAGTAGGTGAGGAAAGAGTAGATGAGGACACAACAGGTGAGGAAAGAGTAGATGAGGACACAACAGGTGAGGAAAGAGTAGATGAGGACACAACAGGTGAGGAAAGAGTAGGTGAGGAAAGAGTAGATGAGGACACAACAGGTGAGGAAAGAGTAGATGAGGAAAGAGTAGATGAGAACACAACAGGTGAGGAAAGAGTAGATAAGGACATAACAGGTGAGGAAAGAGTAGGTGAGGAAAGAGTAGGTGAGGAAGGAACAGGTGAGGAAAGAGCAGGTGAGGAAAGCGTAGGTGAAGAAAGAGCAGGTGAGGAAAGAGCGGGTGAGGAAAAAGTAGGTGAAGAAAGAACAAGTGAGGAAAGAGCAGGTGAGGAAAGAAAGGTGAGGAAAGACCAGGTGAGGAAAAAGTAGGTGGGGACACAACAAGTGAGGAAAGAGCAGGTGAGGAAAGAGCAGGTCAGGAAAGAGCAGGTCAGGAAAGAGTAGGTGAGGAAAGAGTAGGTGAGGAAAGAGTAGGTGAAGAAAGAGTAGGTGAGGAAAGAAGAAGTGAGGAAAGAGTAGGTGAGGACACAACAGGTGAGAAAAGAGCAGGTGAGGAAAGAGCAGGTGAGGAAAGAGTAGGTGAGAAAAGAGTAGGTGAGGAAAGAGTAGGTGAGGAAAGAGAAGGTGAGGAAAGAGTAGGTGAGGAAAGAGCAGGTGAGGAAAGAACAAGTGAGGAAAGAGCAGGTGAGGAAAGAGCAGGTCAGGAAAGAGTAGGTGAGGAAAGAGTAGGTGAAGAAAGAGTAGGTGAAGAAAGAGTAGGTGAGGAAAGAGCAGGTGAGGAAAAAACAAGTGAGGAAAGAGCAGGTGAGGAAAGAGTAGGTGAGGAAAGAGTAGGTGAGGAAAGAAAGGTAAGGAAAGAGTAAGTGAGGACACAACAGGTGAGGAAAGAACAAGTGAGGAAAGAGCAGGTGAGGAAAGAGTAGGTGAGGAAGAGTAGGTGAGAAAGGAACAGGTGAGGAAAGAGTAGGTGAGGACACAACAGGTGAGGAAAGAACAAGTGAGGAAAGAGCAGGTGAGGAAAGAGTAGGTGAGGAAAGAGTAGGTGAGGAAAGAAAGGTAAGGAAAGAGTAAGTGAGGACACAACAGGTGAGGAAAGAGTAGGTGAGGAAAGAGTAGGTGAGGAAAAGTAGATGAGGACACAACAGGTGAGGAAAGAGTAGATGAGGAAAGAGTAGATGAGAACACAACAGGTGAGGAAAGAGTAGATAAGGACACAACAGGTGAGGAAAGAGTAGGTGAGGAAAGAGTAGGTGAGGAAGGAACAGGTGAGGAAAGAGCAGGTGAGGAAAGAGTAGGTGAAGAAAGAGCAGGTGAGGAAAGAGCGGGTGAGGAAAAAGTAGGTGAGGAAAGAGTAGGTGAGGAAAGAGTAGGTGAAGAAAGAGTAGGTGAGGAAAGAGCAGGTGAGGAAAAAACAAGTGAGGAAAGAGCAGGTGAGGAAAGAGTAGGTGAGGAAAGAGTAGGTGAGGAAAGAAAGGTAAGGAAAGAGTAAGTGAGGACACAACAGGTGAGGAAAGAACAAGTGAGGAAAGAGCAGGTGAGGAAAGAGTAGGTGAGGAAAGAGGTGAGGAAAGAAAGGTAAGGAAAGAGTAAGTGAGGACACAACAGGTGAGGAAAGAACAAGTGAGGAAAGAGCAGGTGAGGAAAGAGTAGGTGAGGAAAGAGTAGGTGAGGAAAGAAAGGTAAGGAAAGAGTAAGTGAGGACACAACAGGTGAGGAAAGAGTAGGTGAGGAAAGAGTAGGTGAGGAAAGAGTAGATGAGGACACAACAGGTGAGGAAAGAGTAGATGAGGAAAGAGTAGATGAGAACACAACAGGTGAGGAAAGAGTAGATAAGGACACAACAGGTGAGGAAAGAGTAGGTGAGGAAAGAGTAGGTGAGGAAGGAACAGGTGAGGAAAGAGCAGGTGAGGAAAGAGTAGGTGAAGAAAGAGCAGGTGAGGAAAGAGCGGGTGAGGAAAAAGTAGGTGAGGAAAGAGTAGGTGAGGAAAGAAAGGTGAGGAAAGACCAGGTGAGGAAAAAGTAGGTGGGGACACAACAAGTGAGGAAAGAGCTGGTGAGGAAAGAGCAGGTCAGGAAAGAGTAGGTGAGGAAAGAGTAGGTGAGGAAAGAGTAGGTGAAGAAAGAGTAGGTGAAGAAAGAGTAGGTGAGGAAAGAAAAAGTGAGGAAAGAGTAGGTGAGGACACAACAGTTGAGGAAAGAGTAGGTGAGGAAAGAGTAGGTGAGAAAGGAACAGGTGAGGAAAGAGCAGGTGAGGAAAGAGCAGGTGAGGAAAGAGTAGGTGAGAAAAGAGTAGGTGAGGAAAGAGTAGGTGAGGAAAGAGAAGGTGAGGAAAGAGTAGGTGAGGAAAGAGCAGGTGAGGAAAGAACAAGTGAGGAAAGAGCAGGTGAGGAAAGAGCAGGTGAGGAAAGAGCAGGTCAGGAAAGAGTAGGTGAGGAAAGAGTAGGTGAAGAAAGAGTAGGTGAAGAAAGAGTAGGTGAGGAAAGAGCAGGTGAGGAAAAAACAAGTGAGGAAAGAACAAGTGAGGAAAGAGTAGGTGAGGAAAGAGTAGGTGAGGAAAGAGTAGGTGAGGAAAGAAAGGTAAGGAAAGAGTAGGTGAGGACACAACAGGTGAGGAAAGAACAAGTGAGGAAAGAGCAGGTGAGGAAAGAGCAGGTGAGGAAAGAGTAGGTGAGGAAAGAGTAGGTGAGGAAAGAAAGGTAAGGAAAGAGTAGGTGAGGACACAACAGGTGAGGAAAGAACAAATGAGGAAAGAGCAGGTGAGGAAAGAGCATGTGAGGAAAGAGTAGGTGAGGAAAGAACAAATGAGGAAAGAGCAGGTGAGGAAAGAGCAGGTGAGGAAAGAGTAGGTGATGAAAGAGCATGTGAAGAAAGAGCAGGTGAGGAAAGAACAAGTGAGGAAAGAGTAGGCGAGGAAAGACAGGTGAGGAAAGAGAAGGTGAGGATAGAGTAGGTGAGGAAAGAATAGGTGAGGAAAGAGTAGGTGAGGAAAGGGTAGGTGAGGAAAGAGCAGGTGAGGAAAGAGTAGGTGAGGAAAGAGCAGGTGAGGAAAGAACAAGTGAGGAAAGAGCAGGTGAGGAAAGAACAGGTGAGGAAAGAGCAGGTGAAGAAAGAGTAGGTGAGGACACAAAAGGTGAGGAAAGAGCAGGTGAGGAAAGAGTAGGTGAGGAAAGAGCAGGTGAGGAAGGAGTGGGTGAGGGAATATGACCACGGAGAAAGGAAAGCTTGTGTATACTTCATGTGGAGCTTGTGGAAGGAGGAAAACCAGAAAGTAGACCAAGAATGAGATAAAATGCTGTGTGTAATAAAATAATGTGACATTAGTCTGTTAATTCCAGAGAATAGTGAGATTTCTCTGTCAGTCACACGGAATAATGATTTGTCTATCTGTCATAAGGAATAGTGAGATTTGTCTGTCAGTCATAAGGAATAGTGAGATTTGTCTGTCAATCACATGGAATAATGAGATTTGTCTGTCTGTCATATGGAATAGTGAGATTTGTCTGTCTGTCATAAGGAATAGTGAGAAATATCTGTCAGTAACAAGGAATAGTGAGATTTGTCTGTCAATCTCAGAGAATAGTGAGATTTGTCTGTCAATCTCAGAGAATAGTGAGATTTGTCTGTCAGTTACAAGGAATAGTGAGATTTGTATGTGCGTCTCAGAGAGTAGTGAGTTTTGTCTGTCAGTGACAGGGACTGACGAGATTTGTCTGTCTGTGACAGGGAGTAGTGAGATTTGTCTGTCAGTTATAAGGAATATTGGGATTTGTCTGTCAGTCACAAGGAATAGTGAGATCTGTCTGTCAATCTCAGAGAATAGTGAGATTTGTCTGTCAGTTACAAGGAATAGTGAGATTTGTCTGTCATTCTCAGAGAGTAGTGAGATTCGTCAGTCAGTTACATGGAATAGTGAGATTTGTATGTCAGTCTCAGAGAGTAGTGAGATTTGTCTGTCAGTCACAAGGAATAGTGAGATTTGTCTGTCAGTTATATGGAATAGTCAGATTTGTCTGTCAGTCTCAGAGAGTAGTGAGATATGTCTGTCAGTCACAAGAAATAGTGAGATTTGTCTGTCAGTTACATGGAATAGTGAGATTTGTCTGTCAGTCTCAGAGAGTAGTGAGATTTGTCTGTCAGTCAAAGGAAATAGTGAGATTTATATCTCAGTCATAGGGAGTAGTGAGATTTGTCTGTCAGTCAAAGGAAATAGTGAGATTTATATCTCAGTCATAGAGAGTAGTGAGATGTGTATGTCAGTCAGGGGAAATAGTGAGATTTATATGTCAGTCTCAGGGAGTAGTGAGATTTGTATGTCAGGGACTCAGAAAGAGCGACTGTTTGTGGCGGTGCTTTGGAGAGGAAGCGAAATGATTCATCCTCTTTCACTCACTCGCTCTCTTTCTCCTTCTCTTCCGCTCCCTCTCTCTGTGTTTCTCTCACCTCTCTTTTCCTCTCTCCGTGTCCTATCTCTTCTCTTCCCACTGTTAGGGCGTAAGGAAAATCCAGATGGATGGATGGATGGATAACAGACAGACAGAACAATAGGCAGGTAGGATGGCAGATAGCTAGGTAGCCAGACAGACAGACAGACAGACAGACAGACAGACAGATAGATAGATAGATAGATAGATAGATAGATAGATAGATAGATAGATAGATAGATAGATAGATAGATAGATAGATAGATAGATAGATAGATAGATAGATAGATAGATAGATAGATAGATAGATTATCAATCAGGAGAAATATAACGCTACAGTACAGAACCATTATTTCTAGCGTTTCCAGCAAATTATACTGTTTTGAAAAGAAACTACTGACACTGGCTGCGGGGTACAAAAAAATGTTGCAGTGGGCCGGATACGACCCTCGGGCCAAAAGTTTCCCATCTGTGCGCTAGATAATAATGGTGGTTATGTAAAGAGGTTATTAAGTACATAAGAATAATAAAATTCCTGGGAGATTTTTTTATATGTCAGAGTCACATAATTTGTTTTCACCAAACTCATGTATATTGCAATCTGCGGGGGAGGAACGAACGAACGAACGAACATACTTTATTTTCAAAGGATTATGAATTGGAAGCTCAGGTCTGTCTAACATTCTGGCCTTTTTCATACGGCTTTCACTCGGTCACAGTCATTCAGCACTTGTTAATGAGCATAATAGTCATGAAGACACAATTAAATGTTTACATAAATAAATAATAAACTCATCTCACGTCCATACACTCTACATCCTGATTTATGCAACAGCATGAAATAAACTTGCATTCTTACATTCATTCAAAACTAAAATTTATAGAAAAGCTGTTAAAAATTTATACAACAATCAAGCCATACTTTAAACTACTTCAGACTATGCTTAGGGAGGCATAAAGTCCATATCAAACAGATGTTGACAAAGTTTAAAGTTGTAAGAAGCAATATTAAGTTTTACATGAATTGGTAGGGCATTCCAAAGGTGGGCAGCTGAGTAAGAGAAGCTTTTTTCAAACATGTCAAGCCTTGGTTTTGGGAGAATACAATTGCTTAAGCGTTGACTGTGTTTTGGGTTGGATTTGAACAACGACCACAAATAGGGTGGAGCATTGTGCGATAGAATTTTATAAATTAACTTGGCCTTGTTGAAAAGAAATCTCTTCTTGAGGGGTATACTATCAAGATGTTTGTCCTTATTTGTAATACGTGCTGCATGTTTGTCATCTATAAGCTTTACTGCTCGTTTTTAAAGTGAGTAAAGTCTTTTCATGTTTGACATGGAACAACCATCCCAGAATGTGGAGCAGTAGTCCAAGTGTATTTGTATCTGTGATATGTAGTATATTTTTATGGTGTCTATGTCAAGAAAATATTTAAATTTAGTCAATTGGTAAACGTTTTGTGCAATGAGTTTGGTTAGATTGTCTACATGATGATTCCAGTTGAGGTGGTGGTCAATCATGAGACCTAGAGTTTTATGTTCACTAACATTCTCTATCTGTGAAGTTCCAGTGTGGAGCTGTAGTGTTGTTGTTGGTGAATTTGTTAAATTATGTCTCGTTGTAATGAGCATGGATTTTGTTTTGCTGGTGCTTACGAGCATTCCGTTGTTATTCTGTTGTTATTGCTCCAGGTAATTGGACTGTTTATTTCAATTTGAGGAGTTGACTCAAGGTTAATACAGTCATTGTTACTAGTGTAAACTGCGCAGTCATCAGCAAAGAGATCACAAGATGATTTTTTTTGGATGAAGTGGAAGATCATTGATGTAGATGGTAAACAGGAGAGGACCAAGAATAGATCCCTTTGGAACGCTATTATCAACCACAGATAAACTTGACTTAAGAGTTTCTGAGGCAAACTACCTGCTGTCTGTTGGAAAGAAAAGATTAATAAATTTTGTCACGTCAGGGTGTAATCTATAAGTTTTCTAACTAGGATTTCATGATCAATCATGTCAAATGCTTTTATAAAGTCCGCAAAGACAGCGCCACATAATGTATCATCGTTTATATTAGATAATCACCATTCTGTCATTTTTGTGAGAGCTGTGTGGCAGGAATGTTTCGGACTCAAACCTGACTGACAGTCAACAATCAAATCATTTTCTTGCATGTATTGTAAGGGGTTTTGTGTGTGTGTGTGTGTGTGAGTGTGTGTGTGTGTTTTCCTAGGGGTTTTGGCAAAGTCGATAGAATGGAAAATGGTCTATAGCTTGAAGGATTTTTTTCTCCGAATAGGATTTTAAAAGGGGATATATTTTTGCACTTTCAAAAGTCTGAGGAAAACGACAATGTGCAATGCACTGATTATATATGTAACCCTAGGAGAGAGGGAGAGAGAGAGAGAGGGGGGGTAGAGTGGTTGTCAAGCCAAGTAAATAGAGGAGGGAGTACATGATTTGATTTGACAGTTAAGTGAAACGTCATGGAATATCAACTGGAAGTGAGGAAAGAGTAGGTGTAGAAAGAGTAGGCGTAGAAAGAGTAGGCGTAGAAAGAGTAGACGAGGAAAGAGTAGGTGAGGAAAGAGTAGGTGAGGATAGAGTAAGTGAGGAAAGAGTAGGTAAGGAAAGAGTAGATGAGGAGAGACGGCGAGTAAAGAGCAGACGAGGAAAGAGTAGATGAGGAAAGAGTAGGTTAGGACAGAGTAGGTGAGGACAGAGCAAGTGAGGAAAGAGTAAGTGAGGAAAGAGTAGATGAAGAAAGTGTAGGTGAGGAAGCAGTAGATGAGGAAAAAGTAGGTGAGGAAAAAGTAGGTGAGGACAGAGCAAGTAAGGAAAGAGTAAGTGAGGAAAGAGTAAATGAGGAAAGTGTAGGTGAGGAAAGAGCAAGTGAGGAAAGAGTGGGTGAGGAAAGAGCAAGTGAGGAAAGAGTAGGTGAGGAAAGAGTAGGTGAGGAAATAGTAGGTGAGGAAATAGTAGGTGAGGAAAGTGTAGGTGAGGACAGAGCAGGCGAGGAAGGAGCCGAGGATGAAAGAGCAGGCGAGGAAAGAGCAGGCGAGGAAAGAGTATGGAAAGTGACGTCTAGAATACATTATAGGAACCAGAACATGCAAATAAGAAACAGAATCAGCTAAGCCTACAAGGGGCAACAATCAGAAAAAAACATCTACTAGTGCTCTCCCGTGTGACGTGCAAGATGGCGGACGTTTTTTTAACGCTCTCGCCGGCATGCAGAAATCAGCGGAATTCCGCTTGATCTGTTACATATCATGCACCGGGACTTGGGCATAAGGCTAACAACCTTATCCTGGGACCTATCTAGAGGCGACTCCAGATGGGAAAAAAGATATCGTTATGTCCTCACTGCTGGCGAGATTCTTCAGCAGCCGTGCGTGGAGTGGGCTCCTCCCGGCCAGTGAAGAAAGGTGCGATCATTGGTTGCATTGTGGAAAAGGTGAAAGAAAAGATTAAGTGATGTAATCAGTAATCTCGAGATCAGGACTGCTCTCATCACGGCACCTCTGCTCTGGAGGTCGGCCACGTCCCGTGTACACTCATACCGGGCGAATTGCCTGAACCAGCTTAACCCAGTGGTTAAGACACTGCTGGCGAGACTCTTCGGAAGCCGCGCGTGGAGTGAAACTCCTCCCGGCCAATGAAGAAAGTGAGGAAAAACAATCAGCGTTGCCGTGCGGCGGCGACGTGAAAAGGTGATGGAAAGGATAAAGTGAAGCTTAATCAGTATGTCCAGTAGTCTCGCGGCGAGAGCTACTCATACCACGGCGCCTCTGCTCTAGAGGCCGGCCACGTCCGATATACACCCATACTGGTGAAATATGCCTAAACTGGCTTACACCAGGGGTGAAACTTAATGGCTACTCAAGTCACGGTACCTCCGCTCTAGAGGTTGGTCACGTCCCAAACACGCCCATACTGGGATAATACGCCTAAACCGGCTTAACCCAGGGGTGAAACTTACTAGTGGCGAGGATTCGTTCTCCTGGACAAAAGCTCCGTCCTGGTCACAACTAGGAAGGGCAGCGGCCATGACCACAAAATGCTGAAGTCGGAGACACTGGACCAGTGCAGTCTAGATAGGCAACCACTTCTCACCCGGCCGGGATGTATGCGTATCTTAATCACGCTGAGGTTTTCAGGTGAGAAAGTCCAGCGCTGGACTAGATGGGCAACCACCTCTCACCCGGCGGGGATACATGGGTATCCCAAAACACGTCGAGGTCTTCCGGGTAGAAAGTCCAACTCTAGATTAAACTGGTGCAACGAAAACCACGGTGTCACGCAATCCCGCTTTTGATATTCACCAAGAACAGAGGCTCAAACTCTGCGATACTCTGAACCTCTTGTGATCCTCTCGGGGAGCTCGTGTGGTCTTTCGGCGATCACGGGACCTATTGAAGACCACGGGAGTAAGTTCAGTAGGATCACGTGGCGGTCTTGGTGGTAGAAACGAACGAAGAAGAAGAAGAAATATTGTTACGGAAACTCGCAGAGAAACCAACCGAGCATCAGGGATGCCAACTATGAAGAGCTCACTCGTCGGCTCCAAACATGTGACAAGGGTTGGATTCTGGAATGTTAGAACGATGGCAGCACCAACAAAAACTAATCAGGTCATCAAAGAAATGGACAGATACCATCTAGACATACTGGACATCATTGAAATGCTATGGCCAGAAGCAGGTAAAAGATCGGCTGAAAACGGTACGTTAATGATACATTCAGGCAGAAACGACAGTAAACATCGAGAGGGGGTAGGTACTACCATGTCACATGTAGCAGCAAAGAGTCTTGTAGAGTGGGAACCAGTGAACAGTCGTAGAATAAGAGCACGATACAACCTAAGACATGGAAGAATGACAATAATACATTGTTACGCATCCACGAAAGATGCAGATGATGAAGTGAAAGACGATTTCTATCACCAACTACAACAAATCATCAACAAAGTCCCTAAACACGACATCCTAATTGCTATGGGGGACTTCAACGCTAAGGTAGGGAAAGATAACACCGACGTTGGAAAAGTAATGAGGTAAGAAGGAATTGACATGGTAAATCACAACGGAGAAAGATTAACTGAAATATGTCTAACAGAGGGCATGGTCATTGGAGCCACAATATTCCCACACAAAGAGATACATAAAACAACGTGGATATCTCCAGATGATGGAACTAGAAACCATACTGATCATTTTTATATTAGAAAGCAATGAAGAACATCTGTGATAGATTTAAGGGCTTATAGGGGTGCAGATGTTAACAATGACCACAACCTGTGCATAGGAAAAATAAAACTAAAACTGAAAAGCCAACACAAGAAATCAAAGCACAGAAAGATTAACAGCCACAGCCTACAAGAAGAGAACATTAACAGTAATTTCAATCCTGAACTTGCCAATCATTCCACACCACCCAGTGAAGTAGAGGAGACAGGTATACATGAAGTATGGAATTCTTACAGCACAGCCATAATCACAGAAGCAAAAGCAAGCGGTGGATTGAAAAAACCAAATAGAAAAGCATGGATATCAGATAAAACATGGAAGTACATACATGAAAGACGAGCAGCCAAATTAGACATGTTGAATGTAAAGACAGATCTTGGAAAAGATCTGGCGAGAGCAACATACAACGAAACAAACAAGAAAGTAGAAAAGTTCAGCTAGAAGGGATAAAAGAGAATACATAGACCATATGGCGAAACAGGCAGAGAAAGCAGCAAAAACAGGAGACAGCAAAACTTTATATAGCATACAAAAGAGGCTAACAGGTACTATTACATCTAAAGAAAGACCAATCTTTAGCAAAACTGGAACTCTATTAACATCAAATAAAGATAAAAAGTAAAGATGGGCTGAACATTTCTAAGAAATACTTAATCGACCACACCCAAAAGAATTGTTAAACCTTGAAACTGACTTACCAGCCCCACAACTAAATGTCAACCTAGATGAAATTACATTGCATGAAAGTGAAACAGCAGTGAATTTAATGGCTAACATTAAAGCTGCAGGTGAGGAGTAACAGCTGGAATGCTAAAAGCTATCAGTAGTGACAACATGAGATAACTACAGAGAATGTATAATAAGATTTGGAAAGAAGAAAAGGTTCCTTCTAAAAGGAAAAAAAGGAATCATTGTTAAAATACCAGAAAAGGGCAAACTTAGTGACTGTAACAATTGGAGAGAAGTAAACTTAATATCAGTTGTGTCAAAAGTATTCTGCAAGGTCATTTTGAACAGACTTAAAGATATAGTGAATATCACATTGAGAGAAGAACAAGCAGGACTTCGAAAAGGGAGAAACTGTCTCGACCAGATCTTTACTCTCAGAATAATACTTTAAGAACATATTTAAAAGCAGAAACCACTAATACTGAACTTCATAGACTTTAAAAGGCATTTGATAGCATACACAGAGAATCATTGTGAAGAATTTTGTCTATATGGAATACCATCTAAAATTGTCAACATCATTAAGGACTTATACAATGGATATGTTTGTGCAGTCAAAACAGAAGAAGGGATGAGTGAATGGTCCCAGATTGAAACAGGTGTGAAACAAGGATGTATAATGTCTCCTTTGCTTTTTTGGAATTACAATAGACTTCATAATGAAAAAATGCTGCACAGGTAACACAGGTACATGGGACCCAACTAGAAGATCTTGATTTTGCTGATGACATAACTCTTGTCAGTAATAATGTGAATTCCATGCAAGAAAAAACAGATAGCCTGTCTTCACTGGCTAACATAACAGGACTTGAAATTAACAAGGACAAAACAAAAATAATGAAAATTCCTCTTAATCAGAATGGAAACGTACACGTAGAAGGAATAGATATTGAATAAGTTAATCAGTTTGCATATCTTGGTAGCTACATAGACCAGGATGGTGACATCTGAAAGGAAGTTAGAATCAGAATTGCAAAAGCAGCATCGATCTTCAAGAATCTTGAGAACATATGGCATTCAAAAGTTATAAGCACAAAAATCAAGTTAAGACTATTCAATTCAAATGTAATATCCACCCTCATTTATGCATGCGAAAGCTGGAAAACAACTAAAGAAATAGACAAGAAATTAGACTCTTTTGAAAACAAATGCCTAAGGAAAATACTCGGCACCAAATGGAACGAATTCAAGAACAATGCAGAGATAAGACAGATGACTGAACAACAACCAGTCTCATGGGTGATCAGGAAAAGGAGATAGAAATATGTTGGTCACTTGATGAGAAGAAACAATCAGAGAATCCCAAAACAAACTATCAAGTGGAACACAACAGGCCAAAGAAAAAGAGGCAGACCGCGTGAAACTCTGAAGAGGACATTGTTAAGAGAGGCCAAATTAATAGGCATAAAATCCGTTGATGAGGTTGAAAGACTCGCCGAAGACAGGAAAAACTGGGAAGGATATAAGATATAAGATATATGAGATATAAGATAAGTATTCTCTATTCTGTTATATGCAGTCGAAACATGGGGAATCAAATGTAGAATCGAAAGAAGATTTAGAGGAATCGAAGGAAGATTTAGAGGAATCGAAGGAAGATGTTTAGGAAATATTAAGAATACACTGGGAAGAACGCATGACAAAGGAGGAAATAAGGAACACGAACAGGAATTGAGAAGATTACTAAAGAGGTCAAAAGATGAAGATGGAAATGGCAGGGCCACATAAGACACCCCTATACCGCCCTCATTTATGCATGTGAAAGCTGGAAAACAACTAAAGAAATAGACAAGAAATTAGACTCTTTTGAAAACAAATGCCTAAGGAAAATATTTGGTATAAATTGTAACAAATTCAAGAACAACACAGAGATAAGACAGATGAGCAAACAACAACCTGTCTCATGGGTGATCAGAAAAAGAAGATCGACATATGCAAGCCATGTGATGAGAAGAAACAATCAGAGAATACCAAAATAAACTATCAAGTGAACCACAACAGGCGGAATAAAAAGAGGTCGACCACGTGAAACTCTAAAGAGGACATTGTTAAAATAAGCCAGTTTAGTGGGCATAACATCCCGTGATGAAGTTGAAAAATTCGTTGAAAATAGGAAAGCTTGGCAAACACTTATGCGAGCCCTATGTGACGTTTAACGGCACGGGAAGGATGTAAGATACTGCCTTCACTTGGAAACTTCCAAGGAAAAAGAAAGAGGGGCAGGCCATTAAAACATATTTTAAAAAAAAGTTATTTGTAGCGCTGTCATGCCTTAGAGACACAAAGAGATATGGCGTTAGTGCCCATATTTTCCTGGACCTGTCAGGACACTAGAGGGCCACGTGGTCAGCATCAAACCTGGCAGCCTTCTCATCCCCACTTCCAGAAGAAGTCGGGTACCTAATTCTCCAGCTGGGTGAGTGGAGGTGCCTCTGACCGGATTCGAACCCCGACCTTCGCCATGAGAGACTAATACACTAACCACTTTGCCGATCAGCGACCTCATTAGGAACATGGAGACGCACAACACAGGGAGAACTAAGGAAGAGAGAAAGGCAAGGTTTGAGGTACCCCGACTTGTTCAAGACAGGACTGACTGGGGAACCTTTGTTTTTGCCTTGTGCTCCATTGGGAGTACAGAGGACTGATGATGATTCTCTAATCACCCCAAGCTCTAAAAGTCAACCTATTAACTATCTTGGATAAATTCTCTCCGCCTTTCACCCAGAGTTTACATCCATAACAACCCGAGTCGTCGCTGGTTTCTTCATTTTCCTTTCTCATCCATTAAATTCAACAATCGTGAATTCATTTTTTTTTTACCATAGTATCTCATTCCGGGGCAAAGGTCATAGAAGCAACTTCCCGGCATGCCCTTTCCGGTATGAGCTTTCCCAATTACTTTCACGGTCGCTCTCATTTCTATAATGTCAGTTATAAGCCCCGCCCCCTTTTCTGTTAACTAACTCCTTTTCCGTCATCCCCGCAGGTCGAAAATATTACGCCCTGTTCGCGGATTTCAAACTCCGACGTCTAAATAAATTGAAAACGTCTAGCAACAAAACCAGTAATTTTTCTTCTTAAATTTCTGACAAAATGGCCTTCCATATTTATTCATGGCGACCCGTTGTCATGTTAGTGTGCCCAAGCGTACATGTTATATTTTTGTCTTCCCCCCCCCCCCCGAATATGAAACTTTTGGTTCTTGCTGATTGATGTTACTTTCATGAAGGGTAATCTCACAAACGTCTATCTTGTGTCAGATGAATATATTTCCTGGACTTGGTGGCTTGACAAGCCTACAGCTAGTTCCTCTGGTGAGAAATGACATATATCCGGAGACATCATCGAACAGTCTGTAAAAAAAAACCGGATATTTTACACTTTTTTTCCTGACACTGGCAAACATCAGAAACGTCCGTCTGGGCTTAGGATTTGTCCTGGACGTATTTGTTTAATGAGACAACTACACGAGATAGGTGGATTAGAGTTAGGATTCTCCAGGTTCCTAGACTGACAGGTTATCGTTACTGCCGAAGCTGAGATGTCGGTATCAGGTATGGCATTGTCAGCGACATCTGTCAGAGAAGACCGTCTTCTTCATTTATTTGTTGCTCAGAATATCTCATCTTCTTCTTACTACTCAGTTAACGATAATGAGTGATATTATGAGTTTTTGTGATGCGCCTTTTGACTGGGTTCCTCCGACTTCAGCAACTTTCATTGCCAGTGTGGTCTTGCTGGGACTGTCGTGAAGACAGTGGTGTAAGCTGGCCTGGCCAAAACTTTGCTTTACAGCCTCTGGTGGCTGTACTTAAGCCCCTGCTCCACGTCAAGCCCAATGGCTCTGAGACAGTTTCACAGAAACACTCCGACTTTGAGATGAGGAATCCGATGAGTGCTTCAACGATATCCATTCCCCGCCACCTACAGTCTGCTGTCTCTGTTTTGTTTACCTCATTCTGTTATCCATTTTTGTAGATTCCCAAATGTTTGTCACGTCCTGGATTTATTGGTTTCGTATCAGATTTTACTCATCCCCGCCGGCCACCTCCATGTCCACATCCCTCCATCAACCTGATATTACATTTTATAAAAAATAACAATTACAATTAGTGTCAATTGCTACAGGTTTCTGGGCTACATAAGTAGGTCAGATTTTTTAATCAGTCAGATCTTTGTTCTAAGACTATGTTAAGATACATCTGTTCTTGAGACAGTTGTGTCCCGTCTCACAAAGACTATGTTAAGATAAGTGTGTTCTTAACACAGCAGTTCACTGGGGGGCTTCTAATCCATTTTCTATATAATATCACAACATGGTCCCATGCCAAAAACCAGGTCCATATGTGGTTATTGGCTAGCATAAAGAATGCTGCATACATCCATCCGTCAGTTGTAAGTGTTAGATAGGATGAGGGATGCTGCATACATCGAGCCGTCAGTTGTAAGTGTTAGTTAGGATGAGGGATGCTGCATACATCGAGCCGTCAGCTGTAAGTGTTAGTTAGTTAGGATGAGGGATGCTGCATACATCGAGCCGTCAGCTGTAAGTGTTAGTTAGTTAGGCAGTTAGGAACGACCATCACTCCATCCTCTCTCCAGACACAATCATAGATTCTCCCATTTTCCCGTTGAGCTTCTCCTTCATCGTACAGTAACTGATGACATTCGTTCTTTGGTGGCTGACCATCCATCTGGAGCTCTTGAAAAACAGTTCATTTTTTCGCTGTTCCAAATGTCACCCCAACTTCTTAAATCTTGACAACGTCTCTGATTCGTATTTGTCAGTGAAGTCCCTTGTCCCACTAGCTTCTCTTACAGCACTGATAATGCTTGCTCGATCCTTTGCCTACCCTTCCTCCATGACAGCTGAGCCGGTCAGTTGATCTGTTTTTTTTTTCATTTCTCCTGACATCTGCATGGCCTGGTTACAAATACGAATGTCAGCTGATGGATCTGTGGCGTCTGCAGGGATTCAAACCACTATCGCCTTAAAGAGCCAGCCTGAACTTTCTTTAGCATGTTCTTAGAGTGGCTCAAAACAGAAGCTTGCTCACAGCTTCTGTCACAGCCACGGTTTCCTTGTGAGTTGAGCCAGCTCACAGCTTCTGTCACAGCCACCTTTTCCTTGTGAGTTGAGCCAGCTCACAGCTTCTGTCACAGCCACCTTTTCCTTGTGAGTTGAGGCAGCTCACAGCTTCTGTCACAGCCAAGTTTTCCTTGTGAGTTGAGCCAGCTCACAGCTTCTGTCACAGTCACCTTTTCCTTGTGAGTTGAGCCAGCTCACAGCTTCTGTCTCAGCCACGGTGTCCTTGTGAGTTGAGTCAGCTCACAGCTTCTGTCACAGCCACCGTTTCCTTGTGAGTTGAGTCAGCTCACAGCTTCTGTCACAGCCACCTTTTCCTTGTGAGTTGAGTCAGCTCACAGCTTCTATCACAGCCACCTTTTCCTTGTGAGTTGAGTCAGCTCACAGCTTCTGTCACAGCCACCGTTTCCTTGTGAGTTGAGTCAGCTCACAGCTTCTGTCTCAGCCACAGTTTTCTTGTGAGTTGAGTCAGCTCACAGCTTCTGTCTCAGCCACAGTTTTCTTGTGAGTTGAGTCAGCTCACAGCTTCTGTCTCAGCCACAGTTTTCTTGTGAGTTGAGCCAGCTCACAGCTTCTGTCTCAGCCACAGTTTTCTTGTGAGTTGAGTCAGCTCACAGCTTCTGTCTCAGCCACAGTTTTCTTGTGAGTTGAGCCAGCTCACAGCTTCTGTCTCAGCCACAGTTTTCTTGTGAGTTGAGCCAGCTCACAGCTTCTGTCTCAGCCACAGTTTTCTTGTGAGTTGAGCCAGCTCACAGCTTCTGCTACAGCCACGGTTTCCATTGTGAGGCTGCCTGTTCTAGCAACAGAAGCACCCTCGGGCTTCATTCAGTGTTCTGCCATTTGAGCTGGCTATCACTGTGTCTCATTACAGCACTGATGTCGGCTGTCATGATGTGCTACCTACACCACATTAGCTGTCGTGACATCGGTTACATCAAAACGCCAGCTGCCATTACGTGTCACACATTGATGCATCATCTACTGTGAAATTTCATTAACATCAGTTACTCCGGTGTGACATATGACATGCACCAAGTTGTCAGTTTTCATGACATTTAACATACATCGAGGTGTCAGCTGTCATGGCATTTCACCCACACATCCTAGGTGTCAGCCGACATGGTATTTCACCCACATATACCAGGTGCCAGCTGTCATGGCATTTCACATACATCAAGCTGTCAGCTGTCCTGGCATTTCACATACATCAAGCTGTCAGCTGTCATGGCATTTCACATACATCAAGCTGTCAGCTGTCCTGGCATTTCACCCACACACACCAGGTGTCAGCTGTCATGGCATTTTATCCACACACACCAGGTGTACAGTGTCATGACATTTCACCTACAGACACCAGGTGTCAGCTGTCATGGCATTTTATCCACACACCAGGTGTAAAGTGTCATGACATTTCACCTACACACACCAGGTGTCAGCTGTCATGGCATTTTATCCACACACACCAGGTGTAAAGTGTCATGACATTTTATCCATACACACCAGGTGTAAAGTGTCATGACATTTTATCCACACACACCAGGTGTCAGCTGTCATAACATTTTATCCACACACACCAGGTGTAAAGTGTCATGACATTTCACCTACACACACCAGGTGTCAGCTGTCATAACATTTTATCCACACACACCAGGTGTAAAGTGTCATGACATTTTATCCACACACACCAGGTGTCAGCTGTCATGACATTTTATCCACACACACCAGGTGTAAAGTGTCATGACATTTCACCTACACACACCAGGTGTCAGCTGTCATGACATTTCACCTACACATACCAGGTGTCAGCTGTCATGACATTTCACCTACACACACCAGGTGTCAGCAGCAGAGGACAATTCAGTTACTGGAAGATAACTGAAATAACCACCTTCACCTCTTTTAACTCATAAATGTCATAGCCATCATTATTATTACTTTCATCATCAAACAACATCACTACACTCGCCCTCCTTGCAGCACACTTATTACTTCAACCCAACCTGTCAGCCCCTGAGCACACCCCCAAACCATCTCCTCATCCATGACATGTTTCAGCTCATGGCAACATCTTATAGCATTCATCATTATCATCATCATCATCATCGCCTTTCACTCCCTTGAGAGCATAGGCCAAAGATAAAGGCTCTCCAGTCATCCCTGTTCTTGGAATTATTCTCTGATTTCTTCCACGTGTACATCCCTTGTCTCTGAGTACTGTCATAATTTCTCTTCTCCAAGTAAGTCTAGGTCTTTCTCGTTTTCCATTTCCTTGAGGATTCCATGTCAGTGCCTGTTTTGCGATGCTGGTGTCAGGCAGGTTTCCCCAGAGTGTGGCCAATCCATCTCCACTTCCTAGACAGGATTTGTAGGTTCATAGGTTCTTGTCCTGCCCTTCCCAGACTTCCTCATTCCAGATCTTGTCCTGCCATTTAATGTTTGAAATCCTCCTCAATTAGTAGTTTATGAATCTTTGTATCCTCTGTTGTGTTGTCTTGTGCTGTCCTTATGACATTAATGACCATATAAAGGGATTCTGGTGGAGAACAGCTTGACCCAATAATACAGAGAAAGCCAGACAATATAATTATACACAGCCAAAGACAGTTCACGGCCAGCGTTATGTGATTGTATCCAACCTTTCACATACATTCTCAAAGAATGTCTCATTTCTATGTTATGGGAGTGTCCCTACTTTACAAGCGATGTTCCGTGTAATCGGGACGCATGCATGCGTTTTAGAGACGAAAGCTACAATAAATTTAGCTTTAAAAGTGTGTATTTTCTGCGATTTTATCTTTTATGTTGTAACAGTTAAAAAATAAGGTGTAAAAAAAGACAAAAGAAGGCTTATCTTACCATAAAGGTAGTTAGACGATATAGTGGTGTCTATATTTTTCTCGACTTTTCGCCACAACAGAGAGTGACCCTGTTAGCATAATTCTGGGCTGTCTCCCCTTTCATCAGTCCCAGGAGAAACCAGGTACCCGTTTCTACGGCTCGGTGACGAGAAATCCTCCGGCAGGACTTCAATTACGCACCGTCGGTATGAGAGCGTAGTGCACTAATCACTTCGCTACCCACGCGCCCGTATTATAAAATATTTGAGCATTAATGTATTATAAGTTATATAGGTAAAGATTTTTAAAATTCCCATTCCCATGCCGTTAAGACATATTGGAGATACAGTGTTAGGGCCAATATTTCCAAGACTTTCGGCACATGAAAGTCTGATGTAGTCAGTATCTCACCTGGCCGCATTTACCTTCCCAGGTTTATTTGGTACCCATTTTTAGAGACTGGGTGGACCCCAGGGCCTGCTTAGTGCAGTGGTACCAGAAAAGAATAACCCCACTGCTGAGACTTGAACCTGGTACCACTGGATTAGTAGAGCGAGCACCTAACCACTCAGCCAACCAGTCTGGATGAATATAACACCCCTTTTTCACTACCAGCCTATCACACTTCACAAAGCTTTATTTAAACATTCACAATACTCCACCACATGCATTCACGGACACAACTAAGTTCTCCTCTCTTTTTTTCGACTATTTTTTCCCATTCTTATTTATTATATATCATTTATGTGAATTTATATATTTTTTCCCTTTCATTTCTTTGTCCCGTATATTTTGTATGATTAAGGTGTAAACCGGAACGTTAAAACATTGTGCCCATTAATTAACAAATCTGTACCTACTTTTGTTTTAAACAGTTTTAACACAATGAATCAGCTCTTCTTGCGTATTTATCTACTGGGTTGACTTATCTTTTGTCACTGATAAAGGTGTTGTGCCGAAATATTGGATCGTTGCTAGTTCATAAACCCGTGTGTCCCTTCTCGTTATCTGCGATTGTCTTTTTTTCTCCTCTCTTTCTTCTTATTTCTATCTTGTGGTAAAAGCGAAACATTATTTCTCTCTGTCTCTGCTTTATAAAGTACACAGACCAGGAACAGAAAACACCTTTGAAGAAATATCGTTTAAAGTAATGCTGCCATCATTCGTGGAGATTAAAGGTGACTTTACATAAAAATTGCTTCAATCATGGCTGACAAATCAGAGTTGGTATCACTCGCTTATATTAAAAATGGCGGTGTCTAGAGAAAACACGCCGTGCGATTTATGGTGTGACAAAAGGATTAAGGATCAGCCGTTACCCTAGAGAGCGGAGCCTACTAAGAAATGTACTTCTTCCGTGTGTTCAAGAATTTACACGAAGCCACTAATGTTCAGCTCCCTCGCGCAGAAATATGTTACGACGCGAAGATCACACAACAACAGCATAAAAAAGTAGTGCGCTGACCTACTGCGGCATTTGTGACCTTGGGTCCCGTTGTAAGTCTGGCCGCAAGTTGGCCGTTATAGGAGAGGCCAGACGCTTGAATTTTTCGTTGTTATATTTCGTTGTATTCAATATATACATTCAAATTGCTTGGTATTTTGTTAACTTTCATGTTCTCTATCTTGGCAATGTTGATTTTCATATCACAATGTTTACAGCTCTGATGGGGACTATTCATATGATCTTGTAAGCAGTCCGGATATTTGTGTGCTATAAGTTTTCAATGACATACACGAAAATTTATACACACTCACATACACTCACACACACTCACATACACTCACACACTCACATATATACACTATGTGCTCACCAAATGTTGATCCTGCCTGCTTGCTCATCCCCATGACTTGTCTTGCGGTGAATTTATCGCGTGTTTAAAACAGCAATTATTTATAGATTAATCACAAAGCGAAATCACAACACACTACACACTTTAACGTGACCTCGGCCGTTAACTCGCTCGGCCGTAATTAGGCGCACTGCTGTACGTTGTATTTTTGTTCAACGTTAACAAAACAGTTAACAGTCCGTCAGAATTGTATACATTTCCGCGATTACACGTGAATGTAATCGACTACTAATATATTTATATAAAATATCAAGAAATCGACTATTTACACACGTATTCCATTTCCTCAATTTCATCTTGAAGGACACAGTTTTATGAAGGCAAGAAATGTGGGAACTAACTTCATAATTAAGATCGTTTTATAGCTCCAGGTGCGTATGCCAGCTGTTTTAGCTTACGGGAAATCATTATGCCTCGTTTGGGGATTTATAAGCTTTCACCAAACTGAAATACAGAGTTTATAATGATGACCAAATTGCAAATTAGACAAAGCTTTGAGTTGTCTTTCTTTGTGTCCGGACCAGCAGTCCTTGGGCGTTCGTTAAGCCCGAAAAGTATCAGAAATACTTACGTATAACACTAGTACGTTCTCATTTATTTCTTATAAATAATGGGATTTCGTGCAGCAGTTTTCAACTTTTTGTTCTGACATGGCCCGCAAATTGCAAACATTTTTATACTGCGCTGTCTCTTATTCGTGTTTACAATGCCAAGACTTTCTTTATTTATGTTTAAAATATCAAGTTTTATTTTTTTAATCCAGCGGAAGATGAAAAGACTTTCTTAACCATATTTAAAATGTCAAGTTTTATATGCTCATATTTAAAGTAACATGGTTTGCGTATTCATGTTTAAAATGGCAAGTCTTACCTACCCATTTTTAAAATGGCAAGTCTTACCTACCCATTTTTAAAATGGCAAGTCTTACCTACCCATGTTTAAAATGACAAGATTTCTTACGCATATTTAAGGTGTTAAATCTTACTTATCCGTGATTATAGCACGTAATCATGTTTAAAATGTCAAGTCTTACTCATTCATGTTTAAAATGACAAGACTTTCTTATCCGCGTTTAAAATGTCAAGACTCTTTTATCCATGTTATAGATGTCGAGAGTTTCTTGTTTATGTTTGAAATATCCAAGCCTACTTGATGGATGCTTGAAATATCCAAGCCTACTTGATGGATGCTTGAAATATTCAAGCCTACTTGATGGATGCTTGAAATATCCAAGCCTACTTGATGGATGCTTGAAATATCCAAGCCTACTTGATGGATGCTTGAAATGTCCACATTTAAAATGCCAAGACCTTCTGTAGAATGCAGAAAGAGAGGCAGAGAAACAGACAGAAACAAAGAGACAGACAACTTCATAGACTGTGTTCCTCTCATGCACAAAGCAGTTTTACAAACATGTAGAGGAGATTAAGCGCTTATGCGTTACCGAGTTATAGCTCTCTGTAGTGAGCTGTTAACTTGCCGTAGTGAGCTCCTAACTTGCCGTAGTGAGCTGCTAACTTGACGTAGTGAGCTGCTAACTTGCCGTAGTGAGCTGCTAACTTGCCTTAGTGAGCTGCTAACTTGCCGTAGTGAGCTGCTAACTTGCCGTAGTGAGCTGCTAACTTGCCGTAGTGAGCTGCTAACTTGCCGTAGTGAGCTGTTACCTTGCCGTAGTGAGCTGCTAACTTGCCGTAGTGAGCTGTTACCTTGCCGTAGTGAGCTGCTAACTTGCCGTAGTGAGCTCCTAACTTGCCGTAGTGAGCTCCTAACTTGCCGTAGTGAGCTGCTAACTTGCCGTAGTGAGCTGCTAACTTGCCGTAGTGAGCTGCTAACTTGCCGTAGTGAGCTGCTAACTTGCCGTAGTGAGCTGTTACCTTGCCGTAGTGAGCTGCTAACTTGCCGTAGTGAGCTGTTACCTTGCCGTAGTGAGCTGCTAACTTGCCGTAGTGAGCTCCTAACTTGCCGTAGTGAGCTCCTAACTTGCCGTAGTGAGCTGCTAACTTGCCGTAGTGAGCTGCTAACTTGCCGTAGTGAGCTGCTAACTTGCCATAGTGAGCTCCTAACTTGCCATAGTGAGAGAGCTTGTATGTCCCCATCGCGCAAAGAGCTACCCTGGCAGGGTCACCCAAGCATGACAAGTCTGAGATTAGGGGGCAGGCAAGGCATAGCTCACACTCTACTGCCTTGCAGCATGGCCGGGCCTGGGGCAACGAAAGAATATGGAAGCAAACCTGAAGGAAATGCGTGCTGAAGACTGACCTACTGTGCCCAGAGCCCAAAGGAGAGCAGATATGAGAAGAACTGCAGAGTAACACAACTCTCGAGTGAGTGACATTACTCCGAAGGCGTCAGCTACACAACCCACTCAGACAAAGGACCTGGCAAGATCCCAGTCCCCCTATGGGATATGTTCTTCGGTGGTACTGACAACCTGTGACCAGCTTCTGCATCAGTGAGAGAGACTGGTGTCGATGTCTGAGCTAACAGAAGAAGAAGAAGAAGAAAGAGAAGAAGAAGAAGAAGAAGAAGAAGAAGAGGAAGAAGAAGAAGAAAACTGGCATGAATCGAACGTTAAATGCTTCTATGACCTGATCAATATACTAAACGTGTATAACTAATAATGTATTGTCTACTCATTTTGTTGATGGTAGACATTTGAATCTGTAGATGATATCTAACGGCCGAATTATATACAACGAAGGGCCATGATGATGATGAAGAAGTCCATCTTGTTTCTTCACTCATTGCTTGTCACATTACTACCGTAACTGCGTATCTGTGAGAAAGGGAGGAGGGAGAGGATGAAGAGACAGATGGAGAGAGAGAGAGGGGAGAGAAAGGGGGGAGGAGAAGATGAAGAGACAGATGGAGAGAAAGAGGGAGGAAGGAGATGATGAAGAGACAGATGGAGAGAGAGAGAGAGAGGGAAGAGAGAGATGGGGAGGAAGGAGAGGATGAAGAGATAGATGGAGAGAAAGAGGGAGGAGGAGAGGATGAAGAGACAGATGGAGAGAGAGGGGAGGGAAGAGAGAGGGGGAGGAGGGAGAGGATGAAGAGACAGATTGTGAGAGAAAGAGAGTGGGAGGGGAGGGAGGGGAGAGACATTGAGGGAGGAGGGAGAGGATGAAGAGACAGATGGAAAGAGAGAGTGAGCGGAGAGAGAAAGAGGAGAGAGAGATTGATGGAGGAGGGAGAGGATGAAGAGACAGATGGAAAGAGATAGGGAGGGGAGAGAGAGAGGAGGGAGAGATTGAGGGAGGAGGGAGAGGATGAAGCGACAGATGGAGAGAGAGACAGGAGAGAGAGAGAGAAAGGAGGGAGACGATGAAGAGACAGATGGAGAGAGAGAGGGAGGAAGGAGAGGATGAAGAGACAGATGGAGAGAGAGGGAGGGGAGAGAGAGGGAGGAGGGACAGGATGAAGAGACAGATAGAGAGAGAGAGAGGTAGAGGATGAAGAGAGAGATGGAGAGAGAGAGGGAGGAGAGAGAGGAGAGAGAGGGCAGAGAGAGATTTCTGCGCAGTTTATTCGCAATTAGGGTAGTCTGAAAACTGCACCAAAGGCAGCCAATCAGAAATAGATTTTCTCATATTTGATTATTATACAGCTAGAGAATAATCAACAGAACATCAGTGCTGACATTGATATATAAATTGATTTATAAAAACATCAAGAATACTTCGTGAATGATAAGTTAATATCAAAACAATTTTCCGTGAGAAATTTATGTAAGAGGAAATCTTCAGAGAAACGTCACGATTGGCTTGCTTACGTAAGGTTTATTTCCATGTCTGTGTAAGACAAGGCTGATGGAGCTATGTAAGACAACGTTGATGGAGCTATGTAAGGCAACATTGATGGAGCTATGTAAGACAACGTTGACGGAGCTATGTAAGGCAACATTGATGGAACTGTGTAAGACAAGGCTGATGGAGCTATATAAGGCAACATTGATGGAGCTATATAAGACAAGGTTGATGGAGCTATGTAAGACAACATTGATGGAACTGTGTAAGACAAGGCTGATGGAGCTATGTAAGGCAACGTTGATGGAACTGTGTAAGACAAGGCTGATGGAGCTATGTAAGACAACTTTGATGGAACTGTGTAAGACAAGGCTGATGGAGCTATGTAAGACAACATTGATGGAGCTGCGTAAGATAACGTTGATAGAACTGTGTAAGACAACGTTGACTGAGCTATGTAAGACAACGTTGACTGAGCTATGTAAGACAACGTTGACTGAGCTATGTAAGACAACGTTGATGGAACTGTGTAAGACAACGTTGATGGAGCTATGTGATAACACTTTGATGGAGGTATGTACAGCAGTAATGATGGAGCTGTGTAAGACAATGTTAGGGGGAGCTAAGTAAGAAAACACTGATGGAGATAACGTTGATGGAGCAATGTAAACAAAGTTGATGGAGCTAAGTAAAATGTTCCTAATATTCTACATTTGCTCTTTACATAGACCCCCTCCGCCGACCCCCTGCAAGGCCACAGCGTGGGAACAACTGGACAACAACAGGGACTTTTAAGTTCTCAATCACCTTTTGATGACTTTAATTTTATCAGGAATGTCGGTCTCACAGTTTGAAAACCGCTTGCTGGAAAAAAAAAAAGAAGAGGAAGGCCGTGGCGTACTTGTCTGGAATATTTAGTCTATTCCCAGTGGTAATCTTAAACTATAGGAAGCGAGAGAGACTACAATAAGATCATCAAGGTGCCTTGAGGTGCTAATCTACGCTGACACATAAGACTTTCGTATTTCCTTCTGACTTATGGCTTCTTTGTAGCGAAAAAACGTACATACATTGATCTAACCATCACAAATCTTGTTATGTCTGTCAAATTCTGGTCGTCTTCGGCAGTCTGTACTTTGTTATGGATATTTTTTTCCTCATTTCATCTAAAACTAATCTCGTCTCTGCTTTCTTTTTGCCGCCCCGTTTTCCTCTGTTAATGAAGGTACATATTAAACGTCACGAGAACTTAGAGAAGACCGTCTTGGAAGGGTACATAATGGGACAATGAAAAAGAGGAAGATCAAGGCGAAGATGTCTGCAAGACATCGTTGATGATCAGCGAATGGATGTATCAGCAGCAGGCCATCTTGCTTAAAACCGAGAAACATACAGGCGAGCTGTTAGGCAGACAAGGTTTCACAAGGGACATGCAAATGATTGACTGACTGACTGACAGAGGAGTATGGTTCTGTTTTATTTTTTTAAAAAAAGATAGAAGGAGTGAGGAAAGTGTAGAGAAACATGAATGCTAGAAAGCCAGACGAGCACGTATAAATAAAACAACAACAAAAATCATACAACGACCTATTCTTTCAGCAAATGCCGTTTCCAAGGATCACATACAAACAACGCAACAGATTTTAAAAAAAAACTCACCAAAAATAGATGAGGAAAAGTGTCAAATACTTGGCTATTTCTAATAAAATCGTTGAATTTAATTCCAAGTTTGTAACATCTTTTCCCTCCATTGAAATCTTAGATATTTTTTTCCGCGACAGTGTCACAGTCAAGATTTGGCTTGGTCAAGTTTTGGCTTGGTCAAGTTTTGACTGGGTCATGTTTTGGCTTGGTCAAGTTTTGGCTTGGTCAAGATTTGGCTTGGTCAAGTTTTCAAGTTGAGGACAGACCTGCTGCTGTAGAGGGGAGTTTGTTCCCTGCGCCATCTCGTCTAAGCTTCCAAGAAAAGTGGAGTTAGAGGATCACAGTGGAAAAACTAACTTGCAGATCAGAAGGGATTGTACTTAAGCAATGATTCTCCCCTCTCCAACTCCATCTCTCCTCCGTCCCCTCCCTCCACTTCCCTCCCTGGGGAAGGTTGGAAAGTTTGGTTTGGTGGGTTAGAGCGGCAAGCGGCATCAGAATCAGCTGAAAGACAGTCGTTTTTTTTAAGAGAAGAAGAGGCTAGAGATGTGACTTTGTAGAGAAGAGGGCTGTAAGTGTAGAGAAAGGGGGCTGTAAGTGTAGAGACGAGGGCTGTAAGTGTAGAGACGAGGGCTGTAAGTGTAGAGACGAGGGCTGTAAGTGTAGAGAAGAGGGCTGTAAGTGTAGAGACGAGAGCTGTAAGTGTAGAGACGAGGGCTGTAAGTGTAGAGACGAGGGCTGTAAGTGTAGAGACGAGGGCTGTAAGTGTAGAGAAGAGGGCTGTAAGTGTAGAGACGAGGGCTGTAAGTGTAGAGAAAGGGGGCTGTAAGTGTAGAGAAAAGGGCTGTAAGTGTACAGAAAGGGGGCTATAAGTGTAGAGAAGAGGGCTGTAAGTGTAGAGATGAGGGCTGTAAGTGTAGAGAAGGGGGCTGTAAGTGTAGAGACGAGGGCTGTAAGTGTAGAGAAGGGGGCTGTAAGTGTAGAGACGAGGGCTATAAGTGTAGAGAAGGGGGCTGTAAGTGTAGAGAAGGGGGCTGTAGACAAGTGTAGACAAGAGGCTGTAAGTGTAGAGAAGGGGGCTGTAGACAAGTGTAGACAAGAGGCTGTAAGTGTAGAGAAGGGGGCTGTAGACCAGTGTAGACAAGAGGGCTGTAGAAAAGAAGGCTGTAGAGAAGAGGGCTGTAGACAAGAGGGCTGCAGACGAATTTAGACAAGGGGGCCGTAGACTGAAATAGTTTTGGACAGTCGAGAAACCATATATAGCCAACACCCTATCCAACTTCAATGTTGGCTCACATAGAAACAGACTCAACTAGGCCAGTGGGTTAAAGCATGCAGTTTTTTGTCCCACTTAGGTGTCCCAAGCGTGCTACAGTAACCCACATGCTCCACACGATGCGAGTGTGCCAACATCTTCACAGCACGGGCTGATGGAAAACCTTGCTCACAGCTGTATTGAGAATCTTCACAGCTTCGGCTGCTAGGTAGACCCTGCTCACAGCTGTAGTGAGATCAAACAATAACAGTGGCATTACAAGAGAGAGAGAGAGAGAGTGAGAGAGAGAGGGGAGGGGAATACTCGATAAACCGGCAGAATTGTCAAGACAGTAAACAAGTGGAGCTGCTGTCATAACCAGCGACGTTACAGGAACAAGCAAAACTCACTCTCTTGTACACGCCCATCCCTCATCAGTGTACGGCTTGGTCTAGTCGCAGATGAGCGCATGGCTGATGACCCTTGCTGTAAACAGTGACAGATCAACATACAACAACCTCCAAACAAAAGGACATTTCACGTTCAATTTGACACCAACTCAGATACGACCCTCCACATTAAAGAACAGATCCAAGCATAAGCCCGGCTGCAAAGATGTCACATATATACGCTATGTTTAATTGTTTTTCTCATCACATACTTAGACAGATACTTTCATACATCCATCTTGTAGCTTCCACTCAGCTGTTCCCCCTCCAAAAGTCCCGCCAAGAACCGCTCTCATAATCAAGTTCAATAAACAACTAGGTCACATGACCAAATGATCGACGTCGACAGTCTCACTTTCTTTAAACAAATCTGTAGTAAGGTCTGAACAGCTCCGACTCAGCAAGTAACTTATACTGGGTATAATCTGCCAAAACATAACAACTTTACGTGAAAACGTTAACAGCTTTACGTGAAAACGTTAACAGCTTTACGTGAAAACGTTAACAGCTTTACGTGAAAACGTTAACAGCTTTACGTGAAAACGGCGCTTGAACAAATCTGGTGTTTTAAGCTTAAGAGAACGAAAGAGGAGACGAAGACAGTGAGAAGACTGATGGTACAACGCTTAACAGACAAAACTTTAAAAAAAAAGAAATGGGTCGACATAAACTCCCTCCTCACTTGAGCTGACTTTGGTCCTGTTAGAAAGAATATCACATCCTCCCCCTTCCCGAATATCGTAAAAGACGACAAAACGTGTGTCTCATGTACGTTTTATGTCTCCTTATTGAATTATCTTTCATTGTTCAGAATTCAAGAAAGATTTTCTAAACATTATGTAACAGAACATAAATATGGAAACAAGTCTCTACATACAACTTCTTCTTTATTTTTTTCATCAGTTTAAAGATAAACAAACCTGGATCATAAATGTTCATTAAATGCTCTTTGCATCAATGAGGTGTCGCAGTGGTGTAGTAGTGTGTACACTCGCTTACCGATCAGAAGGTCCCAGGTTCGATTTCGCACTCGGGCAACATTTTTGTTTCCTGATCTACTGGCACCGGGGTTTAATCACGTTTTAAAAAACTGGGTAATCTGGGGTTTTCCTGGGAAAAGAAAGGCAGCGATGACAGGTGCTAGCATCACTACTTCAAATGCTGTAGTAAACTAGGAATGTGAAGGCATTAACACTTAACACTTAACACCCCCAGCGCATGCAAGAACCGCAGGACATAGAATATATAAATGATATTAATGAACTGACGAAATGTATAATAATAAGAACTGCGCAACAAATCCTGAGATCGTGAAGGAAAACGGACTTTATAAAGATGAGTCCAGTGGGTTTGAGTGTCCCTACGGCGAGAAAAAGATTTGAGTTCAAACCCACAAATGTGTGCTTATTTATATTTCACCGGACTATTGCTCTGTGACGGAAATCAAACACTAACCATGAGACCAGATTCGGGCAGAGAAGTGTAGAATACAGACCTGCAAAGCTGGCCAAACCATACTGGACACTGGCAGCTTTGTGTTGGTGTGTTAAAGAACAAAAAACGTAAAAAATGATTCAAGTAAAAATGCGCCTTATATAATTGAAATTTGTTGAAGCTCAAAGCACCGGAAAAGGAAAGGAAAATTAACCAGAAACTTCAATTTGCGATCAGGAAGAAAATTATATAACCTTACAGCAAGGAAACGGGAAAAAAAACAGAGGCAGGTGGAAGAGTAACATGGGGCATTTTTGCATCAAGTGACCCTAAAGCTACTGAAATGTCAAGTCTGTACAAGAACTTGTTCATCCTGGAGACTCGCAAGGTGATCGATAAACAGTCTGTTGGTTCTCATCTTCTGTTGGTTCTCATTTTCTGCTAGTTCTCGTATTTTGTTTTTTTTCTCATCGTCTATTGGTTCTCATCTTTTGCTAGTTCTCATCTTCTGTTGGTTCTAATCTTCTGTTAGTTCCCACTTTCTGTTGATTCTCATCTTCTAGTGGTTCTAACCTTTTGTTGGTTCCCATCTTCTGTTTTTTCTCATCTTCTGTTAGTTCTCGTCTTCTGTTAGTTCTCATCTTCTGTTGGTTCTCATCTTCTGTTTTTTCTCATTTTCTGTTAGTTCTCGTCTTCTGTTAGTTCTCATCTTCTGTTGGTTCCCATCTTCTGTTTTTTCTCATCTTCTGTTGGTTCTCATCTTCTGTTGGTTCTCACTTTCTGTTGATTCTCATCTTCTAGTGATTCGCATCTTCTGTTGGTTCTCATCTTATAGTGACTCTCATCTTCTGTTGGTTCTCATCTTCCGTTGGTTCTCATCCACGACCCAGGCATCCAGATTTAGGTCAGTCTAGGATTTGGAAGAAGAAGAAGTAGAAGATGATGATGATGATGTAACATTGTTTCGTTCCGGGGAGATCAGCCCGGAAGAGGTGTGGCGACGAACTCATCTATCTCTGTGACTGACACATATCAACATCCAGTAGGGTGAACAGAGACCATTTTGGTGTATTCTATTCTGGCCCCAAACGTTCAGACCTGGGACTTTGATCTGGATGGGCCGGCCCACTACCAGGGAAGGTAATCTGAATGTGCTAGGGGAGAGTTGTTAGAATTTAAGATTATTACTTTTTACAGAGAGGAAACAACGAGGCTTTCGCCCGGCAATTAATATGCTTTATGGTTAGAACTCACACAAAAAAATAGACAGAACTTTTAGACGTGAGAGAAAGAAAGATGAGAAGAGAATTACCTGGGACTTGAACCGCGGGACGCCGGGAGGGAGAGTAACCGTTTAGCCACGAAAGAACAGCGGATAAATTAAAGGTGAATATAACCGGCCCAACCTCTCGTAGGTCAGTTTTATATTGGCAGCCGTTGATAGCTTGCTGTGGAGAGAAAATCAGCAATACTACTTCTGGGATAATCAAAGAAGGGCACTCTCCCCCTCCTCTATCAGGTAAGTGTTTCGGCCCTTTAAACTTCTGATGTTTTAAAGGGTGGGGTTCCTCTGTTTTTTTTTTTTTTACTCTCAAAGGTCTGTGAGTTGTTGGTAGATGGCCGCTTCACGAGAATGAAGATAGATGTTCGCGTCCGTAACTTAAGAGAAGGATGTAACAAAGTCAAGAGAAACGCGAGCTTGAACAGAAGACAGGAGAAATGGAACCCTCTCCCAGCCAGATCATCAGCTTTTGTATCGTCACACTGAGTCCAGTTCATTGTGTTATTTACGTGATTTACAATCATTCTTTACAAGTATAGGAATAACCTACTTCCTGCTTTGTTTGCCTGGTCTGAGTGTTTTATAAAGATTTAAGATCTGCAAGCCGTGCATAAGGGCCTTATTTCTTTGATATCTCGAAGTAACAGACTTGACAGAAAGTGTGAATCATAACAATCTTACATCCACCAAGGACGAGATAAGTTAAACCATATTTTAAATAGTTCATTTGTTACGAACAACAAACTCCGTTATGGGAGTTTCAAGAAATTTTATAAGCATTCTTCTTCTTCTTCTTCTTCTTCTTCTTCAGCTTTCCAGGCTATTAAGGCTCGTTGTTGCAGATAAAATTCGCCTCTATTCCTCTCTATTCCTAATCTTCTCTCTCCAGCTGGTGACACCAATTTCTTTTTTATCCTCTTCTATGTTGTCTTTCCGTCTCTGTCTTGGTCTACCCCTTGGTCTTGTTTCCCTCATCTCTTGTGCATACATCATTTTCGTTTATCTGTTCTCTTCCATTCTTTCTACATGCCCCAGACAGCGTAGTCTGTTCAGTTTCAATACATTTATAATTCGTTGGGATTTAAATAAGCTGTTCAGCTCAGTGTTCTTTCTAGCTCTCCATTCTCCACTGCTGGTATCCTTTATTGGCCCAAAGATTCTTCTTAGGATCTTGTTCTCAAAGATCTACAATTGTTGTCCATCTTTCTTTGTTGTATTCCACGTTTCTGATCTCTACATGATGGCTGGTCTTATTATAATTGTGTGGATTGTTGTTTTGCTGGTTTATTCCATCGTTAAAGAGTTATAATTCGGTTATAGAGAAGATCGTTAAAGAGTTATAATTCGGTTAAAGAGAAGATCGTTAAAGAGTTATAATTCGGTTATGGAGAAGATCGTTAAAGAGTTATAATTCGATTATGGAGAAGATCGTTAAAGAGTTATAATTCGGTTATGGAGAAGATCGTTAAAGAGTTATAATTCGGTTATAGAGAAGATCGTTAAAGAGTTATAATTCGGTTATGGAGAAGTATTTTATAAACTGACAACGGATAACTTTACAAATTTTCATTTGCATAATTTTACAACGATGATAATGATGATGAGATGAAGAAGGAAACGATGGTGGAGAAGACGAATGGAAGGAGAAGACTTTTTTGATCACGTACACAGAGTTATAACTTCCCATATAATAACCTTGAACTTGAAGCATCCAGGATTCATCTGTGGCCTATCTTTCGCCGGATTTTCCTCTCCCTCTCCACCGTCATTCGGAAAACGGGTGGCCTAGCCAGAGTGTTTGCTGCAGTGAGTGTAGTGATCAGACTATCAGTGATAGACAGGGCCCGCCGTGCTAGAAAACTTTACTCTCCTTTACAGATTTATTTGGTCCAACTTAGTGTTTTATTTGACCAAAGAATGATAATGTTCTGTTCATGATGAAGTTCAGCAAGTTTTGTTCAAGTCGAGTCTTATTTCTGTTCATAATACGGCACTAAGACGAGCCTCAGGCGTCAGACGCAAATGTAGATAAAGAATAGAAAATGAGAGACAAGGCATCAGGAAAATGTAGATAAAGAACAAAGACGAGAATTAGGATGTCTGGGGGGAGGAATACAGATTGAAGAATAAATACGAGAGCAAGGCCGCCCCGGAAAAATATAGATAAAGAGCAAAAGCGAGAGTCAGGATGTTAGGGGAAATTATAGATAAAGAACAAAAACGAGAGTCAGGACGTAGAAGAAAATGTAGATAAAGAACAAAGATAAGAGTCTGTGGAAAAATGTAGATAAAGAACGAAGACGAGAGTCAGGACGTCAGGGGGAAAATGTAGATAAAGAACAAAGACGAGAGTCAGGACGTAGAAGAAAATGTAGATAAAGAACAAAGACAAGAGTCAGGACGTCTTAGGGAAATGAGTTATAATAAAATCGAGAGAGTGTGTGTGTGAGAGAGAGAGACACTGAGAGAAAGTGTATGTAAGAGAGAATGTGAGAGAGTGTGTATGTAAGAGAGAGTGAGAGAGCGTGTGTGTGAGAGAAAGAAAGAGAGTGTGAGAAAGAGTGTGTATGTGTGAGAGTGAGAGAGAGTGTGTGTGTGAGAGAGAGTGAGAGAGAGTGTGTGTGAGAGAGAGAGTGAGAGAGAGAGTGTGTCTGCGAGCGTGAGAGAGAGAGAAAGGGAGAGGGAGATAGGGAACGAGAAAGAGAGAGAAAGGGAGATAGGGAAAGAAAGAGAGAAAGGGAGAGAGAAAGAAAGAGAGCTTAGGAGAATGAGTGGCAGTCGATCAAGACTAGCACGTACAAGTGTCTAGCCACAATATGACAAGAAAGCAATAGAATAATCTTATCTCCCCCATAAGCTGTCATCCGCTTATATCTGCCAACATTTTCCTTCTATCTACCGCCAGATGTGCTCCCATTGGCTAATCCACTGCTTCCGCGTCACGTTTAACACGTGCAGGGGTCACGCCGTGACACCTCCGGACGATTTGATCGAGGATATGAAATCACCACAACGACAGAAGCCCCCTACCCTCCGCCGACAGCCGCATTTGAGGTGATTGATGACGACGGCGGCCCAAGAGAAGCAGAGGGATCCACACAAATCCTTTCCCCTCAGAAAAACCGTTCATTTCTATTAAAGTGCTCTCGGAAGTTTCCGTACGTAAGAAAAAACAAAAGCCGCCCAGGAGAAGGGGGAAAATATGCAAGAACATATCGGCAGCTATTTATAGGATACACCAACACTAACAAATTACGGAACATCGAATCGACCATGTTTTTTTATATATATATATTAAATTAAGACTTCAGCCCCTATCTTTGCCTCAAGACACTTGTCTGCAGACATGAAATGGCCATCATCTTATCAGAATATGGCGTGAAAGAATGACTTAGCAAATATCGTGATCTTTGTGTTAGAGAAGATAGCCGTGCGATATCGTTTTCGATAAGGATATTACCTTTCAGCAATGTTAATTAATAAGAGAGTACAACTTTAGTGTAAAATATGGAAGTGTTTTATGGCATACACTTGACTATCACAAATCCGACAGTCATTTATCCGGTTCAATCAGTTATCCGGCACTAGTTTCCATGAGTGACATTGCAGGTTTCCCGGATCGCCGAACTGACCTGTCACTACCGCTTGGTGGCGCTAGCTACTGCATCTGGTAATTTTGAGCGTTCTCAAACACCGATGAGGTATTTCTAATTGTCTTTTGTCCATTTGTATCATAACCTGCTGACGTGTAGACTCAGGTCTTGGCTCTAATGAATGCAAACAGTGCTTCTCGTGATGTGAAACCCAAACACCATACGCTGTCCATAGCGTGTAAGCTAGAACTTGTGAAATAACTTGAGAGTGGCGTGTCTGTGAGAAACTTGTGTGATTTATACAGCACTGTCTCATCTACAGTTTATACAGCGCTGTCTCATCTACAGTTTATACAGCGCTGTCTCATCTACAGTTTATACAGCGCTGTCTCATCTACAGTTTATACAGCATTGTCTCATCTACAGTTTATACAGCGCTGTCTCATCTACAGTTTATGACATAAAGAAACAGAGAGAAAAACTGCTTAAGTATTGTTTTTGGCAAGTATTATGTGTATTTTAAAGTAACCATCACTAATCCGGCATAATCACTTATGCGGCAACCAAGTGGCCTCGATGATGCCGGATTAGTGATGGTCAAGTGTAATTCTCGTGTGTTTGTTTATGTGATATATACTATTTCATTTCTGTACTCGTTTGCTGCTGTGGAGGTATCCGTGGTTTATAAGGGAGGTAGGGATCTAATTGTAATTGCTGGCTGTGCTCAAAGTTAACTGTCTGACTGTGGTGTAGTTAGTGGTAGCATTCACCACGTCATACATGCATTGAAGATGTTACATCGTGCAAGCAGAGAGAAGCCACACCACGACGACTGAGAGAAGCCACACCAGACATAGAGAAGTCATACTATAAAGGCACAGAGAAGCAACACCATACAGGTGAAGAGAGATCACCACGCAGGCAAAGAGAGGTCATCACACAGGCATAAAGAGGTCATACCACACAGACAGAGAGAGGTCGTCACACAGGCACGGAGGGCCACACCACACAGACACAGAGGTCATCGCACAGGCACGGAGAGGCCACACCACCAGACAAAGAGAGGTCATCACCCAGGCATAAAGAGATCGCATTCAGCCAGAGAGAGACCACACTCACAGAGAGGCCACACGACACAGGGACAAAGGTCACACAATTCAGACAAAGAGAAGCCACAAAATAGGTATAGACGGGTACAAGCCTACGTGTCTACCTCAGACAGCTACAAGCCTACTTGTCTAACTCAGACAGCTACAAGCCTACGTGTCTACCTCAGACAGCTACAAGCCTACTTGTCTAACTCAGACAGCTACAAGCCTACGTGTCTACCTCAGACAGCTACAAGCCTACATGTCTACCTCAGACAGTTACAAGCCTACGTGTCTACCTCAGACAGCTACAAGCCTACGTGTCTACCTCAGACAGCTACAAGCCTACGTGTCTACCTCAGACAGCTACAAGCCTACATGTCTACCCCAGACAGTTACAAGCCTACTTGTCTACCTCAGACAGCTACAAGCCTACATGTCTACCTCAGACAGCTACAAGCCTACATGTCTACCCCAGACAGTTACAAGCCTACATGTCTACCTCAGACAGCTACAAGCCTACATGTCTACCTCAGACAGCTACAAGCCTACATGTCTACCCCAGACAGTTACAAGCCTACTTGTCTACCTCAGACAGCTACAAGCCTACTTGTCTACCTCAGACAGCTACAAGCCTACATGTCTACCTCAGACAGCTACAAGCCTACTTATCTACCTCAGACAGCTACAAGCCTACATGTCTACCTCAGACAGCTACAAGCCTACTTGTCTACCTCAGACAGCTACAAGCCTTCTTGTCTACCTCAAACAGGTACAAGCCTACTTGTCTATTTCAGACAAGTTCAAGCCTACTTGTCTACCTCAGACAGCTACAAGGCTACTTCTCTACTTCATAAAGCTACAAGCCTACTTGTCCACCTCAGACAGCTACAAGCCTACTTGTTTACCTCAGAGATGTCTACTTGTCTAACCCAGAGAAGTCTCTTTGCTTACTGTAAAACGAGATTACTTTGTAGACCAATATCACATATCTGGATAACAACATGACACTCACCTCATCTTACCTCATCTATTGCTGTATTCTTTTTCTTGAGGTGATATCTCAAAGTTGCCTACCCTAACAAAGATTAGGTACCATGTTCTACAGACGATTCCGCAGAGTCACTTTCTGAGGATGAACTCACCACTAGGAAATACAATCATTTAACTCCAGATCTTTTCTTCAGTTATACCCACAAAAAAGCCTTTTAAAATGACCCACCGTAGACTGGGAATTAAGACTGACTCCATCAGGTTGACGAATGATCGTGATAGCGAGTGGCACTGAACTGTATAAGTCAAATGCCGTAAAAGAAAAGAACACCTTTGAGAAAGACGGATGAAACTGAGAATGTTCATGTTTCTGGGCACTTCATTCATTCATTCATTTGCATGTCCCTTGCGGAACTTTGCCTCCCAAACAGCACTCCTGTAGGCCTCTCGGTTGTGAGCAAGATGGCCTGCTGCTGTTGCATCCATTTCCAGATCGTCAACGATGTCTTGCAGCCATCTTCGTCTTGGTCTTCCTCTTTTTCTTTTTCCCATTATGTATCCTTCCAATACGGTCTTCTCTAAATTATCATGACGTTTAATGTGTCCAAAATATTTAAGTTTTCTCTCTTTAATCCTCTTCACTAGCCAGCCTTCTTCAATACTAAGCTCTTGTAGTATAGATATATTTGTTCTTTTTTGTGTCCACGATATTTGGAGAACTCTTCTGTAGCATTTACATTCAAAGGCATTTATGTATTTCTCAGCTGGGCACTTAGAACATAAAAAAAGGCTTATTTAAATAAAAACACTTCCTGGATGAAACACTTCTTAAAAGTGTCAAGAGAAAAACAGAAACGATAAAAACGATGAACACAGCGAGGACTAAGAAGTAGGAGAAAGAATCAGTCGAGTAGCACGGAGAACGTAGAGAAGGGAGAAATAAAACGAGATTAGAAGGGAATCAAGCAGAAGATATTGCCCCTCCTTATACAGGAACATGCAGAAGAACGAAATGACACTTTCAGACGGATGTTACCGGGCAGTCTTCACCAGAATTTCGGCTCATTGTTCATGGCTTTTGACATTTCATTAATGAGAAAACTTACTTTCGATAAAGGTGTAGCTGGACAGAACGACAGAAAATCCAGGAGAGAAAAAGAAAAGGAATCAAAAATGGGGGGGGGGGGGACAGAAGAGACAGAAGCATCGAGAAGAACATGAATGTTGCATCAGGCGGAGCTTGTCAGTTTTGTCAAATGCCCGGATGCGGAAGATGAAGAAGAGCGGGGAGAGTATTAAGAAAGATTTTCAAGTCCAGGGGAGGGGGGAGCTCTGTAAGAAAGATTGATATAACTAATTTAATCCCCAGGCAACTTGATCCACGACCTTGAGCGAAATTCTAGAGCCATCTGTTCGACATCACTGTTCATGTCCGACATCCCAGTAGAGAAGTTTGTTTTCTTCTTCTTCTTCTTCTTCTTTTTCTTCCTCTTCTTCTTCTTCTTCTTCTTCTGTTTGCAAGAAATATTGATAAAATCTGCAACAACAACTCTTCTCATTGTGGAACCCGTTCATCAAATCCCATATACATATATATATATATATATATATATATATATATATATACAAGTATGTGTGTCTCTCTCTCTCTCTCTCTCTATATATATATATATATATATATATATATGGGGCGTCTTAGTGGCGAATGGTTAGTGCACTGGTCTCTCATGGCGAAGGTCGGGGGTTCGCATCCGACCGAAGGCGCCCCAATCACCCAGCTGTAGAAATGGGTAGCCGACTTCTTCTGGAGTTGGGGAAGGAACGGCGGCCAGGCATAATACTGACCATATCACCCTCTAGTGTACTGACAGGTCAAGGAAAATATGGGCACTAACACCATATCCCTATGTGCCTCTAAGGCATGACAGGATTAACTTTACTTTTTTTTATCTTTTATATATATATATATATAAATATATATATATAAATATATATATATATATGCATATGTTTAAATGTATGTTTGTCTATGTGTATGTGTTTGTATACATGTGGTATGTTTTTGCATGTATGTATATATATGTGTGTGTGTGAGTATATGTATTTGCATGTAATTGCGTATATAAAAAGTATAGGTACATATATGTTGTCAAAGTCTAATTTGATTTAAAATATAGCTTGTTTGTTGTATTGTTTATACTGCTGTTCTATAAATTTGTTAGTTTAGAATGAATGCGGGAATGTAATTAAGTTTAAGTGAAGCGGTTAAATAAATCAGAGTGTGAAGTGTATTGACAAGAGATAGTTTATTATTTATTTATTTTTATTCAATTTGCTTGCTTTTTCGTGCACATTATGTTCATTAACAAATGCTGAATATCTGCGACTGAATGAAAGCTGTATGAAATAAAGGCAAATATTAAACGAGCCTGCGTGGTGCCCAATTCTTAACCCTTTGAAAATAGTCTCTTCCTTCGGTTCTGAAAGGGAAAAAAAAGCCACTTTAATCAGGGCTTCTCACAACTTTAAAGTCAGGCTAATCATCTTTCCAGTTCGGGCAAGTCCGAAGGTGCCCCGATCTCATTGTGAACTATACAGGTAGTTCATGTGATGTTCACAGGTAGTTCATGTGAAGTCCTCAGGTAGTTCACGTGAAGCTGGTAATAGGTTTCTAAGAAGGAAAAGTCGAATTCGTATAAGGCCGAGAAGTAATGGATGTTTCTGAAATGGAGAATAGACTCGAACCATGAAAAAGAACGAAGGCAGACTTTCATGTGTTCACTCTTGCAGTTGTTTTATGAAGTCTGTCTTGTCAGGTTGTCCACTTCGGTGGGTGGAGAAAAGAAACGGAGTCGGAGGGGGAGAGGTTCCTATGACAGATCAAGAGCAAGTATCATTTCCTCTCTGCCGTTTCTGATAACAACTTGATCGTCGAAGTGTTGATCATCGATTTGGTCACGATCGTAGTGGGAACTGATGGGAAATGGCGACATTGAATTTTGTATGGAGGACATCGATGATCAATGAACCACGCCATCTGTGGCCAGCATCACCGACCAGAAGAGTCAAGAACTGGTTTTTATACCAACAGGGAAACAGAAAAACAAGAACTGGTTTTTATAGCATCAGGGAAACAGAAAAACAAGAACTGGCTTTTATACCATCAGGGAACAGGAAAACAAGAACTGGGTTTTATACCATCAGGGAAACAGGAAAACAAGAACTGGCTTTTATACCATCAGGGAAACAGAAAAGCAAGAACTGGTTTTTATACCATCAGGGAAACAGAAAAACAAGAACTGGCTTTTATAGCATCAGGGAAACAGAAAAACAAGAACTGGTTTTTATACCATCAGGGAAACAGGAAAACAAGAACTGGCTTTTATAGCATCAGGGAAACAGAAAAACAAGAACTGGTTTTTATACCATCAGGGAAACAGAAAAACAAGAACTGGTTTTTTTACCATCAGGGAAAGAATAAAATAAGGATGCTATCCTGTGAATACTGTAAGTCATCACAAACTGCTACCTACTACCATCAGGGAAACAAACAAACAAAAAAAAAAGAACTGGTTTTTATACCATCAGGGATACAAGAAAACAAGGATTCTATCCTGTGAATATTGTAAGTCATCACAAACTGCTACACTGCTGCCATCTCTCGGCGTCCGAATTGGGATTGGGAACAGATGAAGTGAAGCTAATGAGGTCACTGGACAAATGACACCTTTAATGAAAAACAAATACATCACAAGGGAAAAAAGAGGGCACTGTACAACATAGCTTTCCTGTCAACTCTATGCGTCCACGTCAAACATGACACTAACAGCCAAACACAAAAGGAAAATCATCACGGCACCAATACCTAAGTACTCTATCTGTGGGAATGAGCACTTGTCTAATTTTGGGATGTGGGGAGCCAAAGGTGTGACAGATGCGTCCTAGTGTTCAGACAGGTGTGTCCTAGTGTCCAGACAGGTGTGTCCTAGTGTCCAAAAAGTGTGTCCCAGTGTCCAGACAGGTGTGTCCTAGTGTCCAGACAGGTGTGTCCTAGTGTCCAGACAGATGTGTCCTAGTGTCCAGACAGGTGTGTCCAGGCAGGTGTGTCCTAGTGTCCAGACAAGCCCAGAAAATCAGCACTAACATCATATTCCATAGATTCGACTTTACATCAGAGGTTCCCAAACATCTTCGGACAGCTCGTCACCTCCTTCCTACCCACACCCCTAACTTCCAGAAAAACGTGTATCGGTCAATTCGTTCCCCACCCCCCCCCCCCTCATTTTTCTCTCATCGCCCTCTAGACCACCAATTCAGTTCCTTCCCCTGTTGCGGACGTACACAAGTAGACAAACACCACACCACGCCCAGTTTTGGAAACCGCTGCTTAAAATATTCATGTAACATTCAGGTCAGCTAACTTTCACAAGCCCCATGTTATTTAGGCAATCTAAAACACAAAATATCTAGACAATCTAAAACACAAGTTACCTAGACAATCTAAAACCCAGGTTATCTAAGCAATCTAAAACACAAATTATCTAGACAATCTAAAACACAAGTTACCTAGACAACCTAAAACACAGGTTATCTATGCAATCTAAAACACAAGTTGTTTTGGCAATCGAATGTTTAAATTTAAACCTGTAAACTAAGTTAAACTTTCCTAGCGACTTCAGTTATCTACATTACAATATGTTTTCTTTTTCCCTGATCATACTAAAATTCCACAAGTCAGACTAAGATGTGTAAGTAACAGAGGAAGAGGCCGCCCACACAACAGAAGAAGAGAGGAAATTACAGCAGCATTAAATATCCCGTTATATGAAGCAAATCGTCGAGCCCTATTTAGAAGTCAATTTGTCACATCAGCACTGAAAGGTATATGAGGAAGGAGACAAGACAAGACAAGACAAGACTAAGAGTTAACTTTTTGTGCACTTGTCCACACATTTCAGCTAGCCAGTTAGTTCCTCTTAAATCTCAACTGACCAAACAGGTACTCACTCAAAATTCTCATGCAAATTCACAGCAACAAATTGACCAATCAGAATACAACTCTTCTCCTGCAGATGGGCTATCACTGACAAAATATTACGCAAAAATTTGGAAACAACATTTAACCTTTGCTACGTTTTACATCAGAACACTTCAAAGGATATTAAAGTTTAAAGCTCAGATTTCAAAATTCAGACTCTGATTTAATGCATTCGGGACAACCCCACATATGCTCAGCCTCATATCAAAAGATATTATCTTTACCTTAACTCTAGATATCCCACTCCCTCTCCTTCTCCCAGTGTCCTAGGTCTCCCCCCCCCCTCATGTTTGTTACTTCGACCAAAACAGGCAGCGGCGATGCTGGAGTCGGAACCCAATACCTTTAATCCGAGAAGTCTCGTCGTTATTCCATTCTGCCATTTCTCTGCTCTTCTCTAAAAAATGCCCAAACTTTGTTTCAGCAAATGATAAAAAATAAAAACCTGCTGAAAACAGACACGCGCTTAAGATTGCTGCACTGTCACATGATTTAAAGAAAACTTTATAATTCCCACTTCACAGACTTCAACTTAAATTACATCCGCTCCCAAAAAAAAAAAAACATGACATAATCTTAAATTTACTGTCTTTTTGACAAACCACATATTTTATTTTGATATTTATTTAAACACATGACATTTCCTTGCACTGATATTCCTCTGGCACGTGACATTTCCTTAGCCTGACGTTTGTTTCGCAAGTGACATTTGCTGGCACTGATATTTTTACGTCCTAAAATCTAATTCCCGAAGACATATCATGGGATCATCTTTCCACTGACAAGATTTTTCACATTTTTGGGCATTCCAGCAAATTATTTATACTTTTTTTTTTTTTAGGATGAAAATTTAAAACAAGATGTTTTCCTTCCGCAGAAATGTTGTCCCTGCCCACTTCCGGGCAACAAAAAAAAGAAAACGTTCTGTCCCCTTTAGCTATGACAAACCCATGTCAACAGGGAAAGCGGCCTTCTTTTAAATCTCCATTTTCAGCCTATCCAGAGTTGGACAAGAAACTCCGAAAGTTTTTAACATATCTCGTTTAAACTCCGAAAGTTTTTAACACATCTCGTTTACCATACAAACGAAATAACATGGAGGGCAAAAGACATTTTTTTCTGCCATCTAAAGCACAGCTAATCGCATTTCAGCCCCGTATCTGACAAGCAAAATAAATTGAACATGCTTCAAGCTAGTCTCATGTCTTTGCTCTTTATGTTTTTTTCTCTCTCTGCTTCAATCTAATTGCCGGCTTGCGTGTCTCCTTTCGCGAAAATTGCATGTAATTATCTCCCCTCAATATTTCTAATTTTGATAGCAAATCTAATTTAGTACTTCGGCATTTCTTAATGAATATTCGGTGAAGGAATCAAATGTAGAACAATTTTAATAATTGCTTTTTTTTTTACTAGAACATGCACGTCCAAAAACTAGAAATGTTTTTCAGAAAGAAAAAGAGTATTATGTCATATGTATATAAACATCACATATGAATTATACATATGAAATAAATGGGATGTAATACGTGTCTGAGAGATGAAGAAATATGAAAAAGATGAAGCCGAGAATGAGAAATATGAAATATAGATGACAGAGATGAGATATAGATGACAGAGAGGATATATATATATATATATATATATATATATATGAGAGAGATGAGATATGGATAAAGTGAGGAGATATAGATTAGAGAGATGAAATATGGATCAGAGAGAGGAAATATAGATTAGAGAGATGATATATATTTGAAAAAGATGAAACATAGATGAGACAGATGATATATTTATGACAGATATGAAATATAGATGAGAGCAATGAAGTATAGAGTAGAAAGATATATATATGTATATATTATATAATATATATATAAGATATATATTATATATGCATTATATATATAGTAATAGGATATAGAGTAGAGAGATGAAATATGAAAATAGTGATGAGATATAGATTAGAGAGATGAATATATATATATATATATATATATATATATATATATATAGTGATGAGATATAGATGAGATACAGAATATAGAGACGAAATATATTTGAGAAAGGTGGGACATATATAAGAGGGAAAGAGAAAGAGAGAGAGGAGAGAGAGAATGAAAGAGAGAGAGAGAGAGAGAGAGATGAACAAACACATAGGAACCTATTTTCAGCAATGTTCTATAAGTTTTTGTTGAAGTATATCCTGCTGTAATATTTCTCTTAAATCACAAACTACAGTTGCATCCTGGTGACTTTGCGACCATCTTGGACACACAGCCTCTCAGTGTGTTATAAAGGTTCACACGAATTCGTAGAGCCGTACTAAACAAACAGGCTGCTTGGCAGGCTGCACCACCACGTAGAACCGGTGATCATACGCACCCACGACATATCGTTTTGTCTCCAGGGGAGGACCCTGTCTAATTTTAGCCACCCCAACCCAGTTAGCCAGGTTAGGCCGGCTACTGGGGGTACCAACAAGGAGATACGACAGGGTCTTGGCCAGCTTTGGTTCGCCAACCCTAACTCTTACATGTCAACTATTGGCCACTGATTTCCAAACGAATAGTGTCTTCACCCAGCAAGTGGACAGACGGACAAACAGATGTACAAACTGAGACACAGATACATAGACGGAATGACAGACAGCTATAGAGACAGACGGATGGACAGGCAGACATACAGATGTACAGACTGAGACACAGATACATAGACGGAATGACAGACAGCTATAGAGACAGACGGATGGACAGGCGGACTTACAGATGTACAGACTGAGACACAGATACATAGACGGAATGACAGATAGCTATAGAGACAGACTAATGGACAGGCGGACTTACAGACAGACAGAAGATCAGCCAAACAGACAGAGCTCTGTACAACATGGAGAAGATTCATCACAGAAAAAAATCCTTTAAATATAACTAACAGCGCCCACGAGACAGACACACTGTCTCGTATCACCCTCTCCCCCGCTCAACTTTCGATACTTGATTATATCAGATTATAAAGATCAGAAACGTGTGGCTCCCAAGTTAAGTGTTATCTGACCAGACAGCACTCACAGCCGTGCAGACCAAACCTCGATGTGTGTACTTTCCGTGTTACAGATATTCGGATTGCGAGTTCCGCCTGTAACGACAGTCTGCAGTGAAAATCAAAGCACGTTACGTGGACGTCCGCCCGGACAAAATTCTTTTGTTGACCACTGGGAGACCGGCAGGGTATTGAGTTTTCCTAAAATAGTGTTTGAACTAATCAAGGAAGTCTGCCTCCAGGTCTAGAAATGTTGGGAGGAGTATGTCCGTCTTAAGCGTGGTCAGACTTCAAGATGAGAAGAGAATGTCACTGGTGACATGTCATCTGTGACCCGACTGTTTAAGGTCATGTCCCACTTCCGCGTGATGCTAGCCGGCTTCTGTGATGTAATAGTCATTTTATCAAGGTAGGGAGCGCCTTTTCAAAAAGGGAGTGGAGCGTGTTTAGAAAAAAAAAAGAACTTTACAATCGCTCTAAAAGGAGCTCAGTGGAACAAACTTTCTATCCGACATCATCTGATCATTGACGGTATTAATTATTTAAAACAGAATTTGATTTGTGGTTGCATGAAAATATCACAAAAGCAATAACCAGGCGCCACGAGGGAGTGGGGGTGAGGGGAATAGTCGGGGTTGTGCCCCTCGAATCTAGTTGAATAGTCGGGGTTGTGCCCTTCTAGTCTAGGGGATGAGATACAGAATATAGAGACGAAATATATTTGAGAAAGGTGGGACATATATAAGAGGGAAAGAGAAAGAGAGAGAGAGAGAGAGAGAGAGAGAGAGAGAGAGAGAGAGAGAGATGAACAAACACATAGGAACCTATTTTCAGCAATGTTCTATAAGTTTTTGTTGAAGTATATCCTGCTGTAATATTTCTCTTAAATCACAAACTACAGTTGCATCCTGGTGACTTTGCGACCATCTTGGACACACAGCCTCTCAGTGTTATAAAGGTTCACACGAATTCGTAGAGCCGTACTAAACAAACAGGCTGCTTGGCAGGCTGCACCACCACGTAGAACCGGTGATCATACGCACCCACGACATATCGTTTTGTCTCCAGGGGAGGACCCTGTCTAATTTTAGCCACCCCAACCCAGTTAGCCAGGTTAGGCCGGCTACTGGGGGTACCAACAAGGAGATACGACAGGGTCTTGGCCAGCTTTGGTTCGCCAACCCTAACTCTTACATGTCAACTATTGGCCACTGATTTCCAAACGAATAGTGTCTTCACCCAGCAAGTGGACAGACGGACAAACAGATGTACAAACTGAGACACAGATACATAGACGGAATGACAGACAGCTATAGAGACAGACGGATGGACAGGCAGACATACAGATGTACAGACTGAGACACAGATACATAGACGGAATGACAGACAGCTATAGAGACAGACGGATGGACAGGCGGACTTACAGATGTACAGACTGAGACACAGATACATAGACGGAATGACAGATAGCTATAGAGACAGACTAATGGACAGGCGGACTTACAGACAGACAGAAGATCAGCCAAACAGACAGAGCTCTGTACAACATGGAGAAGATTCATCACAGAAAAAAATCCTTTAAATATAACTAACAGCGCCCACGAGACAGACACACTGTCTCGTATCACCCTCTCCCCCGCTCAACTTTCGATACTTGATTATATCAGATTATAAAGATCAGAAACGTGTGGCTCCCAAGTTAAGTGTTATCTGACCAGACAGCACTCACAGCCGTGCAGACCAAACCTCGATGTGTGTACTTTCCGTGTTACAGATATTCGGATTGCGAGTTCCGCCTGTAACGACAGTCTGCAGTGAAAATCAAAGCACGTTACGTGGACGTCCGCCCGGACAAAATTCTTTTGTTGACCACTGGGAGACCGGCAGGGTATTGAGTTTTCCTAAAATAGTGTTTGAACTAATCAAGGAAGTCTGCCTCCAGGTCTAGAAATGTTGGGAGGAGTATGTCCGTCTTAAGCGTGGTCAGACTTCAAGATGAGAAGAGAATGTCACTGGTGACATGTCATCTGTGACCCGACTGTTTAAGGTCATGTCCCACTTCCGCGTGATGCTAGCCGGCTTCTGTGATGTAATAGTCATTTTATCAAGGTAGGGAGCGCCTTTTCAAAAAGGGAGTGGAGCGTGTTTAGAAAAAAAAAAGAACTTTACAATCGCTCTAAAAGGAGCTCAGTGGAACAAACTTTCTATCCGACATCATCTGATCATTGACGGTATTAATTATTTAAAACAGAATTTGATTTGTGGTTGCATGAAAATATCACAAAAGCAATAACCAGGCGCCACGAGGGAGTGGGGGTGAGGGGAATAGTCGGGGTTGTGCCCCTCGAATCTAGTTGAATAGTCGGGGTTGTGCCCTTCTAGTCTAGGGGAATAGTCGGGGTTGTGCACCTTGAGTCTAGTTGAATAGTCGGGGTTGTGCCGCTCGAGTCTAGGGGAATAGTCGGGGTTGTGCCCTTCTAGTCTAGGGGAATAGTCGGGGTTGTGCCCCTTGAGTCTAGTTGAATAGTCGGGGTTGTGCCGCTCGAGTCTAGGGGAATAGTCGGGGTTGTGCCCCTCTAGTCTAGGGGAATAGTCGGGGTTGTGCCCCTCGAGTCTATGGGAATAGTCGGGGTTGTGCCCCTCTAGTCTAGTTGAATAGTCGGGGTTGTGCCCCTCTAGTCTAGGGGAATAGTCGGGGTTGTGCCCCTTGAGTCTAGGGGAATAGTCAGGGTTGTGCCCCTCGAGTCTAGGGGAATAGTCGGGGTTGTGCCCCTCTAGTCTAGGGGAATAGTCGGGGTTGTGCCCCTCGAGTCTAGGGGAATAGTCGGCGTTGTGCCCCTCTAGTCTAGTTGAATAGTCGGGGTTGTGCTCCTCTAGTCTAGTTGAATAGTCGGGGTTGTGCCCCTCGAGTCTAGGGGAATAGTCGGGGTTGTGCCCCTCTAGTCTAGGGGAATAGTCAGGGTTGTGCCCCTTGAGTCTAGGGGAATAGTCGGGGTTGTGCCCCTGGAGTCTAGGGGAATAGTCGGGGTTGTGCCCCTTGAGTCTAGGGGAATAGTCAGGGTTGTGCCCCTCGAGTCTAGGGGAATAGTCGGGGTTGTGCCCCTCGAGTCTAGGGGAATAGTCGGGGTTGTGCCCCTTGAGTCTAGGGGAATAGTCGGGGTTGTGCCCCTCTAGTCTAGTTGAATAGTCGGGGTTGTGCTCCTCTAGTCTATTTGAATAGTCGGGGTTGTGCCCCTCTAGTCTAGGGGAATAGTCGGGGTTGTTCCCCTCTAGTCTATGGGAATAGTCGGGGTTGTGCCCCTCTAGTCTAGGGGAATAGTCGGGGTTGTGCCCCTTGAGTCTAGGGGAATAGTCAGGGTTGTGCCCCACGAGTCTAGGGGAATAGTCGGGGTTGTGCCCCTCGAGTATAGGGGAATAGTCGGGGTTGTGCCCCTCTAGTCTAGGGGAATAGTCGGGGTTGTGCCCCTCTAGTCTAGTTGAATAGTCGGGGTTGTGCCCCTCTAGTCTAGGGGAATAGTCGGGGTTGTGCCCCTCTAGTCTAGGGGAATAGTCGGGGTTGTGCCCCTCTAGTCTAGGGGAATAGTCGGGGTTGTGCCTTTTGAGTCTAGGAGAATAGTCGGGGTTGTGCCCCTTGAGTCTAGGGGAATAGTCAGGGTTGTGCCCCTCGAGTCTAGAGGAATAGTCGGGGTTGTGCCCCTCGAGTCTAGGGGAATAGTCGGGGTTGTGCCCCTCTAGTCTAGGGGAATAGTCGGGGTTGTGCCCCTCTAGTCTAGGGGAATAGTCGGGGTTGTGCCCCTCTAGTCTAGGGGAATAGTCGGGGTTGTGCTCCTCTAGTCTAGTTGAATAGTCGGGGTTGTGCCCCTCTAGTCTAGGGGAATAGTCGGGGTTGTGCCCCTCTAGTCTAGGGGAATAGTCAGGGTTGTGCCCCTTGAGTCTAGGGGAATAGTCGGGGTTGTGCCCCTGGAGTCTAGGGGAATAGTCGGGGTTGTGCCCCTTGAGTCTAGGGGAATAGTCAGGGTTGTGCCCCTCGAGTCTAGGGGAATAGTCGGGGTTGTGCCCCTCGAGTCTAGGGGAATAGTCGGGGTTGTGCCCCTTGAGTCTAGGGGAATAGTCGGGGTTGTGCCCCTCTAGTCTAGTTGAATAGTCGGGGTTGTGCTCCTCTAGTCTATTTGAATAGTCGGGGTTGTGCCCCTCTAGTCTAGGGGAATAGTCGGGGTTGTGCCCCTCTAGTCTATGGGAATAGTCGGGGTTGTGCCCCTCTAGTCTAGGGGAATAGTCGGGGTTGTGCCCCTTGAGTCTAGGGGAATAGTCAGGGTTGTGCCCCACGAGTCTAGGGGAATAGTCGGGGTTGTGCCCCTCGAGTATAGGGGAATAGTCGGGGTTGTGCCCCTCTAGTCTAGGGGAATAGTCGGGGTTGTGCCCCTCTAGTCTAGTTGAATAGTCGGGGTTGTGCCCCTCTAGTCTAGGGGAATAGTCGGGGTTGTGCCCCTCTAGACTAGGGGAATAGTCGGGGTTGTGCCCCTCTAGTCTAGGGGAATAGTCGGGGTTGTGCCTTTTGAGTCTAGGAGAATAGTCGGGGTTGTGCCCCTTGAGTCTAGGGGAATAGTCAGGGTTGTGCCCCTCGAGTCTAGAGGAATAGTCGGGGTTGTGCCCCTCGAGTCTAGGGGAATAGTCGGGGTTGTGCCCCTCTAGTCTAGGGGAATAGTCGGGGTTGTGCCCCTCTAGTCTAGGGGAATAGTCGGGGTTGTGCCCCTCTAGTCTAGGGGAATAGTCGGGGTTGTGCTCCTCTAGTCTAGGGGAATAGTCAGGGTTGTACCCCTCTAGTCTAGTTGAATAGTCGGGGTTGTGCCCCTCTAGTCTAGGGGACTAGTCGGGGTTATGCCCCTCTAGTCTAGGGGAATAGTCGGGGTTGTGCCCCTCTAGTCTAGGGGACTAGTCGGGGTTGTGCCCCTCTAGTCTAGGGGAATAGTCGGGGTTGTGCCCCTCTAGTCTAGGGGACTAGTCGGGGTTGTGCCCCTCTAGTCTAGGGAAATAGTCGGGGTTGTGCCCCTCTAGTCTAGGGGAATAGTCGGGGTTGTGCCCCTCTAGTCTAGGGGAATAGTCAGGGTTGTGCCCCTCTAGTCTAGGGGACTAGTCGGGGTTGTGCCCCTCTAGTCTAGTGAAATAGTCGGGGTTGTGCCCCTCTAGTCTAGGGGAATAGTCGGGGTTGTGCCCCTCTAGTCTAGGGGAATAGTCAGGGTTGTGCCCCTTGAGTCTAGGGGAATAGTCGGGGTTGTGCCCCTGGAGTCTAGGGGAATAGTCGGGGTTGTGCCCCTTGAGTCTAGGGGAATAGTCAGGGTTGTGCCCCTCGAGTCTAGGGGAATAGTCGGGGTTGTGCCCCTCGAGTCTAGGGGAATAGTCGGGGTTGTGCCCCTCGAGTCTAGGGGAATAGTCGGGGTTGTGCCCCTCTAGTCTAGTTGAATAGTCGGGGTTGTGCTCCTCTAGTCTATTTGAATAGTCGGGGTTGTGCCCCTCTAGTCTAGGGGAATAGTCGGGGTTGTTCCCCTCTAGTCTATGGGAATAGTCGGGGTTGTGCCCCTCTAGTCTAGGGGAATAGTCGGGGTTGTGCCCCTTGATTCTAGGGGAATAGTCGGGGTTGTGCCCCTTGAGTCTAGGGGAATAGTCAGGGTTGTGCCCCTCGAGTCTAGGGGAATAGTCGGGGTTGTGCCCCTCGAGTATAGGGGAATAGTCGGGGTTGTGCCCCTCTAGTCTAGGGGAATAGTCGGGGTTGTGCCCCTCTAGTCTAGTTGAATAGTCGGGGTTGTGCCCCTCGAGTCTAGGGGAATAGTCGGGGTTGTGCCCCTCTAGTCTAGGGGAATAGTCGGGGTTGTGCCCCTCTAGTCTAGGGGAATAGTCGGGGTTGTGCCCCTCGAGTCCAGGTTGTTGAGGGGGCCCAGCCTCCTTGTTCTCCCCCCCCCCCTCGTCTTATTATAAATACAATTGAGAAAAAAATACTTTAACGTTCCACCTATAACTCGAAAAGCGCTGCTGATAGTAACTGCCCATTTGTCAGTGATTTGCATGTCCCTTGTGGAACTTTGCCTCCCTAACAGCTCTGCTGTAGGCCTCTCGGTTGTGAGCAAGATGCCCTGCTGCTGATGCATCCATTTGCAGATCATAAACGATGTCTTGCAGCCATCTTCGCCTTGGTCGCCGTCTCTTTCTTTTTCCTATTATGTACCCTTCCAAGTCTGTCTTCTCTAAATTATCATGACATTTAATGTGTTCAAAATATTTAAGTTTTCTCTCTTTAATCCTCTTTACTAGCCAGCCTTCTTCAATATTAAGCTCTTGTAGTATAGATATATTTGTTCTTTTTTGTGTCCACGATATTTGGAGAACTCTTTTGTAGCATTTACATTCAAAGGCATTTATGTGTTTCTCAGCTGTTTTGTTAAGTGTCCAGGTCTCACAGGCATATGTTGCCATAGGAAAGATGCATGCCCTTAAAAATCTTATTTTTGTAGTTCTGTCTGCTCCTCTCCACAGATTCTTTAGTTGTTTTACTTTGTGAAGAGAGATATATGTCCTTTTTTAAAAAAATTTCCCCCAGTATATCTCCATTATTAGTTAGAAATTCAAGGTGCTGGCAGGAAATCCGAACTGAATGGCAGAAACCACATCGTAAACAACCAACGTATGACAGGAACTATTAGTGCGTATGCTCTCCAATGGCTGCTGCGGCTTAGCATGTATGGGGCGGTCCAGAATGCAGAGAAGGCGGAGTCTGAATTTTTAATTTTGAACTCTGAACTTAGTAATGATCCAAGGGATTAAAAACTCTCCACCTCTTTCACATTTTTCCTCGTTGTTATTTATTTCAGTTCCTTATTTGTTTTGTCAGCTGTCATCAATTTGAGGATCAAGGCGAAGATGGCTGCTAGACATCGTTGATGATCTGCAAATGGATCATCAGCGGCAGGCCATCTTGCTTAAAACCGAGAGGCCTACATTAGAGCTTTTAGGGAGGCAAAGTTCCGCAGGGGACATGCAAATGACTGACTGACATCAATTTAATTTTCTTCACATTAATATAAAGATTTTGCACTTCACTGTTCTTACTGATTGGCATAATTAATTTTTACATTCCTATTTGTGTTGTGGACAGTAATACTGTGTCATCAGCATATCTAATCTCTGGTATTTCATAACCTCCATTTGTTATGTCATCGTAATATGCTTTGTCAACATCTCTGACATTCCTCATTATATTTTCAGTACACAAGTTAAATAAGTAAGGTGGCAATATCCAACCCTACGGACCCCTTGTTCTATGTCAAACCAAGTTGTTGTTTCACCATTTATTCTTACTGCTGCTTGTTGGTCTAGATACAGCAGTGATGGTAATTGTATCAAATGTGTTGGAAATCCCTTTTGTTTGAAAATTATTTCCCAAATTTCATGTTGTTGTACACAATCAAATACTTTTGAATAATCTATAAAAGATAAGTTTAGATTGACATTAAATTATCTGCATTTCTCTATGATTAATCTTCTGTTAACTTCCCATATCATTCTTTATTTTCCTGTGGTTCCTGGTCTTTCAAGACAGTCCGGTGGCCCTTTCTTGTCCGATGCCACCTGGTTAGACGGTTACATAACTTTTCTGTCCACCTCTCTCTTTCACTCTCTCTCTCTCTCTCTCTTTCTCTCTAAGTGTCCCTTCATCTCTGTATTTTTTTCTCTCTGTCTCTCTTTCTTTCTCCGCCATGTCTCTTTTTCTGTTTCCTATTCTCTCTTAAAGTTTTCTTTTATCTTTCTGTCTTCCTTCCTCTGTCTTTTCTTTCTCTCTTCCCTTTTTATTTCTCTCCATCCTCCTCTTTCTCTTTCTCTCTCTTCCTTTCTCTCTCTCCCTCTCTTTCTCTCTGTCTCCATTTCTCTCTCTTGTCTCTCTTTCTCTCTTTCAACCTTATTTCTCTCTGTCTCCCTTTCTTTCTCTCTGTGTCCCTTTCTTTCTCTCTGTCTCTCTTTCATTCTCTCTGTCTCCTTTTCTTTCTCTCTGTCTCCCTTTCTTTCTCTTTGTCTCTCTTTCTTCCTCTCTGCCTCCCTTTCTATCTCTCTGTCTCTCTTTCTTTGCATGTGTTCCCTTTATGTCTCCCTTTCTCTTCTCTCTTTTTTTCTCTGTGCCTTCTTTCTCTCTGTCTCTCTCGCCCTCCCCCAATTCTCTTTCTCTCTCGCCAAAAGAAACAAAACTTAAACGTTAATGAACGGCATTAGTTTGTCATTGGCTTCTTCTCCGTGTATGTGTACGGCTCTCTCCACAAGCTTCTCTCTGAAGCAACCACAACTTTGTAGTCCTTAAGTAATAAACCTATTCCTACTTTTCCCCTAGTTTATACATTCTGAAGCAAGCAGTAAGGACCTGATCAACTTCCAGCAAACAGACCAAGGAGCAAAAGTGTTCAAACTTTTAATTTTTATAAGAAGAGTTTGTGTTTAGTTAAAACTTTAACATTCATGTGACCTGTATGTTTGACATGTCACAAACTAAACTTCTAATCATTGTCCCGTTTTGTAGAAATTTTGGTGACGAATTTATCAGAAGAAAGAAATCTAGGTAATCTAAATATTACATGTTATTATTTCAAATATTTTTATGTTTAAAAAATCACATGTAATGTCACTGCAAAAATTCTATCGTTATTTCACTATCTATCTTCTGTCTGTCTGTCTGTTTGTCTATCTATCTGCGATCTTTACACAATCTCCCCTCTTTTGTCAGTCAAATAAAGGAAAACTGAGTTTTTACTTAAAGTATAGATTATCCTACCATAACGTCCACGATACGCTGTGTGAAACAGATAGTTATATAATTTGGGCGTTTAGTAAACACCATATTATATACGATTTCACAAATCTATATGGAATAGAGTTAAGTCTGTCAGAGTGATAGAGTTAAGTCTGTCAGAGTGATAGAGTTAAGTCTGCCAGAGTGGTAGAGCTAAGTCTGTCAGAGTGATTGAGTTAAGTCTGCCAGACTTATTTCTGCTACAGTGATAAAGTTAAGTCTGCCAGGGCGATAGAGTTAGGTCTACCAGAGTGATAGAGTTAAGTCTGCCAGGGTCATAGACTTAAGTCTGCCAGAGTGATAGAGTTAAGTCTGCCAGAGTTAATTCTGTCAGAGTGATAGACTTAAGTCTGCCAGAGTGATAGAGTTAAGTCTGCCAGAGTTAATTCTGTCAGAGTGATAGACTTAAGTCTGCCAGAGTGATAGAGTTAAGTCTGCCAGAGTTAATTCTGCCAGAGTGATAGAGTTAAGTCTGCCAGAGTGGCAGAGTTAAGTCTGCCAGAGTGGTAGAGTTAGATCTGCCAGAGTGATAGAGTTAGGTCTGCCAGAGTGGTAGAGTTAGGTCTGCCAGAGTGGTAGAGTTAGGTCTGCCAGAGTGGTAGAGCTAAATCTGCCAGCGAGACAGGGGCCTGAAAAGCAGGCGCTTTAGTTGGCAGGAAGGACTTCCATTCGTCTGTGCTTGTTCATTGTACCTGTTTACAAGTGGGTCATGCCAGCCTTTCCATTAACCAAAGATCACCCAGGCAGAAAGTCTTTATTTTACTTTACTGAGGCACCCTATACCTGGGGCCTGACCTGATGGACTTAGTCTAGAAGCGGAGAGATTTCACTGTGGCACATTTAGTCAAGAAGCGGAGAGATTTCACTGTGGCACATTTAGTCTAGAAGCGGAGAGATTTCACTGTGGCGCATTTAGTCAAGAAGCTGAGAGATTTCACTGTGGCACATTTAGTCAAGAAGCTGAGAGATTTCACTGTGGCACATTTAGTCTAGAAGCGGAGAGATTTCACTGTGGCACATTTAGTCTAGAAGCGGAGAGATTTCACTGTGGCGCACTTCATACGACTGCACCACAAACGTCGTTCCCCCGACAAACACAAACAATACAATTACAATGTGAAATCAGTTACATACGTAACACATCTTTTAATATAAACATGATAAGAAAGTCTTTCCCGTCATAAATCTGAAATTCTTTCCTGATATAAATCTGTCTATGAAGAAACATATTCTTGGTGATGAAGAGTGTTCGAAACTCCTCCGTTACAAAACAGGCTTACTGAACTGCTGAAGGTAAAGATATTCCAGGGAATGGTCAGTTTACTCGTTCGGTTTGAAGTAAAAAATAGTCGATTCCTTTCATTTTTGTAACTCGACGTCTTGGATCGTGTCTTCTTCAGGTGGACTTGTTCAGCGTTCTTACACATGTCTTGTTTAGGTCGACAGCTGAAAGTGTCCTACACTTGTCTTGTGTAGGTCGACTGCTGAACATCTCTTATGCTTGTTTTGTTGAGGTAGCTGATGAACATTCCGAAACATTTAGTTTAAGTCGAAGCCCAACATCCCGACAGTTCTTGTGTAAGTCGACAGCTGAACATACGGACAATTCTTGTGTACGTAGACAGCTCAACATCTCCACATGTCTTGTGTAAGTCGACAGCTCAACATCCCGACAATTCTTGTATAAGTCGATTGATCAGCATCCGGACAATTCTTGTGTAAGTCGACAACTCAATATCCGGACAATTCTTGTATAAGTCGATTGATAAACATCCGGATAATTCTTGTGTAAGTCGACAGTTCCAAATCCCGTCACATGTTTTATATACGTCGACAGCTTAACATCCGGAGGCATGTCTTGTATAAGTCGACAGCCCAATATCTCCACGCATATTTTTGAATACGACTTTCCTGATGCAGAAATTTTCAAAATATTTACAGAATTTAGAACGCGCTTGTGAAATTACCGACACAACAGTCGCATGCGATTTCATCTTCGCTTCACCGTGAACACAGCAACAGAATAACTTCCATCTGGAACTTTGTCACAAACAGTCGCGATTTTTATCAAATGTTTAGTCTACATCGTTTGATCAGCCACAGTTTTATATTCGCTTGGCTCCTCTGAAAAATGTGAATGTTTTGTGTGAATGTGTCTTTTCAACTTGTCTTACATCAAAAGTTTAAGACGCCGGACCGCACAAGCAGGACGTGGCTACCATCTCCCCGGATGAGAAGGGCCGCACATGACAAACAGTTTACATAAATTGGTCGTCGATGGTTTTAAAACTGTGCTGGTATGTCGCCCTCTTACAAACATTGACATCTTCTGTCTCTCTTGATTCATTGCTGTTATTTAACTCGGGGAGTTTGGGGGTTTCCTCGGTGGTATCCATACCCTTTATGGGGTACAGGGACCAAATGACGAAGATTTGGGATTAAATGTTTGATCATTTAAAACAAACAACTACCTTTATAGTCCAGTTTTCTTCCAGATTTTCCTAGCTAGTTATGTGTAAAATAAAATGAGAGAGAGAGAGAGAGAGAGAGAGAGAGAGAGAGAGAGAAAGAAACTGTTCGTTATGGCGAACAGCGACCTACAGCTGACACGCTGGCGTCACAGGGTTGGCGAACTATAGCTGATCAAGACCCTGCCCCACCTTTCCGTTTGTAACTCTAGTAACAGACCTTTCCTAACGTGGCTAACGGAGCAGGGATCGCCATAGTCCATATGGTGGTGGACACTGCTAAAGAGGTACTGCAGCACACCCCCTGGTTTCTTTTTTTCCTTAGCCACATTCAGGAACTGAAAAAAAAAAGTTGCCATGACCCGCTCTCAAACTGGCACGATGTTGTGCCTCAACATCTTCACAGCATTGGACGCAAAGAACATCTGCTCGCAGTTCCGAGGAGACTGAAGAAGAAGAAGAAGAAGAATCCGACAAGTATTATTTTCTTGCTTATCCTCAAATGTTCAATTATATAAATCAAAATAGCCGAAGTCTATTAAAACTTCTAAGTGTCCCCTGAACACTGGAAAGTATAAGAGGAAGGAGGCAAGACAAGACAAGACAAGCTTATCCGTTATTTAACGCTAAAATACTCAAACTTTCAGAATTTATTTCCATGACTCATTTATTCCTCAACCTTTTTTTTCCCACAAATTTTCCTGCTAGATTTTCACAGAAGTACCTACTGATATCAGCTGATAATTTCTGGTGGAAAAAAAAAAGAAAAAGAGATTAAACTAGAAGCCAACCTGGGTACCTGTCTTTAATGTGTCGATCATACGCTGAGAAACACTGGTTTAATCTAAAATACGCAATGAAGCAAAAACAACCCGGAACAAAATGGCAAGCATCCATTTACGAGCAGTGGAAATATTTGGGTAGAAAGAAAGAAGAAAGTGCAAGACGAGACACCAGCGAGGTTATATAATGTGTTTCTAAGACATCATATTTTTGTCTAGCTTCCAGATTCCTTTCACTTGTCAAAAGGGTAGTCCAGTCTACAATGAGCACATTTATCATGAGAAGTTTTATGTTGGAGACTGCTGTTAAAACAACCTAGATAGCTATAAGAATAGATAAGGATAAACTTGTGCTAATAAGTTTTTAAAAAAGTTTTTTTTCCTCAGATATGATAGTCTGCATTGCACGGCGAGGTGCACTAGAGTAATTCATCTATACAGCTGGAGGCCACTTTTAGAGGACATTAAGCTGGTGCACTGCTCCAGGGCCCGGAGAGTTTTTCCTTTTTTAAAGTTTTAAGCTAGTGGATAAAAACAAATAAAGAGAGAGGATAAGGGTCAAGTGGATAAAAATAAATAAAGATAACGGCCTACAGATTTTATCTCAAAGGCCCCTCCTAGAATTAGCGCAAGTAGAAAGGAACAGATGTTCAAGTTATAATTAAGTGCGTATAAACATAAATAGATCTTCACATAAAAGAAGGTTACGCACTTATAAAATATACAACAAGAGACAACACAAATGGAAATAACTTCCATCAGTACCCCTACATTGCTGATCACGGATATACTCGCATCAAGCGAATGTTTATGCCAGTTCTGGGGCGTATATTTACGTTGGCCGGTGTATGTTTACCGAGTCTGGCGTAAATTGAAATGCGCGCAATTTTTTTTTTTTTTTGAGTTTACAATTGTCCTGGTGTCCTTTTTATTTCTGCTCAGCGTGACCATCGACGTGATTGTCAGCGTGAAGTATGTCGCAGTAATCTTGAGTCACGCGAAAAAAAAAACGTTCTTAGTTGAAACTGTTAACAGGAGCTTTAAATAAAAAAGAGATAACAGTGGAGAAATACGATTTTATAAACAATATTTAACAAATTTTATTAGATATCAGCATGTACAGTATAAAATGTTGTACCTCGAGCTAATATTAACCCTTTTCTATAGGTATATAATGACTGACAACTCACTACCAAAAATAGCACTAAGATGGACACCACAGGGGGAACAGAAGTAAGGGTAGACCAAAAGAGACATGGAGAAGAACAACAGAAAGGATGTTGAGCAATAGAGGGCTCACCTGGGAAAGAGCAGAAAAAAAGGCGAAGGACAGGCATTTGTGGAAAACCCTTGCGGAAGCCCCATGTGCCCTGGGCACTTAAGGTTCAGAGAGAGAGAGAGAGATAAAGCTGTTACTAGAGCTTATATTTCCCCCCTTGTCTATAGGTATGTACCGTATCTGTAGCCAGAACTAATATTAACCCTTTCGTTCGGTGAAATAAGAAACAAAGTCATTAGTTTTAATTACGTTTTTTTTTTTGTCTGCATTTTCCTCTAAAATTTTCCTGAATTTATTCTTCATAATGTGTTCTCTTCTGCTTGATGTGTGAGGTACATCACTTTTTAAAATTCGCGATGAGTCGACAGCTAAACTGAATGTGTGAAACTAAGTGCTGTTACTGTACCTTTTCTGTAAACTTTCCCCCTAAGAATCCGGAAGCAGCTACATACAAGTACAACAGCACATAGAATGTTAGAATGTAAGATAGATAACTCATCTGAGAATTGGAAAATTAGCATAAAATGAGTTATCTTCTAAAGTGATCAGCTGTTTGTGAGTAGACTCTATCTGCTTTGTCTCATTTTCCACGTGGGTTACGGTTAAGGTATGACAGGAAAAAGGTCAGGCAAAACTAACATAAAACGATGTAAAACAGCCGTGAATTAAAATGAGTTAAAAGCTAACACTAATATAAGAAAGAACATTATAACAGTGGGCAACTGTAGAAATTTACAGAGACATGCACAATTTATCACAGTACCGTAGCGGCCTATAAGTTTACATCTACACATAAGCAGAAAAGTAGAAGAGAGTATTCTGCTTTTCATGCAACAAAGTTAAGTCTCACAGTCTCGAACATTAACACTTTGGCTCCTAAATTACTTTTTTTGCCAGAATAAAGTTTGATGAGAAATTTTGGTAGAAAGAAACTGGAAGGAAGTTACTCTATGAGTTAAACATGTGGTTTGGTTAGAAAATTGCTACATCTCATTTCATTTAGACTTTGCTCAGTTATCACTCTAAGCACTGATTCACAAAGGTGTGCTAGATCCACCAACACTGCCAGTCTTGGTTTAGAGTGAAAGAGTTAATGAATGTGTACCATTGCTAGTGCTGGTTTAAAGTGAAAGAGTTAATGAATATGTACCACTGCTAGTGTTGGTTTAAAGTGAAAGAGTTAATGAATATGTACCACTGCTAGTGTTGGTTTAAAGTGAAAGAGTTAATGAATATATACCATTGCTAGTGTTGGTTTAAAGTGAAAGAGTTAATGAATATGTACCATTGCTAGTGTTGGTTTAGAGTGAAAGAGTTAATGAATATGTACCATTGCTAGTGTTGGTTTAAAGTGAAAGAGTTAATGAATATGTACCATTGCTAGTGTTGGTTTAGAGTGAAAGAGTTACTGAATTTCTACCACCCAGTGTTAGTACAGAGTGAAAGATGTACTGAATATCTACCATTATCAGTGTTGGTTTATAGTGGAAGATGTACTGAATATCTACCATTATCAGTGTTGGTTTATAGTGAAAGATGTACTGAATATCTACCATTATCAGTGTTGGTTTATAGTGAAAGATGTACTGAATATCTACCATTATCAGTGTTGGTTTATAGTGAAAGATGTACTGAATATCTACCATTATCGCTGTTGGTTTATAGTGAAAGATGTACTGAATATCTACCATTATCAGTGTTGGTTTATAGTGAAAGATGTACTGAATATCTACCATTATCAGTGTTGGTTTAGAGTGGAATAGTTCACGAATATCTACCATTGTCAGAGTTAGTTCAGATTGAAAGAGTTAATGAACATCTACCATTGCTAATGTTGGTTTAGAGTATTTGAGTTAATGAATACAAAGCAAACTGCTACTCCGTTGAAAAATTCAACAAACAGATCAACAAGAACAACACCAGCGCTACATCACGCACATACACGCACACACGCACACAATCATGTACTTTATAAATCTATCACATAATTAACCCAGAAACATTAAGGAACATAAGCGGTTATCAGACAAATCATCGATAATTTTCTACTGTTATGTTCCAGGAACTGTTTTCCCTCGTTTATTTGCACCCTCGGACTTTCAGCCTCGCCCGCAATTTGTGCTACATCTTCTGGAAAACATTGTGTATATACTGTTAAACAGACAGTTTCTCATCCACTTCAGGCGAATTAAGGGCAATTTCTGACCCATTTGTTTCCTGAAATTTTCCATTCGGTTTTATGATGAAGAGTTGGAAAACAATTTAAGGAGAAATAGCTCATGTGTGAAAACACGAACAAATACTGGAAGAAAGCAATAATATAGATTTAGAATATGTACAAGAGGAAGAAATTTCCGCGTTGAGTGGTCAAGGTTCGAACCTTCTCTATAGTCAAATGAGTAACCGCTGTGCCATGGATTATTATGCTATCTCTTAACAAAGTGAAATATATATTGGAATCACAGCAGACGGCATCATGTGAATGACATGCGTCTGCACAAAGCAATATGGTCCACAATAAAAATATACCTACTTGTGTGACTGATTGACTAACGAAGAAATGAAGCAGCCAGCCAAACAACCAGTTAGATGGCTAAATCAATCAAGCAAATCATGCAGCCAGCAAACAACTCAGTCACTCTACCGCCCTTACAAGCAATGAGTAAAAAAAACACAACCAACCTACGATACAAACAACAACCGAGCCAATGAACCAATGAACCATACAACCAACAACCCTGCCAACCAAACAACCATACAACCTACGACCCATCCAGGCAGTGAACTATACAACCAGCCTACAATACAAGCAACAACTGAGCTAGTATCTTTGAACAGATTAACTATTTGAATGACTTAGGTCACACAAATAACTTCAAAAGAAAAACAGAAACAAAATATGTCTCCTATACAGGATCTCCAGAACGGCTTGACTTATTAAAAGATCTTTAATTTAATTTTCCTCTGTGTGTGTGTTTTTTTTTTGTTTGTTTGTTGTTGTTTTGTTTTCCTGTTTTTTGTACAATTACAGCTTTTTTAAACAGTTCAGAGACTCGCGCGGTAGAAGGTGTCTTAAGTAATGTTTTCTCAAACCATTTTGGTTAATGATTCATCTCAAAGACTAAAAATCCTCCCCCACTGCTCTGGGGCCAATTTCTAGGTGCTGAGGTGGCGCAGTACTCAGAGCACTCGCCTGCCGCTAGAGGGTGCCTGGTTCGATTCCCGCACTAAGGCGGATTTTTTGGAACCGACTAACTCTGGAATTGGACACCTGGGAAGACAGAGGTCTGAAGAACGCTGGTCACCCTACCTCACAGTGCCGTAGCTGCCTAGAAATATGAAAGTATCTACTCTACAGACCTTACAGTGCCGTAGCGGCCTAGAAATATGAAAGTATCTGCTCTACATACCTCACAGTGCTGTAGCTGCCTAGAAATATGAAAGTATCTACTCTACATACCTCACAGTGCCGTAGCTGCCTAGAAATATGAAAGTATCTACTCTACATACATCACAGTGCCGTAGCTGCCTAGAAATATGAAAGTATCTACTCTACATACCTCACAGTGCTGTAGCTGCCTAGAAATATGAAAGTATCCACTCTACACACCTCTAAAGCATAAAAACCATACAACTAATTTAGTAATAAGTTAATCACTTTCATATATACTGTTCAAAAAAAAAAACGCAATAAATACAACGTTGCGATTTAAACTGAAGTTTGCTGATCAGACAAGGGCAAATTTCCTGAAACGTTCACTTGGACATCAACATCACGTGCTGACCTGAATTGTACTCAGCAGATGATTCGTGAGCACAGAAAAGCGACACAAGTCAAAACAGAATTTTGGACAATAACTCATAACAGGTTCACGAGAATCCCGTGAAACTTACTGAACACAAAACTCACTGACCATGTTATTGAATGCCTATAATAGATTGACGCTCCTCGAATCAATTCATCTGAAAATCGAATGCGCAAGTATGGCTTCATCTCACTACAGAACAACGACTCATTATCACTGGACGTCTACAGAATGGACAGGCACAAAGTGCCAGACAATTTAATGTGGTTAGAAGCACCATTAGTCGCCCTTGGAGACGATTTCAAGAAACTGGCTCAGTTGCAGACGGGCCGTGCAGTGTAAGGCCCATAGTCATAACTCCTGCCGAAGACAGCTTCATACGGCTGTGTCACCTCAGGAATCAATTTGCCTCTGCGTCCCCAACAATCCAGTAAATGACAGCAGCTCGCCGAATTTCAGATCAAATGGTCAGAAACTGGCTGCATGACGCTGGTCTTTGGGCTAGAAGACCCTACAGAGGTCCTGTTTTTACGGACCGGCATCGCCAGAACCGATTGCAGTGGGTGAACCAACATCGTCAATGACCGTTGCGAATGATTGGAGAAAGATTTTGGTTAAGTGATGAATCATTCTTTCTGCTCCAGCGACACGATAGACGGAGAAGAGTTTACCACAGAGTCCATGAGCGCTACGCCCAGAACTACGTGAATGAGGCTCCTCCACATGGTGGTGGAGGTGTACTGGTGTGGGTGACGATCACCTTAATGAGAAGAAGTGATCTAGTGCAAACTGAAGGACGTCTGAATGCCTAATGATACGTCGCTGAAATTCTTCGTCCTCACGTTCTTCCACTTCTGGCTGCACTACGGTCGATTTTTCAGTAGGATAACACTCGATCTCATGTGGCACAAATCACCACCCAGTTCCTCGCTAACAACAGCGTCCAGACCATTCCGTGGCCATCCATGTCATCAAACATGAACCCAATAGAACACTTAGGGATGAACTCAACAGACAAGTTCGCCAACGAGACGTGGCGCCAATCGATCTCCGACAGTTGTCTCTTGCACTGCTGGAAGAGTGGGCAGCCATCCCACAACAACAGATCCAACGGCTAATCGGATCCATGTCAAGGAGATGTCGTTCTCTGATACAGACCAGAGGAGGTCATACACCTTACTGAAACGGAGGTCTCAGTCGCAAAGAATAAAAGTCCAAACCAAATTTAATGAACATCATTTAATTGTTAAAGTCTTAAAGTTTCTTCATGCCAAGAATGAAACATTAATTCCGTAAAATAAAATTTTGATACAAGTTTGAAATTTGGTGTTCATTACGACTACAGTAATGGTGTGTTCATTTTTTGAACAGTATATATATATATATATATATATATATATATATATATATATATATATATATATATGTAATCCTGTCATGCCTTAGAGGCACATAGGGACATGGTGTTAATGCCCATATAATGGAGTATGTTTGGGAAAAGCGGAAGATACCAAAAAAAATCTTGTCAAAAAAAAAAAATAAATAATAAGAGAGAGACAATGTACTTTCATAGGACAAATGAATAATCTTTATTTTTAAAGGGTAAAGAATTGGGCACGCAGCCCTTCTTACATTCTGCCCTTCATCACTCCATCTTTCATTCTTCCCACACACTTGATTTAGTAAATACAAATTAAATTAGGAAAAACGTATCAAAAGAGTGTAAGATTTAACTACTACATTCAAAGTAAAGGAAAAGAAGTAATTAACCTAATAAAATAGCACTCACGCACACATACACACGCAGACATATACATAAATAAAAATACATTGTAAATACAGATCTTCTAACATATTTTTTTTTAACAAACATTAAAATAATTTCTAACAATATCTAACAAGTTGCATTTCTAACTATGTCATTGAAGTACTTGATGGTTTACAAGCCATGTGTTGAGAGAGTGCTGGTTATTTTATGGAGGCATATAATTACAAGCAAGTAAATAATAAGCAAAGAGAAGAGGGGGCATTGACAAAAAAAAAATAACAACAGGAAAAATAGAGGGAGGAAGATCCAGGGAAAGACCAAGGGAAATGTTATTGGATAGTCTCATGGGATGGTGTGGGATGAGATCACCAGCTGTTCTAATCGCCTGCATGAAGGATCGTGTACTCTGGAGAAGCATAATAGCCAACGCCAGTCGGCACGGCACCTGATGATGATGATGATGATGATAATGATGATGATGATGATGATGATGATAACACATTTCACGCATCGACTGGAGTACAGAGAGATCGAAATAAACGCTAATCAAACGGAGTGCGAGAAACAAAACAAATCAAAACAAAGAACAAACATTAAAAAAAAAACTAGGTCAATATTCAGTTTTCGATGTTTTCAAAATGACAAGAAGGGATTACTTTCGCATCCATAAGTTCAAAGTCAAATATATGGTAAAGTTCAGCTGGACTTGTTCAATCAGTGAATTTGTTGCTACGGGCAGAATACACGCACAAATACATAAGAAAATAATATCTGATTATATGTCACCATGGTAACACTTTAGACTGTAGATATTTATTTTTATGTAAGTGATCTATTAACAGTGGTTGTCACCTTTTTTTAGGCAGGGGACCCCTCCTGGCCTGAAGACAGCTGTGGGGGTCTCAGTGAGGATAATGAGAATAAATGGAACTCCGATTATGTTAAGACTTTATTTCTTTTAATCCAGCAAATCCAACTGTTAGTTCGTGGACCCTCAGAAATCCTTCCGTTCACTCCCTTGGGTCCATGGACCCAGGTTTAGAGCCTTTAGTTCGTGGACCCTCAGAAATCCTTCCTTTCACTCCCTTGGGTCCATGGACCCAGGTTTAGAGCCACTGATTTATTGCATCTTTGTATGCGCTGGCCTGTAGCTGCCTTTAAGCGTTCTCTATTTGAAACGCAAGGAAAAAGAGAATATAACAAATAAAACAATCTTCATTTGCCACGAGCAGTAATAGTAATAATAATAATAATAATCATGGGAGGGGGTCATGGCAGCTATTGGTCAGTTCTTGAGTGCAACTAAAAATCAGGAGGTGTCCAATACTTCTTTAGCAGGCTCCACCACCATGGGCACTATGGCGATCCCCGGCCCCGTTAGCTAAGCTGGATCCGTTACTCTGAGTACCGACTGAGACGTGGGACAGGATCCTGGTCTGTTATGAGGAGGTGGGACAGGACCCTGGTCTGATATGAGGAGGTAGGACAGGACCCTGGTCTGATATGATGAGAGGTGGGACAGGACCCTGGTCTGATATGATGAGAGGTGGGACAGAACCCTGGTCTGATATGAGGAGAGGTGGGACAGGATCCTGGTCTGTTATGAGAAGAAATGGGACAGGACCCTGGTCTGATATGAGGAGACGTGGGACAGGATCCTGGTCGCCTATCAGAAGAGCTGGGACAGGATCCTGGTCGGCTATCAGGAGAGATGGGACAGGATCCTGGAGGGCTATCAGGAGAGGTAGGATAGAATCCTGGTCGGCTGTGGGTCGCTGATTGCTAAAAGGGACTGTGTCTTGCAGACAAATTGCAACAACCCAGCCAGTATTTCCGAACAAGGACTTCACACTGAGCTTCCTCGAATTCGGACATCTCAACACATATGCCATTCGTGTTTCTCATTTCTGATACCTTTTATATTGTTTTCCTTTCCAAAATGAAATTAACTAAGTATTATTAATAATTTCAGCATAATGCTCGTCTTTTGCTCCTTTCCTTCCTATCTGATTCCCATAAGCTTCATTAATCAAAACCTCATCATCAATCTTCTTTTCATAAATCCAGCTTTTATCACATTCGTTGCTTCCATTATTTTTTTTTTTTCATACTGTTAACAATCGTAATTTAAAAGAAAAGAGGGAAAACAAATCCCTGAAAAATTCATTGAAAATATCTGGAAAAATCCCCTCACTTTTATATTTTCCTCTCGCTGGAAAACCTCGTGCTTTAATTGAAGTTCTTAATGGAAGTCCCGAGACACAAAAAACTCCCAGATAGCAATGCAGCAATAACTTTGTTGCATGATTACTCACATTCCTCACTTCACTGAAACCTCCCCAACCCCCCACCCCCCTCCTCCTCCGACCCTGATAAACGTTTCTATTACTCCGCGACTGGTTAGCCCATGTATTATTGCGCGGGGGGGGGACTTGTTAACCATGCGGCATTAAAGCCGCAGAAAGTTTATTAAACATTCTGGATGTAAGGCACCTCCAGGGACCTTACAGGACACCCAGAGAACTAAGTTCTCCTTGATAAACCCGGCCCATACGCCCATTCAGCCGGAAACCGGAGAGCCAAAACGAGGAAGTAAATCACTTGAAATAGAAGCAAAAATTTGGGGTGTATGTTTCGCCTGCGCAAGCCGAACTGTGTGATTCTGCTTGTAAAAGCCCCAGAGACGCGAAAGAGATCTTTTCCTTTGAGATAAAATTTACAGCAATCAAATGCTTATTTTGGAGGGGAACAAATAACAGAGAAAACAATGATTGCTGCTGAATCCTCCTTCTCCCAAATAAATGTTTGTTAAAAACATGAAGAATCAAATATTTATTACATAATCAATGATACATTTATTAAAAATGTGACAAAAATGTAATATAGAATGTAAGGAAGCAAATATTTAGCTCAAAATTCGAGTATCACACAAACTTACAAGCTAAGAATTTCTGGAGCGAACAAGAATTTTTTTTTTTTGGAGAGAGAAACTTAGAAAAAATATTTTTTCCCTTGTAACTGAGCATCGAAACTTCGTATATTCTCGAAAATCACTTCTCGTTGTGCAGGGGGGCGGGACAGGAGGTTATACTTGTATAATATCCTTCAGGATATTTAGGTACAGTACTCCAGGTCCTTAACTCTAGGTACATTACTCCAGGTTCTTAACTCTAGGTACATTACTTCAGGTCCTTAACTCTATGTACATTACTTCAGGTCCTTAACTCTAGGTACATTACTCCAGGTTCTTAACTCTAGATACATTACTCCAGGTCCTTAACTCTAGGTACATTACTCCAGATCCTTAACTCTAGGTACATTACTCCAGATCCTTAACTCTAGGTACATTACTCCAGATCCTTCACTCAAGGTACATTACTCCAGATCCTTCACTCAAGGTACATTACTCCAGTTCCTTCACTCTAGGTACATTACTCCAGGTCCTTAACTTTAGGTACATTACTCCAGGTCCTTAACTCTAGGTACATTACTCCAGGTCCTTAACTCTAGGTACATTACTCCAGTTCCTTCACTCAAGGTACATTACTCCAGATCCTTCACTCAAGGTACATTACTCCAGTTCCTTCACTCTAGGTACATTACTCCAGATCCTTCACTCTAGGTACATTACTCCAGATCCTTCACTCAAGGTACATTACTCCAGTTCCTTCACTCTAGGTACATTACTCCAGGTCCTTAACTTTAGGTACATTACTCCAGGTCCTTAACTCTAGGTACATTACTCCAGGTCCTTAACTCTAGGTACATTACTCCAGTTCCTTCACTCAAGGTACATTACTCCAGATCCTTCACTCAAGGTACATTACTCCAGTTCCTTCACTCTAGGTACATTACTCCAGATCCTTCACTCTAGGTACATTACTCCAGATCCTTCACTCAAGGTACATTACTCCAGATCATTAACTCTAGATACCCCTGGGAACAACTGTGTTAAGAGCACACTTATCTTAACATAGTGTTTGTGAGACAGGGAACATAGATCTGTTTGCTTAAAAACTCTGACCTACTTCTGTAGCCCAGAAACTTGTAGCAATCAACACTAATTGTAATTGTTATTTTTGTAAAATGTAATGTCAGGTTGGTGGATGGATGTGGACATGGAGAACTCTGGCGGGGATGAGGGAAGTCTGGTGTGAAACCAATGAATCCAGGACGTGACAAGCCTATAGGTCTTTACAACAATGGCTATCAGAATGATGTAAACAAAACAGAGCCAGTAGACTATAGGTGGCGGGGAATGGATATCGTTGAAGCACTCATCAGATTCCTCATCTCAAAGTCAGAGTGTCTTTGTGGAACTGTCTCCAAACCATCTGACATGGACTTACATACAGCCACCAGAGGCTGGAAAACAAAGTTTTGGCCAGGCCAGCCACACTGTCTTCATGGCAGTCCGAGCAAGACCACAGTCTGCCCTAGCAAGGAAAGGTGCTGAAGTCGGAGTTACCCAGCCAAAAGGCGCATCGCAAAAATCAGGGTAACACGCATTATCGCTAATGAAATGTCTCTATCTGTAGTTTTCAAACATGGTGGTCGCCCTGTGAAGACTAACCAGGCAGGTGCAGTGCCGGGCCCCCTGCCTCGAAAGGGTCAACCCAATGCTACTTGAGGTCCTCTCAGTTCGTCTTGTGGCGTCAGGAGACATGAGAGTAGAGCTATTGGCCAAAAAATACAGCAGAAGAAAACAGCCAAAAAGCAAGAACTGAAAATAATGCAGTGGAATGCTGAGGGTGTCAGCAGTGTTAGAGATGGCTATAGCAAAAAGGTTGAACTAGAGAACATACTTTTTGCAGAGCAGGTAAGTATCTGCTGCATACAGGAGACACACCTAACCAAAGATGCCGCCTTTAAAATCAGAGGCTACCAGTGTTTTAGATCAGAACGACAGGACAGAAGAAAAGGAGGAGTACTCACACTTGTTATGAATAACATCAGCGCATGTCAGGTGGGAGTGTACATGGAAGGAGCCGAATATCAGGCGATCCATCTAAAAAGTAGTAATACAGATTTCCACCTCCTTAACTATTACTGTCCTAATGACCGCCAACTTGCTTTAGAAACAATCCCACACAAAGAGAGACTGATGGTCTGTGGCGATTTTAACAGCCATTCCCAGAGCTGGGGCTATGACCACATAGACAAGAGAGGAGAGGAAGTTGAGAGCTGGCAGGATGATAATGGACTTCTCCTGATCAACCAGCCAATGGATCCCCCAACATTTTACTCAAGGGCTTGGCGTACAACCTCAACACCAGATCTGGCATTCCACTCTCCAGACCTGAAGTGGAACATTACACGTGAAGTCGGAAAACAACTTGGAGGTAGCGACCATCGACCAGTCTTCCTGGAAATAGAAAATGAACTCCTTAACACCAGTAGCCCTCTCCCCAGATGGAACTATAAAAAAGCAAACTGGACAATGTACAGACATCGTACAGGTATCTTGGTGGGACAGCTGTCCATAGAAGGTAAGGATATTAACAGCGTAGTGAAGGAATTCAATGCTTGTATCCTTCAGGCCGCTCGTGAAACCATTCCCAGAGGAGCTCGCAGGGACTATAAACCATACTGGTCTAGTGAGCTGGGAAAACTCCATGATGATGTGGAAGCAGCTCGAAAGCAAGCAGAAAATAGACCATGCCAAGAACACCACAATAATTACCAACATTCTAAGGCCAAATTTCAGAGAGCCACGCTGCAAGCCAGACGGGAAAGTTGGAGAGAGAAAACAGAGTCCCTAAACTTTGAAAAGGATGGAAGGAAACTGTGGAAACTAATCAAACAGTTAAATGATGAGAGTACTGGAAGAAGTACAAAGATTACACTAATAGAGGATGGGAAAACTCTTACAGGTAAACAGGTAGCAGATCACATTGCTCGCATGTTTGCACAGGACTGCAACATTGATATCCATCCAGAGAAAGAGCGTACAGCGCACACTGACCCACAGAAAGAAGAGGAACAAGTCAGAAAAGTGGAGGTCATTGATGCACCAATCACACGCAGCGAGTTAGACCTAGCAGTCAGTAAACTGAAACCAAGGAAATCACCAGGACCAGATGGAGTGTCCAATGAAATGATCAAGAACCTTGGAATGGCAGCAATGGGAAAGCTGTTGGATATTTTCAATATGTGCTGGAGCACAGGTAAGTTACCTCAAATCTGGAAGCAAGCAAGCATGGTACCACTGCTAAAGCCAGGGAAAAACAGTGATAATGCCTCCAGCTACAGGCCAATCAGTCTCACTATCTGCCATGCAAAACGATGGAACGCATCATTGACCTGAGGTTAAAATGGTACCTAGAAAGTGAAAACCTTCTTGTTCCACAACAAGCAGGATTTAGGCAGTACTACAGTACGGAAGATCAAGTGACCTATCTCTCTCAAGAGATTGAGGATGCATTCCAAGAGAAAAACCTTGTACTAGCAGCGTGGATAGACCTAAAGAAAGCCTTTGATAAAGTATGGAAAAAAGGTCTGCTGTGGAAACTAAGAAACTGCAATGTGAATGGAAGACTGTACAACTGTATAAAATCCTATTTACACAATAGAAGAGCTAGAGTAGTAATGGATGAACACAAAAGCCAGAAAGTACTTCTGCGACACGGTGTACCACAAGGAGGAGTCCTTTCGCCTACACTATTCCTTGTACTCATTAATGACCTGGTCAAGGAACTTCCCTATGGAATCAAAGCGGCACTGTATGCAGATGATCTGGTCATGTGGTGTACAGATGAATATGCGACAGTTGCTACACAGAGACTCCAAAGAGCAGCAGACATCTTGACATCATGGACAAACAAATGGTGTGTAAGTATTAACACAGAGAAATCAAGTACCACTCTGTTCACTCTCTCATCTAAACAGAAAGCAGGTAAGATCTTTGTAAATGAAATATCCTTAAGGATGGACAACCAACCCACTTACTTAGGAGTGACTCTTGACTCAAAACTGACTTGGAAGCAACACATCAACAGTGCAGAAGCAAAAGCCAGAAGAAAACTAGCCATATTAAGAAAATTAAGTGGAACCACATGGGGAGCTAGTGAAAGAATACTCAAGAATGTATATCAGCAAAGTATTCTACCACATTTAGAATATGGCTCAACATCTTGGCGCACAGCATCAAACACTACGCTGCATAATCTAGACAAGGTTCAAAATCAGTCACTACGGATTATCACAGGTGCCATGAGGTCCACATCAATAGTAGAAATGCAAAAAATAGTCGGTGTTCAAGCGCTAAAGGAACGTAGAGACACAAAGGTCATGACCATGGGAGAGAAATTCCTTAGCTCTGTAAGCCATCCCCTGAAGGAGAGATTCAATAACTTGGCATTAAGACGGCTTAAAAAAAGCAGCTTCATTCATCAGGCCAAGCGTATGCGTAAGCTGATACCTGACCTTCCAACTGTAGTCGCTCCATTATCATCTGTACCAGAGCATACACCATGGAAAGAAGCAGATTATACACAAATAAATATTCGGACTGAAGTGAAAGGTGTGCAGAATGGTGAGATGCAAAGCAGCCTTGTAGATCAACAGCCACACTTAGTGTGCTAGATGACAAATATCCATGTGACACCTGGATACGTGTGTATACAGACGGATCTGCACACAATGCCATAAAGAATGGAGGGGCAGGAGCACATATTGAATATCCAAACAACACCACTGACAAGATTTCTATATCCACTGGAAAATACTGCAACAACTTTGATGCAGAAGTTAGGGCAATTATTGCTGCAGTTGAAAAACTATCAGACTCCAGGATTGATACATGTCCTGTAGTAATTCTCACAGATGCAAGATCAGTACTGGAAGCTCTTCAGTGCAACAAACTACCAGACCTTAAGGATGCCTTGTCAAAAATTGGCTTACAACATGGAGTCACTTTGCAATGGATTCCCTCCCACTGTGGGATACCAGGCAATGAGAAAGCTGACCATCTGGCCAAAGAGGGCACTGAAATGGAGCAACCAGACATACCAATCACCTATAATCAGAAGAAAAGCATGATAAAAACCTACAGGAAGCCACAAACACCACCACATGATGACTATCACATGCTCAACAGAAAGGAACAAGTCACCATCTTCCATCTCCGAACAGGACACAGCCGACTCCGAAGTCATATGTATACAAAGTTTAAGGTTGGTACTACTAATCTATGTACATGTGCCCAGGTGCCCCAAACTGTGGAACATATCCTCCAGAACTGCACCAACTATGAAACACTGAGAAATATTACTGGCCCAGTGAAACCACTAAAGAAGATAAGCTCTACGGTTCCATACATGAGTTACAAAAAACAGTGAAATTTGTCCAAAGAGACAGGACTGCAGGTATAAACAGACAATGCGAACGAAGAAGACGAAGAAGAAGAAGATTAACTCTAGATATATTACTCCAGGTCCTTATGCCATCCATTCAGAACTGTTATGCCATCCAGTGAGAACTGTTATATCATCCAGTCAGAACTGTTATGCCATCGAGAACTGTTATACCATCCAGTCAGAACTGTTATGCCATCCAATCAGAACTGTTACACCATCCAGTCGGAACTGTTATGCCATCCAATCAGAACTGGTATCACACTTCCCAGGCCTTCGTGTGAGTACTTACATCTGTCCCTGATCTCGCTCACAGACACAGCACCGTACAAGTCACAGTTTAAGTAATTCTTTTTTGTCCTCTGTTCTCATTCGTCTTGCACTTTAAATGCCAATTTATCCTTTCTCTTCTATTTCTTTCTTCTTTCCTCTTCGTTGATTGTGTATGAAGACACATAACGCCCCAACATGTCATCAGCTCCAGTCTCGGAACTGTGTGTTTAGTTTTGTTTTTCTTAAAGTTCCAAATAAGTCTAATTATATAGTTAACGGGTTGACACCTATCCTTTTCTGTAAAGAACGAAGTCGAAATAAGTCTAATTATACAGTTAACGGGTTGACTCCTACCCTTTTCTGTGAACAACGAAGTCGAAATAAGTCTAATTATACCGTTGACATACTACTAGACATTTGTTTGCAACAAACATACTTACGAGACAAGTCCATGACAGCTTTTTGCACAAGTCAAGTAGATTTGTACTGTTAAGAAAGCATACAACAAAGGGAGCAAACCCCGAATATTTAACAGATTAAAGCAGAAAGAAGAGAACAAACTCAAGGGAAGCGCTGAAAATGCTGCACAAACATGGATTATCATCCAAACCAACAAAGACAGCAAATTTAGAATAACAAAAACTCAACAACGATAACAGAAGAAATTATTTAAAAAAGAGAAATCTTCAGAGAAAAGACCTCAAATACTTCTTATCTAAGAAGCTTTCGGACAATCGGTTTACTCAAGATCTCTGCGTTTTTATGTCAAGAAAGAAAAAGAAATAAAATAGTTATTCTTACACAGAGCGAGTGCAGAAAGATGGAACTGCGCAAATCCCGGATGACATTCAAGTTATATCAACAATATATCTGTGTATATACTTTTTGGAGTTATTTCTCAACATAGTTCCATTGCAAGTTCATGCACTTAGTCCAGCGATCCTGGAGCATACGGATCCCTTCTTTGTTAAAGTCAGCATCGTGTGCCAGTAGAAAGTGATCTACAGCAAGAATGATGTCATCATCTGAAGCAAATTTGCGACCACTGAGCTCCTTTTTTGAGTTTGGTAAACAGGTAATAGTCCGAAGGGGCCAAATCTGGGGAATAAGGAGGATGTTCAAGAAGCTGGAAGCCGCATTCATGAAAGGCAGCCATTGCCACCGCCGACTTGTGAACTGGAGCATTGTCTTGCTGAAAGATGACTCCTCTCGTCAATTTCCCTCAACACTTTTCCTTCTATTTGACCCGCAACTGATTCACAAGATTAACGTAATAGGCCCCTTTGACTGTTCTGCCCTTTTAGAGATAGTCTACCAATAGCACACCTTCTGAATCCCAAAAGATGGAAGCCATCACTTTGCCTGCAGACAGAACCACCCTTGCTTTCTTTGGAGGTGGGGATCCATGATGTCTCCACTGCTTTGACTGTTTTTTGGTTTCTGGTTGAAAATGATGAACTCAAGTCTCACCCATAGTCACAAATTGCTGAAGAAACTTTTTAGGATCTGCAGAAAAATGGCCAAGATTGTCTCTTGACACGTTGAGACGCTGTCGTTTGTGATCATTTCCAAGAAGTTTCGGAACTCATCGAGCAGAGACCTTTGTCACTTGAAGATCATTGTGAATAATGGCACGAACACGTTCCTGGGAGATGCCCAGCTCAGTAGCAATGTACCGCTCAGTTAGTCGTCGATCCTCCATTATCATGTCATGGATTCTGCCGGTGGTTTCATCGGTGGTTACCGTTCTTGGTCTTCCTGGACGGGGATCATCTTCCAGACTCTCCCTTCCACGTTTGAATTGAGCTGCCCACTTCTTCACTGTGCTGTAAGAAGGGGCACTCTCCCCTAGAGTCTCCACCATATCCTCATGGATCTCCTTCGATGATAAACCCTTGATGCAGAGATAGTGAATGACTGCTTAATGAGAAAATTTATCCATTTTTTCAATTTCAGCCACCCCTTACCAATTCAGTAGACTGTAAAAAATTGGTTGTACTTAATTTCTTGAAACTTGGTGTTTAATCTCACATTAACCTGATCTACAAACACAGCCATTATCAACTGCGTGTTTCAAGTGTGTGTACCTTATGCCGAGAACTTATCAATCACCCCTCGTGTGTGTGTGTGTGTATATATATATAAGTCAAGGATAGGAAATTTAAGAATATTTTTCAAGTACAACTCAGTCAAACTGGGCTATGGGCTAGAGAGGAAGCATTGCTTGAAAGAAAAAAAGAAGGAAAGAAAAGACAAATGATCGAAATGCCTTTCTATTCTGGTTATATTTTCTAAGTTAAAAGAATAACAGGTAGCAGATATCCAGTGTGATAAAAAATATGAAGGTAGCAACTATCCAGTGTGATAAAATGTATGAATTTGCAGCTATCCAACGTTACAAAAAATATGAAGGTAACAGCTATCCATTGTGATAAAAATATATCAAGGTTAAAGCTATCCAGTGTGATAAAAATATATCAAGGTTAAACTTATCCAGTGTGATAAAAATGTATCAAGGTTAAAGCTATCCAGTGCAAAAAAGGACAAATATATTCATACTACAAGAACTTAATATTGAAGAAAGTTGGCTAGTAAAGAGGATTAAAGAGAGAAAACTTAAATATTTTGGACACATTAAATGTCATGATAATCTAGAGGAAACCGTCTTGGAAGGGTACATAATAGGAAAAAGAAAGAGAGGAAGACCAAGGCAAAGATCGTTACAAGACATCGTTGATAATCTGTAAATGGATGCAACAGCAGCAGGGCATCTTGCTTACAACCGAGAGGCCTACAGGAGAGCTATTAGGCAGGCAAAGTTCCGCAAGGGACACGCAAATGACTGACTGACTGAGATATCCAGTGCGGTAAAAGAAATGTGAAAGTAGCAACTATCCAGTGTGATAACAAATATGAAGGTAGCAGCTATCATTATGATATAAAAATGTATGCAGGAAACTCTCTACCGTAGAGAGCGGAACAACAACACAACTCCTTCAGATCATCAGAGGAAGTACCCCCCCCCCCTCAGACAAGTGTGCCAATAAAAATATGAAGGTGGCAGCTATCCAGTGTTACAAAAATATCAAAGGAGCAGCCATCCAGCGTGATAAAATTATCACGATAACATATCATCTGTCCTGTGTGATTACAGGGGTTCTCAAATCTAGCAAAGAAGACTCATTGTAAACGGTATCTAGTAATACTTTGTGTACATGTTATCTGGAATAACACTTGCAAGCCTCACAGGAAAAGCACTTGTACGAGCATATTGTGCCTAAAAACAAGTAGTCTGACGAAGGCAGTAGTCAATGAGGGGGTCCATGTTTCTAGAAACAATATCCTGACTAAGGATGTAGTCAATATTGGGGTCCAGTTTTCTAGAAACAATATCCTGACTAAGGATGTAGTCAATATTGGGGTCCAGTTTTCTAGAAACAATATCCTGACTAAGGATGTAGTCAATATTGGGGTCCAGTTTTCTAGGAACAATATCCTGACTAAGGATGTAGTCAATATTGGGGTCCATGTTTTCTAGAAACAATATCCTGACTAAGGATGTAGTCAATATTGGGGTCCAGTTTTCTAGAAACAATATCCTGACTAAGGATGTAGTCAATATTGGGGTCCATGTTTTCTAGAAACAATATCCTGACTAAGGATGTAGTCAATATTGGGGTCCATGTTTTCTAGAAACAATATCCTGACTAAGGATGTAGTCAATATTGGGGTCCAGTTTTCTAGGAACAATATCCTGACTAAGGATGTAGTCAATATTGGGGTCCAGTTTTCTAGGAACAATATCCTGACTAAGGATGTAGTCAATATTGGGGTCCAGTTTTCTAGGAACAATATCCTGACTAAGGATGTAGTCATATTGGGGTCCAGTTTTCTAGGAACAATATCCTGACTAAGGATGTAGTCAATATTGGGGTCCAGTTTTCTAGGAACAATATCCTGACTAAGTTGTAGTCAATATTGGGGTCCAGTTTTCTAGGAACAATATCCTGACTAAGGATGTAGTCAATATTGGGGTCCAGTTTTCTAGGAACAATATCCTGACTAAGGATGTAGTCAATATTGGGGTCCAGTTTTCTAGGAACAATATCCTGACTAAGGATGTAGTCAATATGGGGTCCAGTTTTCTAGGAACAATATCCTGACTAAGTTGTAGTCAATATTGGGGTCCAGTTTTCTAGGAACAATATCCTGACTAAGGATGTAGTCAATATTGGGGTCCAGTTTTCTAGGAACAATATCCTGACTAAGGATGTAGTCAATATTGGGGTCCATGTTTTCTAGAAACAATATCCTGACTAAGGATGTAGTCAATATTGGGGTCCAGTTTTCTAGGAACAATATCCTGACTAAGGATGTAGTCAATATTGGGGTCCAGTTTTCTAGGAACAATATCCTGACTAAGGATGTAGTCAATATTGGGGTCCAGTTTTCTAGGAACAATATCCTGACTAAGGATGTAGTCAATATTGGGGTCCAGTTTTCTAGGAACAATATCCTGACTAAGGATGTAGTCAATATTGGGGTCCAGTTTTCTAGGAACAATATCCTGACTAAGTTGTAGTCAATATTGGGGTCCAGTTTTCTAGGAACAATATCCTGACTAAGGATGTAGTCAATATTGGGGTCCAGTTTTCTAGGAACAATATCCTGACTAAGGATGTAGTCAATATTGGGGTCCAGTTTTCTAGGAACAATATCCTGACTAAGGATGTAGTCAATATTGGGGTCCAGTTTTCTAGGAACAATATCCTGACTAAGTTGTAGTCAATATTGGGGTCCAGTTTTCTAGGAACAATATCCTGACTAAGGATGTAGTCAATATTGGGGTCCAGTTTTCTAGGAACAATATCCTGACTAAGTTGTAGTCAATATTGGGGTCCAGTTTTCTAGAAACAATATCCTGACTAAGGATGTATTCAATGATGGGGCCCATTTTTCTATAAAGAATAGCCTGACGAAGACGGCAGTCAATGATGAGGCCCATATTTCTGGAAACAATAGACTGACGAGGTGGTGATCACTGATGGGGCCCATGTTTCTAAACACTTCTTCACTGCAGCCAGCAAAGGCTTACATATACCCCAGAACAAAAGAAAAGTCATGATTGTGATCTATCATCACCACTGACAAAGTCATGGTTGTTATTTATCGCCATCTCTGGGAAAGTCATGATTGGCATACTAAGTAGCAACAGGGATCTCAAAGACTGTGATCTATCAAAAACACTGACAAAGTCATGATTCTGATCTATCAACGGCACCAGCAAAAGTTATGATTGTGGCCCGTCATCACGGCTGAGAAAACCATGATTTTAATCAATCATCATGAGCCGAGAGCACTGACAAAGCGATAGATCTTACGCCACTCCAAAGCGAGCTAATAGAACCTTGCCACTTGCGCTATGAAAGCCACATAAGACACCCAAATCTGATACGAAAGCGCTGAATCAATCACAGAGTTCGATTACCTAGGAAAGATTAGACCACAGAATGACAAAATAAAATGACAAGTAGAAAATCAAATATAATTTGGAAAGCTGACTTTGAAATGAATAAACATCGATAACTCTACATAATACAGTGTTAAAGCTGAATACAAAGTTTAGAATATCTGAGATAGGAGCAGTTTCTTCTTTGTAGAGTAGAAAGATGGATACATTGACGAAAAGAAAATGTGGAAAAAAATTCTCAAAACGTTTGAAGATTCAGAATTTTCTAGAATATTTGTCATCACGTCTAAAGTAGTATTCCTTTTTTTACATGTTACACTGTACTATTTTAAGCAGTTACTGTCTTAACTGCAACACTAAGACTCATAAACGTTACAAAGATATACACCGTGTAGCTGTATACTAACAACAACCCAGGCAAACACTAAGAAGACAACCACACTGCCAGCAACACGAACATGACCTGTCTAACATGAATGACAAGTCAATCATGATAAATGACAAATGCCATACTTAACACTGAGTCCAAAATATCACAGAAGTCAGAATTTGAAATAGCATAAAAAGGTTTTAATGGGAAATCAGACGTGTGCATGAATGGTTGAAAATGGAAGTATGAGAATGGAAACTTGAGATGACGAAATCAACAAATGTACACACATAGCATTCAGGCGAGTTGCGTCGCCATAGGAATCTAATTAACACACTGAAACAATGAATACCATACTGACCTGGATCATTCCGAAAAATCCATACACAACCTTCCAACAAGAACACATTTGTCATAGAAATGACAGCTAAACTTCCTAAAACACTGTATAATAATTTCACAACATTTGTATATCAAAAGGACAACCAAAGTTACAAAAAAAAAAAACAAAAAAAAAAAAACTGCATAATTATTCAATCAACACAAACAACTATCCAAGCCCAAAAGAAAACAACAAGAAAAACAACAAAAAAAAAACTTCTCACATCTCAAGCAGAAGTCTCGTCACGCGCAAAAGGAACCCCAGACCCCGTGACCAAATGGCCAATAAGAACAAGGAGATATATTTTGCTCTGCACTTGCGACATCGCCTAAACAGTGGTCATTAACTTTGACCACAAATAACTGAGTTACATCCCCTATTCTGTTGTATGTGATAGGGTACAGCAAAGAAAATACTGGGCAAGGCAGGAACAAACGACGTCAAGGAAACATGAGAAATGGGAAGCACTGGGTATGAGAAGGAATCAACAACCAAGAGAAGCTAAGACCTAAACTGCCCACAGAGAAAAACAAAATAAAGCCATAAGGTTTTATAGACAGCGCATGAGATGTTCATTAGGTTCATTACAAAGAAAATTGTAAATAGAATATGGTACATTCATAGGTTCATAGAGAAGAATCTTGTGGATAGAACATAGGAGATTCTTAGGTTCATCTAAAAAAAAATCTTGTAGACAAAATGTAGGAAATTCATAGGTTCGTTTAGAAGAATCTTGTGGGCAGAATGTAGGATATTCACATGTTCATCTACAAGAATCTTGTAAAAATTGGAGATTAATAAGTTCATCTAGAAGAATCTTGGTGAATAAAGGAGATCATTAAATTCATCTAGAAGAATCTTGCAGATAAAATGTAGGAGATTCACAGGTTCATTTAGAAGAATCTTGTACACAGAATAAAGATAGACAGAGGTGTACAGTTTCGCAAAAAAAAAAAACAAACAAACAAACAACAGAGGGAGTGAGGAATGTGAGCAGAGACGCAAATGGCAGAAAGTAAGAAGAGAACGTATAAATGAAGAGCATACAACATCCAATATTACGGTTTCTTTCAAGGATTATACAGAAAAACAACACAACACACACAAAAGAAAAAACACTAGGATGCCTCTCATTTAGAAAATCGGACTGAATACGCCAAGAAAGTGGAAACACGCGCGGTTGGCTGAGAGGCGACAAAGGATGACAACGTGGACCAATAGGAAACCTATAGCATACAACCGAGGGTGCACAAGAGACAGAAAATAGGGGAATTATGCAGGCACAACATGAGAGAACCACAGGTTCACAGAGAAGTATCTTGCTGGAAGAAAACAAATGTCGAGGAAAGTCTTGACAGCCAAAAGAAAATGATGGCTTGAGAAGAAGAGTTTGTGGTAGTGGTTTAAGAGCTTTTAGCACTCAGCTTGCATGGCAGACATGAGTGTTTGGAATCCTGATAGGAGCGACAGAGTGTTTGGAATCCTGATAGAAGCGACCGAGTGTTTGGAATCCTGATAGGAGTGACAGAGTATTTGGAATCCTGATAGAAGCGACCGAGTGTTTGGAATCCTGATAGAAGCGACCCAGTCACCCAGATGCAGAAGTGGGTCTTTGATCCATTTTGGAGCCAATAAATAGGTCCTTAACCTCCTCTTGAGCCAATAAATAGGTCATTAACCTCCTCTGGAGCCAATAAATATGTCATTAACCTCCTCTGGAGCCAATAAATAGGTCCTTAACCTCCTCTGGAGCCAATAAATAGGTCACTGACCTCCTCTGGAGCCAATAAATAGGTCCTTAACCTCCTCTGGAGCCAATAAATAGGTCCTTAACCTCCTCTAGAGCCAATAAATAGGTCATTAACCTCCTCTAGAGCCAATAAATAGGTCCTTAACCTCCTCTGGAGCCAATAAATAGGTCCTTAACCTCCTCTAGAGCCAATAAATAGGTCATTAACCTCCTCTGAAGCCAAGAAATAGGTCCTTGACCCCCTCTGAAGCCAAGAAAGCAAGCAAAGCCAACCAGGCATGCTACTGATCATATCACACTCTAGTGTGCCCAATTGGTCACGGAACATAAGGGCACTAACACGATATCCTCCTCCTTCCCCCCCCCCCCTCAGGTGAATCAGTGGTGTATCTGAGCAGCTTACGTGCTTCTGGGCGCAACAACAACATGATGGCAGTAAAGAAGAGACTGATGATATATAAAAAGTACATGCTGAACAGCCTCGACATGCAGTGCCAACATACAATATACATCTGAGCCAGTATTTATAATTTGGCGGCTATTAAGTTAAGCCCCTTAACTTAAGAAACTTAGATACTCCGTGCAAATGTTCAGACCATGAATGCCAGGGGAAACTGAATAGGAAGTACGGATGTGTGAGACAGAGAGACTGGAGCAAAGAAGAGAAAGCACGCAGCGCTTGAGCCGAACGGACGCCCAAGTTTTCCAATGTTTCAGTGAACATGAAGCCATGTTATGTTTAGGGTCCAAGGAATTTTGGACATGTCTTCGTCTAATGAAGTTTTGCTTGATTGGATATCTCAGATGGCCAATGTTTGATTCAGGCTCAAGATTCATGTGGATGAACTCGTTATGCTCATTTTTAATTTCTACTTGACATATCCATAACTCACCAGCTCATCACTATCATGATGCACACGTTAAATGCCTGGACGTTTTTTTCCGCAAGAGCTGGCTTACTGGCTACTCCAAGGTTCGTTGCTTCTCGTAGTGAAAGTGAGTTGTCGAACCTGGCCCTGAACGGTGTATTTTTGAGGTAGCTGTTGTCCTGGGGTTATCATGACACCACGTCAGCGTAATCTCACCGCGATAACCCTAGCTAGCAGACAAGAGGAGGACCCTCCTTACAGTAAAGGCAACAATCTGTTGAACATAAGTAAAAAAAAAGTAAAGATAGTCCCATAGCAAATGCCGTAGGGGGTGAAGCGTTAGAGACCTCATTATGCTGGGTCATCAGCGTATGAGGTAGGGTGACCAGTTCCTTTCCTCGCTGCCTTTACTTCCCAGATTTTCTCTGGTACCCATTTTACGAGGCTGGGTCGACCTCGGGGCCGTATTGGTCGGAAAAAAAATCCCGCTCAGCTGGGGATTCGAACCCTCGACCATTTGGTTGCTAGACGAGTGCTCTAACCACTACGCTAGCCGGCCCCCAACATAAGTACATAAGTACATAAGTACTACTACATAATCAGGCATGCCAGTGGTTGACCCCTACAACAGTCATGGAGCTGCTATAGATGATGATGATGATGATGACGGTTATGATAGTGATGGTGGTGGTATTGGTGATGATGATGATTTTCTTCTTCTTCTTCTTCTTCTTTGAGCGCTTCTACCACCAAGATCGCCCCATGATTATACTGAATTTACTACTGTGGTTCTCGCGATAGTCTCAAATAGGATGGAGGCTCAGAGCATCGTGGGGCTTGGGCCTATATTCTCGGTGGGTCACAGAAGCGGAATTGCGTGACACTGTGGTTTTCCTTGCACCAGTTCAGCTTTACTCAATAGAAAACCTCGACGTGGTTAGGATATGAATATATCCCGGCCGGGTGAGAAGAGGTTGTCTATCTAGACTGCACTGGTCCAGTGTCTCCGACTTCAGCGTTCCGTGGTCGTGGTGGCCACCCTTCCTGACGGTGGCCATTTCAGAGCCCCTGCCGAGGAGGTCGAATCCTCGCCTCTAGTGAGTCTCACCCCTGGGTTAAGCCGGTTTAGGCATAATATCCCAGTTCTGGAGCACACAGGACGTGGCCGACCTCTATATGCGCAGATGCCATGACATGGATAGCTTTCATCGTGAGACTACTGGCCATACCGATTTAACTTCACTTAAGCCCTCCAATAACATTTTCCACGACGGCGCGGCGCAGCAACCCTAATCGCATTTTTCTTCATTGGCCGGGAGGAATTTCGGCCCACACACGGCAGACAAAGAATCTCGCAAACAGCGCGATGATAATTATGATGATGATGGTAATGATGCTGGGGGTGGTGATGATGATGATGGTAGTGGTGGTGCAGATGATGATGATGATGATGGTTGTGATGGTGCTGGTGATGGTGGTAGTGAAGGTGGTGGTGGTGATGATGGCGCTGGTTGTGGTATTAATGGTGATGACGGTGGTGATGTTGATACTGCTGGCGATGATCATGGTGGTGATGATGATGATGATGATGACGTCGTGGCTGGTCATGGTGATGATGATGATGATGGTGAGATGATGTTGGTGGTGAGATGATGGTGTTGGTGGTGATGATGATGGTGGTGGTGTTGATGGTGGTGGTGAGATGATGGTGGTATTAGTGATGATGGTGGTGGTGGTAATGATGATGGTGGTGGTGGATATGATGGTGGTGGTTTTGATGATGGAGGTGATGATGATGGTGGTGGTTGTGATGGTGGAGGTGATGATGATGGAGGTGGTGGTCGTGGTGATGATGATAGTTGCGGTGGTGATGATAATGACGTCGTGGGTGGTCATGATGATTATGATGGTGATCATGCTGATGCTGTTGATCATGATGGTGGTGCTGGTGGCTGTGGGGGTAATGATGATGATGGTGCTGGTGGTGATGATGATTGTAGCGATGGTGTTGATGATGGTGGTGATAATGATAATAGTGACGGTGGTGAGGGTAATGATGGTGGTTATGGTGATCGTGATGGTGGTAGTGGTGCTGGTGAAGGTGGTTGTGCCTGTGATGGTGATGTTGGTGGTGGTGCGGATGTTGCCATTGATGGTGGAGTTGTTGATGATGCTGGTGTTGGTGATGGAGGTGGTGATAGTGCTGTCGGTGATTTTAATGATAGTGATGGTAGTGGTGTATATGACGATGATGGTGCTGGTGGCTAAGATTGTGATGATAATGGTGATCGATCTGGTGGTGGTGATGATGATGGTGATACTGGAGGTGGTGCAGATGATGATGATGATGATGATGGTGATGATGATGAGGAGGAAGAGGAGGAGGATTTTTGCTAAATTTAAAAAAAAAACTCAGTGATGGAAATATTTCTTCCCATAATTTCTTCCAAATATTATCTTCGTTTTCTCCACAAATCACTACATCGCATCCAAACACAGATACTTTCTACAAACACGAATACTTTCTACAAACTGTTTGTATAACCGCTCAGGTCATGTCAGAGAGATGTCAAAAACCCCACAAACCAAATGCTCCACGAGTCTCAAGGGACACCAGACTGAGGTCGACTTTAGCATTTAAGAACAAAAAAGGACAGTGACGTCCGTGGGGACGTCAAGATTAAACAACCACAGGTGATCTATAGTTCTTCCTCGGAAGCGGTTTCGGACAAGGCAGTGTAACGAGTAATGTAAAGACTGACATGTCTTCATCGAGGCGGAGCAGAGGAAGTAGTGCAATTTTGCAAGCTTTGGAAGACATCATCATTCCTTTATCATCGGTACGTTTCAGGAAATGAAGAAAAGCCGTATCGACCTAGTATTATCACTGTTTATCGTCGTCGTCATCATTATACATAAAGAGAGAAAATATGTCGTATCGAAGACAGACAGACAGACAGGTAGGTAGGTAGTAAGGTGGGTAGGTAAGTAGATAGATAGATAAACAGAAAGACAGACAGATAGACAAGACAGAGATAGATAGACAGACAGACAGACAGATGATAGATAGATAGATAGATAGATAGATAGATAGATAGATAGATAGATAGATAGATAGATAGATAGACAGATAGATAGATAGACAGACAGACAGACAGACAGACAATTTTGAAAATAAAAGAAAAGACATAAGAGCTTGTGAAAGAATGGACTTTGAAGAATTAAGAAAATAATTTTCCGTCAAGCCTCTGAGAAGTATGTGCACGACTTAACACGCTACACTAGAAAAAAAAACTCACCAGAATACTCTAACCCAGAACTCGCAAAAAAAAAAAAAACGTTTTATCCACGCTTTAAAAGCATACTCCTGTTGCTTCCGAAAATCACTCTTTGACAAACAATATTCTTTGGCCCCAGTAAAGCGTATAAAACGAATAAAGATCTTGGATGATATTCTCGTAAACAAATAAAGAAATAAACATGGAGACCCGGAATGCGATCCTCTTATAAATTTCCCGCTAGAATTGGACATTCCTCTTCTGTAAATACAAAATTTCCTTTCCTAATGCTGTTATATTTCAATTGAGGCGTCAGACTGTGGCGACAAGTTGACATAGGCGTTCTTCGTTGCCTAGGTAACTGTGAAGGAAGACCAAGCTGACGTAACAGGAAAGGACAAGAGCTTCTACCCCCATCTATGACAGTCAAGAGTTGGAGAATGTCAGGACGGACAAGAAAGGAGAACACGAACTGTAAATAGAAAAGAACTCGAGTCATTTCCGGCGTTATGTTGTAGCCCCGGCGACGTGCTATGGGAAACCTTAAACAATATTTTTATACAAATATAACATGACTTACTTTTGTATTATCCTACAATATTTCCCAGGTTTTCTGCTTTTAAATATGAATGATTGGAGCGAAAGAGTAGTTCAAATAAAAGCGAGATGCTTTTCATGCTAAAGTCAGTTTGAATAACGACTGCAATTAAATGAGCTCTTAAAAAATGGCTCTTATCGAAGTCACAACATGTTTAAAAAGGAAGGAGAGCAGCATCGACTTGAAAGGCGAGTCATACTAAAGTACACGTCAGAATAGTAAGGAAGAGAGGGATTGGAAATGAAGAAATGAGGAAGACTTTGTGTGAAAATACGACACAACCGAAAGAAAACCGCTGAGAAGCTTGGAAGACCTAGAGGTATCATCCCCGATATAATCAGACGGGGCCCAGAATGGCCATGCTTGCTTGTGGTATGCACGCTTGGGATAAAATGAAATAATTTCTTTCCGTGAAGCAGTAATCTTTTTCTCCACACAAAACAAAGTGATCTATTGTGAGAGGCAATCTAAAGTTTTTCCTTCCAAGACATGGATCAATCGCCCTCTAATCAGTCAACTGAAAGAAAACTCACATGTAATCACACGTAATCACATGTATTCGTAATTTCACATTTTCATGGGACGCCAACCCAACAGAATAATTTCACATAAAACGAGGACCAATCGAGTGCTTATGGAATGTGTAATCACGAATGTTTTGGTTGGAATGTCACGTCTACAGAAAATGACCTGCATTTGCTTCTTCTTTTTTGTTACAACTACATGGTCACTGATTTCCATGCCTGTAATCTATTCGTCTGTCTTATCTCTGCGTCGCTATCAGTGCCTGTCTGTCTGTCTATTTGTATCTGATACCTCTTTTCATTTTGTCTCGGGCGTATATTTTGGGGCCAGATGTGAACATCGGCGTTGCTTTCCTGGGTGTGATATCTCCAAATAACAGTGTATTTTGTTCACTGGGTCTTCTTTGGCTCACAGGCGTCTCCTCAGCTCATTACTGCTATTTCTGAGTCTTTGTTTCCGTCGTTTGCTCAAACATCAACGCCAGTCTCTCTAAAAAATGCGACAGTTCGTCTCAAGTTTTCATCATGGCCGTAGAACTTCATCTGTAGGAGGTCTGGTATCTGGCCGGGTCCTTTGTCTGGGTGGGCTGTGTTAGCCGACGACTCTGGAGGATGTGATGTGGTGTCTGCTGTTAGTTGCTGCATGCACAGAGATTTTTGGGGTCAATTTTCAGCTTCTGGTATAAATGGTGTTTCAGCTTCTGGTATAGATGGTGTTTCAGCTTCTGGTATAGATGGTGCTTCAGCTTCTGGTATAGATGGTGCTTCAGCTTCTGGTATAGATGGTGTTTCAGCTTCTGGTATAGATGGTATTTCAGCTTCTGGTATAGATGGTGCTTCAGCTTGTGGTATAGATGGTGTCTCAGCCTGCAATGCCCTGTTCTCCGTAGGAAAATTAATTATCACTTGGCCATTTCTTGAGAGTTTATAGTTTTTGTCATCTGTTTTTGCTTTGAAGTATTGCTTTGTCCATTTGTCTTCATATATCACATAATGTTCTTATTTTCTCTATCTATTGTCCTTCACACAATCTTCTTATTTTCTCCACTTACTGTCCTTCACACAATCTTCTTATTTTCTCCACCTACTGTCCTTCACACAATCTTCTTATTTTCTCCATCTACTGTCCTTCACACAATCTTCTTATTTTTTCCACTTACTGTCCTTCACACAATCTTCTTATTTTCTCCATCTACTGTCCTTCACACAATCTTCTTATTTTCTCCATCTACTGTCCTTCACACAATCTTCTTATTTTCTCAACCTACTGTCCTTCACACAATCTTCTTATTTTCTCAACCTACTGTCCTTTACACAATCTTCTTATTTTCTCCACCAACTGTCCTTCACACAATCTTCTTATTTTCTCCACCTACTGTCCTTCAAACAATCGTCTTATTTTCTCAACCTATAATCTTCACACAATCTTTTTATTTTCTCAACCTATAATCTTCAAACAATCTTTTTAGTTTCTCAACCTATAATCTTCACACAATCTTCTTATTTTCTCAACCTACTGCTCTTGATAAAAGTGTATTTTCTCGACTTAATACCCTTGACAGAATCTCTTAATTTTCTAAATGAAGCATAATTTTAAACACTGAATGTTTACAACACAGAAGTCTGCCCACCTCTCTGACTGTCTTACTGCCGTTCTGTTTGTCTGTCTGTGAGCGTTATTTATGTGCATGTCTGTCTATTATATATATATATATATATATATATATATACATATATATATATATATATATATAAATGGAAACTCCGTGATAGTGGCTTTCAATGCATATTTGACACCCAACATCTTTGTGAAGCTTTCATGCCAACAAACTCTATATCACACTGACACGAAAAACGCCACAACAATCATCAATCATCTTCATCTACTGTCATCAACATCATCGTCGTCTGTGGGCGGAAAATCGAAAGTTCTCGGTGCTACGACGTTATGGACATCAGAACACACAAAAAAAAAAACAAACCTCACACTGTCAACAAAGTCACTCATTCGTCCGCCCACTCTCTCTCCCTCCTTCTTCTTCTTCTATTTGTTTTCTCTACAGAAACTATACATTACGCCCCCCATAACTGTGTATATTTTGTCTCCTCTATGCTGCGCTCGTCCAGGAAGCGTCTCTCTGTCTCTCGTCAAGTGTTGCCAAGAGCGTGGCGGAGTAATTTCTGCAACTATTGTCTGTCCCAGCCTCCGCTCCAATAGTCTGCCAATTAGCACTGAACACAGACTTGTGTATTCAAAGCCCGGGCTCTGCGTGGAAGGTGGCAAACACATGTCGCCAGGATCGCATGCGGTACAGTCATTAATGAAGCCCGTATACTGTTGGGATTAGGGCAGGATTTTGATAACCAGTTTTTAATCATTATTCATACTTCAATGTTTATTTGTTCAAACATATGCTTCTTCTTCATCTCTCTCTCTCCTCTCTCTCTCTCTCTCTCTCTCTCTCACACACACACACACACACATATTAGAGAAATACTCTCCATTGTTTTGTATTGCATCAGTTTAGGAGTCGATTCTATTTTCATTTCTTTTCTTTAAATTTCTTGTTTCGCGCGAATTCAGATTCAAAGTTTATTCATTTTCTTTATTTTTCCTTCCTTCCTTCCGTCCTTCCTTCCTTCCTTCCTTCTATGTTTCTGCCTATGCTTGTTTACTTGTTTCTTTATTTCTTTCTTTCTTTTTCTTTCTTTCTTTCTTTCTTTCTCCCTACCTTCTTTCTTTCTTGTTTTCCTTGTTTCTGTCTTTATTTGTTCGTGTGTTCATTTGTTTGTTTCTTTCCTTCTTTGGGCACACACCGCACTGTAAGTACGGGCCAGCTTGTTCTCTGTGAGCATAACAGTTTCTGACTCACTGCTCTGGGGTGTAGTTTGTGGTGCCGCTGTGCTCTATTGGTCAGTACACTCGCCTGCCCACTAGAAGGAGCCTGGTTCGCACTACCGCTTTGCCTCATGTTGATTTGACTGCTCCGGCTTTGCTCTGTGGCACAGCCCTAATGTAGTCAGAACGAGGCTTACAAAATCATAACGCTAGAAATCCCAGCTTTAATCAAACATGTTTTTTTTCCAAAAACAAAAACCCATTTACATTGGCCACCATGTTAATCTTTATTACCATACTACCTCCCAACAAGGAAGTTAAACTTTTAAATGTTAAAACATTTGAATGATAGTTGGAAGGTAAAAGATCGGGTTGTCAGACCAACCTGCCTTTTCGGCTCTTTATCTTCTGACAATAGAAGTCGTTCTTTCCTTCCTTCCTTCCTTCGTTTCTTTCGCTCGTTCTCTAGCTTCAGGATAAATCAGGCGCCCACTCCTACATTTGAGCTGACTTAATCTTAATCTTAATCAGAGAGCTCTGTTCCAACATCCGCTGAAGCGTATGTATGGTGATGGAGTCAGTTGCTCACTGTCTGGAGGTTATGCGGGATGTACCACTCACTCTGGAATGACATACACTTCCTCTCTCTTCTCCCAAGTCGGCCATCCTCTTGCTGTGCGTGTTGTACAGCAGATCGATCTCATCCTCCACGCGCAGCCTGTTCAAGGTAGATCTCCCAATGTTCAAGGTAGATCTCCCAATCTCCTCTTTGTCAGTTCTTAGATTGCCCTGTATTGATGAAGTAGCTGCCAGGTTTTTCGTTGCTTCTGGCACGGCATATCCTGGACAGTAGATCCATATCAGGGTCGATATCTATGATCCGTCTAGTAGCTTGGTCCATTCCTTGCGGAAAAAATATTTCTCGATTCTCCACAACATGCTTTGGGAGTCTGTTAAAGTGACAGCATTGTTAGTCGCCCCTGCTCCACCAACCAGGAAACTGCTTCTGATGCAGCCTGCACCTCCACTCTCACACTCGAAGTGCTGGTTGCATAGTCTCCTGATTTACTGGCAAGAGGTTGGCAGCTGCGGCAGATGGCCAAGCTCCACGCACTTTTAAGCCTCGAGCCGCAGACCGTTGTGTAAAGATTACAGGGTCCTGAGGTTTGGAGTGATGTTGGATCTGTTCCTGCCCTGGACCCGTCCGCCACATTCACGACTCGGCTGAATGAAGACCCTCATTAGGCCCTCCATGTTTGGCACTTTATTCCATTCTGTTCCTAGAGGGATCTCCTCTGGGTCGAAGACTTTTCCGAGCTGAATATCTCAGGCCAGATAAGAACCACCGATACCCAAATGAGAGGTGAGTGAACTATCACCTTAGCTACCCCATACCCTTATACATTCTGTTATATTAAGCCTATCAATCTTGCACAACAAATTCACCAAACAATAAAAATTGTCCCTTTAAGCGTATTTATTTCCCATATTTGTATGTCTTGTCTTTTCGTCTCCACTTTTCTTTCCTTATTCCACGATTATCCCTGTGTTAGAATGTCTAGTCTTAAGTCAACTTTCTCTTAACGTCACGACGAACACGTCTGGTCTACGTTCCACCACTTAATTAATATCACGCCCAACAGTCTGGTTTCATTTCCTTACTCCAGTTAAGACCGCGGATTGTCTGGTCGCCGTCCGGTATATTAACTTACACCCGATGGATGTTTGAATTTGGAATTCACGTCAGAATGAAGTATTGTTTTGAGTTAAGCGCTTTGTTCAGTATTGTTTTTTTTTATAGCGTTTTCCCTTAAACCAAGCTGGCAGTTTTAAGTACTTAAGCACCTTTCTAACATCAGATAGAAGATGTACCACCCAAGTACAGAGCAGAACGGCACAAGCCAAGACCTTCTTTCAAAAGCTGAGATCCAAACTTTTGCGATAAGTCGCTATCTATGAGAGTCAGGAAGAGTGTCACCTTGAATCAATCCTGCTCTGTGTATCAAAAACCCGTGCAGCGAATAAAGAAATGCGAAGAAAGCTGAAGAACGCGGAAAGTGCCATGGGCAGCGAGAAAATCGAATGAAGAAGTTCTAAAAGATGCCCAAGAAGCGAGAAAAATTATAACAAAGATCAGAAAGCGACAATGTAAATTTGTGGGGCATATTTGGAGGAGGGACGGGCTAGAACACGTAATGGCAATAGAGATGATCAAAGTTAGAAGAGACAGAGGTAGACAGAGAGAGAAGATACTTGATGGTTTGGCACTATGGCACGGGAAATGTTCAGTGACAAGCCTGTTGAGATGCACAAGGGATCGAGGGTTATGGAAGGACATGATCTCCTATGCTTGTCAACAAGGACAGATAGATAGATAGATAGATAGATAGATAGATAGATAGATAGGTAAGTAAGTAGGTAGGTAGGTAAGTATGTAGATAGATAGATAGATATAGATAGATAGATAGATAGATAGATAGATAGATAGATAGATAGATAGATAGATAGATAGATAGATAGATAGATAGATAGATCAAAACCAGAACACACAGATTCATGAACATCCGAAGTGATTATTTTGGTTACGAATGAGACTCGGGGCAGATAACTGCGGCAAACACCACAAGACACCTGGAAGTGTTGACCGATGTTTAATAAAGAAATTCAAAGAAACACTTCCTCCGTGAACAAGGCAACGAACTGAACCAAACACAGCCAGAACTGTCAGGTGCTGTGTTCTTTGTGCATCCTCACAATTCTTGGCGAAAGATGACCTTCATTTGTGCCTAAAGCCATATCACCACAGAGTTGCACAGTAGCATTTGCTGGCCTTTATCTGATCCGTCTAGAGGGTGGAGCCTAAGTGAAATGTTATCAGAAATAACTGAAGAAGTTCATGATAACTTTAGAAATCTGCTTGATCAAAGTAGCCAAGAATCTTGATCAAAGCAGGCAAGAAACTTGATAGGCAAGAATCTTGATCATAACAGGTAAGAAGCTTGATCAAAGCAGGCAAAGAAACTTGATCAAAATAGGCAAGAAACTTGATAGGCAAGAATCATCTTGATCAAAACAGGCAAGAAACTTTATTAAAGCAGGCAAAAAAAAAACTTGATCAAAGCACGCAAAAAAAAAAATGATCAAAGCAGGCAAGAAACTAGATCAAAGTAAGCAGGAGCACCCGGCTTGGAGGCAAACCTCTTCCTTAATACACGTCATGCAAGTCCGGGTGAGGTACACAATCTCTTTCACTGAAACATCATTCAGAAACACATTTGATGGAGTTTAAAACAAAAATACACAGAGTATGCTAAACAATGGTAAAAAAAACCCAGATAGAATACAAATTTCCGGCTTAATGAATATTTATAAGGAACGATAAGAAAATTGTATGTGGGATCTTATGTATAATCTTGTCCTCATACTAAACCCTGGGGACAACACAACCCGGCGAGGAGGAGGAATGGAAGAAAGAAGACCATAGATGTCCGTTCTGAAATCATAGAGCATAGATGTCCGTTCTGAAATCATAGAGCATAGGTGTCCGTTCTGAAATCATAGAGCATAGATGTCCGTTCTGAAATCATAGAGCATAGGTGTCCGTTCTGAAATCATAGAACATAGATGTCCGTTCTGAAATCATAGAGCATAGATCTCCCTTCCGAAATCAAAGTCAGAAATGTAGAGTATACAAGTTTATAAAGAACTCAAAACCGGTAATTAAGAAATGTCCGTTGTGAAGTCCAAAGCAATATCTAGAGCAGTACAAATGTCCGTTCTGAAGTCCAAAGCAATATCTAGAGCAGTACAAATGTCCGTTCTAAAATAAAGGTTCGTAGTCTACAGGAAAACAAACGTCCATTTTCAAGTCAATGCTAGTAACCTACGGGAGTACAAATGTCCGTTTTGAAGTTAATGTTAGTAGTCTATGAGAGTATAAACGTCCCTTTTAAAGTCAAGATTAGTAATCTATAGGAAAACAAAGTCTATTTTGAAGTCAATGGTAGAAACCTATGAGAATACAAAATATATTTTGATGTCAAGGTTATTAATATATGGGAATACAAAGTCTATTTTGAAGTCAATGTTAGTGGTCTATGGGAATACAACGTCTATTTTGAGGTCAATGTTGGTAATCTATGGGAATACAAAGTCTATTTTGAAGTCAAGACTAGTAATCTTGAGGATTACAGTCGTATTCCATGAACAGGAGTTCTAGCAGACAGCTCAAAGAGAGAGAGAGAAGGAGAGAGAGAGAAGGAGAGAGAAAGAGAAAGAGAGAGAGAGAGAGAAAGAGAGAGAGAGAAAGAGAGAGAAGGAGAGAGAGAGAGAAGGGAGAGAATTAGCATGGTAGTGGAATCTTTTCTCAAGGCGTTTATACCGTATTATTTGGCCAATATCTTGTGCATCTTTGATTTAATATCTGCGCATTGTTTGACCTGATTGATGATAAAATTGCGTTTTTTTCGAGTAAGAACATCCATCTTTTGAAAAACTTTCACACTGAGTGATAAATGAACAAGAACTACTCCACAGAGAATGAATTTTCCAGTTATAAAGTGAAGTTATTTAAAAGATTGAGTGGCACCTCACTTGTAATAATTGCTAATTTAGAAACTGATAATGCTGCATTCATTTTTTTTTCTGAAACGCAGACTGGTCTCTTATATCCTGTGGTAAAAGGTTTACTCAGTAGAATGCATATAACTGGACACAGCACTGCAACATTTGCATGATAATAGTCAGTCAGTCATTCATTTTCATGTCCATTGCGGAAATTTGCCTCCCTATCAGCTCTCATTGTTATATGATACAATGCAATAGCAAAGATAAATAGTATAGATGAACAATGGGAAATGTTAAGAGATTCTATCCACCAAACTGTTAAGGAGATAATACCACCAAAAAAAGAAGCCCCTAAAAATAAATGGATGACAGACGACATCTTAGGACTGATGGACAAGAGGAGGAGTAAAAATAACGAGAAAAAATATAACAAGATAAATAAAGAAATAAGACGCAAATGCAGAGAAGCAAAAGAAGTGTGGTTAAATGAGCAGTGCAGACAGATAGAGGACTCTCATATTAAAGACAGCAAAAACATGCACAAACGAATTAATGAACTCACAGGCAGGAAAACAAAATATACCACAGGATGCCTGAAATCGAAAGAAGGTAAAATGTTAATGGGAAAAGAAGACATTGTGGACAGGTGGACAGAGTATATCGGTGAGCTATATGGAGGAGAAAGACCAGAATTAACTCCAGATACTGAAAACTGTGAGGGACCACCAATACTTGAAGATGAAATCATAGATGCCATCAAACACATGAAGAAAGGAAAAGCGACTGGGCCTGATAATATAACAATAGAAGAAATAGAGGCACTAGAGGAGACAGGAATAAAAATAATAACCAAGTTACTGAATGACATTTACAACAGTGGTTACATTCCCAGTGACCTGATTAAATCCACGTTTATAGCACTACCAAAGAAACCAGGTGCAAAGGAATGTGACGACCACCGGACTATCAGCCTCTCATGTCACATAACGAAGCTACTTCTGAGAATCATTATGAGAAGAACAAGGAAAAAGATAAAAATGGAAATAGCAGATGAACAGTTTGGATTTGTTGAAGGAAAGGGAACACACAATGCCATTTATGCTTTACGAACACTAACAGAAAGAGCTTTAGAAGTACAGAAAGATCTCTACTTATGCTTCATTGATTACACCAAAGCATTTGACAAGGTGAAACATAATGAAATTATTAAAATGCTTGAAGACATCAATATAGACGGCAAAGACCTGAGGATTGTAAAACATCTATACTGGCAGCAAGAAGCAGCAGTTCGAGTTGAAAATAGAATTGGAAAATATCAACCTATAAAACAAGGGGTGCGACAAGGATGTGTACTATCTCCAGACCTTTTTTCTCTGTATAGCGAGAATATTCTAAGAACAATCATCACAGAACCAGGCATAAAAATTGGAGGATACAATATTAACAACCTTCGGTATGCTGACGACACAGTACTGATAGCAGAGAACCAACAAGACCTGCAAAATCTCTTGGATAAAGTCGCCAAAGAAAGTGAACAGAAAGGCCTTACTTTGAACATCAAAAAGACAGAGACTATGGTTATATCTAAGAAACAGAATCCACCAGCATGCAGTATTAAATTAAACGGAACTGTTCTAAAGCAGGTGCAGAAATTCAAATACCTTGGAGCAGTAATAACTTCAGATGGGAAATGCAGAACAGAAATTAGGAACAGAATAGGCCAAGCAAAGACTGCATTTCAGAGAATGAGAAACATATTGACCAACACATCCTTATCAATGAATGTTAGAAAACGAGTACTAAAATGCTATATTGAACCTATCTTGTTATATGGAAGTGAATCATGGACAATAGGCAAGTCTGCACAAAAATCATTGGAAGCAGCAGAAATGTGGTTTATTAGAAGAATGTTGCGAATCCCCTGGACAGCAAAAATAACTAATGAAGAATGTAGGAGAAGAGCTGGAGAGACAAAAAACCTTGTCAAAAAGATAAGAGAGAGACAATGTACTTTCATAGGACATGCAATGAGAAGAGGGGGCATTGAAAATATTATAACAACAGGAAAAATAGAAGGAAGAAGATCAAGAGGAAGACCAAGAGAAATGATACTGGACAGTCTGACGGGATGGTGTGGGAGGAGATCACCAACTGAGCTGATGGCATGCATGAAGGATCGCGTACTCTGGAGAAGCATAATAGCCAACGCCAGTCGGCACGGCACACGATGATGATGATGATCAGCTCTCATGTAGTCCTCAAGGTTGTAAGCAAGATGGCCTGCTGCTGATGCATCCATTCGCAGATCATCAACGATGTCTTGCAACCATCTTCACCTTGGTCTTCCTCTCTTTCTTTTTCTCATTATGTACCCTTCCAAGAAGGTCTTATCTAAATTCTCATGATGTTGAATGTTTCCAGAATATTTCAATTTTCTCTTTCTAATCCTGTTTACTAGTCAAACTTCTTCAATATTAAGCTCTTGTAGTATAGATATATTTGTTCTTTTTTGTGTCCATGATATTTGAATAACTCTTCTGTAGCATTTACATTCAAAAGCATTTATGTGTTTCTCGGCTAATTTGTTAAATGTCCAGGTCTCACAGGCATATGTTGCGATGGGAAAGTTGCCTGCCCTTAAAAATCATATTTTTGTAGTTCTGTCTGTTCCTCTCCACAGATTCTTTGGTTGTTTTACTTTCTGAAGAGATAGATGTCCTCCTTTTAATTTCCCTCATAGAGCATAGAGCATTATTAGTTAGTAATGGTCCAAGATATTCAAAACTCTCCACCTCTTCCAATTTTTCATCAATGATACATATATCAGCTGTCTTGTTTGTTTTGTCAGTTGTCATCAATTTACTTTCCTTCGCATTAAGACAGAGATTTTGCTGGTCACTGTTCATACGGACTGACATAATTAGTTTTTCCATTACTTTTTTGTATTGTGGACAGTAATACTGTTTCATCAGCGTGATAATAATTTCTACAAAATACGAAATGACCATGCAATATTTTCGCATTCGCCTTCCTCAGATCGGGCTCAAGTCCCAGCAGTGGTACCATCCCACGAAAACCCACCCACCCACCCTCTAAAAGTTGGCGCTGGAGAACTCTGGGAAAGTAAACACTGCCGGGCCTGATAATGACCACACCACACTTTGATGTCCAGAAGGTCATGGAAACACGTAACCCCAAATGTGCCTTAATGGCACGAAAATGGTGAATTTACCTTCACCTTTCTCAGACACAAAGAAATGTAATCGGTAAAAGGAAAACTGTGAACCGTAAGTGATTATTTATTGTTAAATAAACTGAAGAATATAAATTAATATAAGAATGTCTAAAGTACGAGTGAATCATCTCTGCTAGTCAAGATTGGTATTTAAAATATATTTATGTATTTCTTTATTTGTATTTATTTATTTTCTCTGATGAAAGTCAAGCTGAAATGCCACGTTGTATTATCAGGTAAAGCTTTATGTCGTATTACCAACAACTGTCTTGTATTAGAAAGCTTCTTCTTCTTTTTCATACGTTAATTCACAAGTTCTCAACTTGTGAAGAATTCCTTGCTTTCCCCCACCTACAACACTCGCCACATGTGAAGGTTTCTGAGGAGGTAGTGTGGATCACACACTGACGGGCTCAGACTATCTGACTGACGGGCTCAGACTATCAGACTGACGGGCTCAGACTATCTGACTGACTGGCTCAGACTATCAGACTGACGGGCTCAGACTATCTGACTGACGGGCTCAGACTATCTGACTGACGGGCTCAGACAATTAGACTGACGGGCTCAGACTATCAGACTGACGGGCTCAGACTATCTGACTGACGGCCTCAGACTGTCTGACGGATCTTTCTATAAACTACAATTCTACAAGTTGCAGATGATCTACAGAACATCACAGGAAGGGAACGACACTTTGGTAGATGGGGAAAAGTGTGAAGGGGACAAATAAACACAATTTTGAGAACCACAGTACTAATGGAATTAAGAAAATCCTATAAACAGGCACGCTTAAGATATCTATGCTAGACTGACTGTACCGAAGGTAGGGGGGAGAGGTAGAGACACAGAGACACTGCCTGTAAAGTTGGGGCGTGGAGGCAGAGACGCTGTCTGTAAAATGGGGGGGGGGGGCGGGGGTGCTGTCTCAGGTTGATTGTTTGGGGGGGGGGGGTGGATGTGAAGACGATACATGAATTGCAATCATCGACCCAGGACTGACACCAACGTCATATTATGTGAAATATGGCTGACATCAACGTCAGATTAGGTAAACTATGACTGACACCAACGTCAAATTAGGTGAAATATAGCTAACATGCTATAGTCAAGACTGCCGAACTTTAGCTAACATACTAGAGTCAAGACCGGCGAACTACAGCTAAAGTGCTAGAGTCAAGACTGATGAACTATAACTGAAGTGCTAGAGCCAAGACTCACAAACTATAGCTAACATGACAGAGTCAAGAATGACGAACTTTAACTTATATGCTAGAGTAACGTCTGGCGAATTATAACTAAAGTGCTAGATTCAAGACTAGCAAACTATAGCTAATGCGCTAGAGGCAAGACTGAATAACTGTAGCTAACGTGCTAGAGTCAAGATTGACGAACTATAGCTAAAATTTTAGAGCTAAGATTGATGAACTAAAGCTAAAATGTTAGAATCAAGACTGACGAACTATAGCTAAGGAGTCAAGAATGATGAACTATAGCTAAAGTGCTCGAGTCAAGACTGGCAAACTATAACTAAAGTGCTAAAGTCAAAACTGGCAGACTATAGCTAAAGTGCTAGTGTCAAGACTGGCAAACTATAACTAAAGTGCTAGATTCAAAATTGACGAACTATAGCTAAAGTGCTAGCTTCAGACTTAGAGAACCTTAACTGACATACTAGGGTCACGGTTAGAAAACTATAGCTGACCAAAACCCTATCCCGCCTCTCCGTTGTACCCCCAGTAACAGACCTAACCTGTCTAACGGGTCAGAAATCGCCACAGTCTCCAAGGTAGTGGAGCCTGCTAAAGAAGTATTCCGAATCCCTTATGTCTTAGCTCCATTCAGGGATTGGCAAAAAAAAAATAGCTATAGCATCATCATCATCATCAGGTGCCGTGCCGACTGGCGTTGGCTATTATGCTTCTCCAGAGTACACGATCCTTCATGCAGGCCATCAGTTCAGTTGGTGATCTCCTCTCACACCATCCCGTCAGACTGTCCAGTATCATTTCTCTTGGTCTTCCTCTTGATCTTCTTCCTTCAATTTTTCCCGTTGTTATAATATTTTCAATGCCCCCTCTTCTCATTGCATGTCCTATGAAAGTACATTGTCTCTCTCTTATCTTTCTGACAAGATTTTTTTGTCTCTCCAGCTCTTCTCATACATTCTTCATTAGTTATTTTTGCTGTCCAGGGGATTCGCAACATTCTTCTAATAAACCACATTTCTGCTGCTTCCAATGATTTTTGTGCAGACTTGCCTATTGTCCATGATTCGCTTCCATATAACAAGATAGGTTCAATATAGCATTTTAGGACTCGTTTTCTAACATTCATTGATAAGGATGTGTTGGCTAATATGGCCAGCTCCAAATCCGACACTACTCTGTGCCTCAAAAGCTTCACCACATCGGCTGCAAAGAACATCAAGCAAGCAATATTCAGCGAGATAGAAGTACAGTAAGAAGACTGGCTATACGACTATAAGGTATGGCCAAGACTCTGCCCCACCGGTAAGCCTTAGCTGAAGGGACATGGCTTGCCCGAGGATCCACTTTCTGGATCCAGTCCTACTCTTCAAGCCAGACGGCTATACCTCGCTCCAAGGTCTGTACACCATCTTCACGGCATCCCCAGCAGCTAAACAAAATCGTCCTCCAATTTATCTCAAGGAAGATACAAACAGAAGAAACAAGCTCGAGTCCGGAGGCCAAGCCATTACAATAATATATGGAGATTTTTTTGTTCTTTCTGGCGGCGTGCCCGGTCTCTCTGGCTAGTCGTCCGCAACAAATCCGCATGTATTTACATCCCGCCCTGCAGCCCTCAACTGATCAGCATTCCGTCACCTTCCCTCTCGGGTCATCACTTTTTAATATGGCTGTGACCTTGAATCCTTTCCAGGCGGCGTCGTGGTCCATGTCTCCATCCCCCCACCCCCCGAAAAAAAATTATGACGCCGATACTCCAGTAGGACTCCTTTAATGTTCTACAATCCTTTCAGGATTCTCGCTAAACGGTGTCACTCTCACTTTGCTGTGATACTGACTCTGATTCGGATCTCTGCTGTGCAAGTGACTCTGATTCGGATCTCTGCTGTGCAAGTGACTCTGATTTGGGTCTCTGCTGTGCAAGTAACTCTGATTTGCGTCTCTGCTGTGCAAATGACTCTGAATTGGATCTTTGCTGAGACACTGACTCTGATTCCGGTTTATATGTTGATTCTGGTTCTCTGATATCTGTTCTGAGTAAGATTCCGGCTGTGACACTGATTATGGTTCTGACTTGATTCCGGATGTGACACTAATTTCAGCTCTTACTCTAATTCTGCTTTTGACTCTGATTTCAATTCTGACACTGGCTCTAATTCTGTTTCTCTTTCTGACTCCGATTCCAGCTCTGACGCTTATTCCGGCTTTGATTCCCCCCTTTGACTCTGATTTCCTATCTGATTCTGATTCCCTCCCTGACTCTAATTCCCTCACTGACTCTGATTTCCACCCTGATGATGACTCACCCTATTCCTCCCCCTCCCCCACCCCCAAAATGGATCTAATTACATCTATTCTGTTTTTCTGATCTCTGACTTTTTCAGAAATGGTACAAAACAACAAAGAACCCACAGGCAAACACACAGGACATCGCAACAGAGCTGAAGCACCTTACACTGTCAACAACCGTGGCCCTACAATGGGTACCATCCCACTGTGGAACAGCTGTCAGTGAAATAGCAGACAGCCTATCCAAAGCTGGCAGCAATCAAGATCAAACAAATCATCCAGTAAACTACCAAGAGGCGAAAACCATAATCCGTAACCAGTGCAGATCTGAATGGAAAAAGAAACTGAAATGCAACAATGAACCAGATGCAATACACCAACTACAAAGACATCAGCAAACCATCCTCTTTCGCCTAAGGACAGGCCACTGCAGACTAGTGAGCCACCTGCATCGACTCAAAATGTCTCACACGACGAGTGTCCATGTGGCAGTGGAGTCCAGACTCCAGAACATATCCTACAAGAGTGCCCAAACCATGCAGACCTGAGTCGTGAGACATGGCCAGAGGACACAAACTTGGGGCAAAAGCTTTGGGGCTCCTATCAGGATCTGGAGAGGACTGCAGGCTTTGCCATGTCGACAGGGATCAGGATCTGAAGTGACCAACAACCTCGAACGCAGAAGAAGAAGACGAAATGGTACAACATTTCTGCGAGTCAGAATGAACAAGTAGAACTGACTTCTCTCCGATTCCTTCTTGAAACACACGCTGAAGTCGGATGAGGAGATAGCTGCGATAGTTTTCTAGAAAGAATTAGAAAAGGCAAGCCAACCAGATTCGTCGACGTAATACAACAGCCTAGTTTCTGTTAGCAGGAAGCTGGGGGCAGGGTGCTGACCTGTCATTTAGCTTGCCTCTTACTAAACATGTTGTTCATTTACAAAAATCGTCTTTACTTTCATCAACTTTAATCTTAATCCATCACTGACCGTTATTAGTCTGTACAAGTCATTTTATTTTTACCAGTATGCCTCAGTGTTTGTGGCTGTTTGTCCGCTTTTCCGTCTATCTGTATCCATTAATTTGAGTATAAGTTTGTCAATCTTTCTGTCTTTGCCAAACAGCTGTCTTTCTGTTCAAAAATCAATATTTTCTTGCATTCAGGAATGATCTTTTCCGTGTGTTTCATCTTTCTGACAATTGTCTGTCTGTCCCTCTGTCTTTCTGTTTATCTATTTACTTTTAAAAATCTTTCTAACAAATGTTTGTCTCTTTATATCGTTAATGTTTCTCTCTATTCGTCTGTTTATCATTATTCTAACATACGTCTGTGTATCTGTTATTTTAAATTTCTAACAAATGTATGTCCGTTTATAGTCGATATTTCATATTTCAAACAATATTTCTGTCCATATGCCTAACTTTCTTCTTTCTAAAATATGTAATATTTCTGTTTATATGCCTAACTTTCTTCTTTCTAAAATATGTTTGTCTGTCGATCTTTCATTTTCCTAATACATGTTTTCCAATTTGTTTGTTTTTCATCTTCTAACAAATGTCTGCCTCTGTGTATGTTTATCCTTCATCATTATAACAAATGTCTGTCTGTGTGTCTTCTGTTTTTCTTGTATTGAAGCTCTATCTTTCTGTTTGCACGCTTGTTTATCTATTGAGCAACAGAGCCGAAATGTCCGGTAAAAAAAAAAAATCCTTTTCCACTTTCCGGAAAAGCAAAATGTTGCCTGCTCAATGTTCTTTTAATCCCTTCATCAAATTATTAAAAAAAACAAAAAACTAGTTCCCTCCCTGAATATGTTCCCTGGTTCCCTGGACGAAACTGAGATTTCAATGAAGAAAAAAAAAAAAGAGAACCATTTTAATCTTGTCTTTTTCTTGCGGCACACGCCATGAGCGACGGCTTCTTCAATGCTCTTCTCGTGTTCAGTGTCAATGCACAGATTCACCGGTTTTTTTTTCTCCCTGTCTTGCGGTTTCCGCTGCATTTGTATCTAACCCCCTACCCCCCCCCCCAACCCCCAAGCTGTATGAATAAAGATCGGCATCAGAGGTTCTAAAAATTTTGATCCATGGGTGCGCCTGTTCGTGAAGAGTGCCCGTCAATGATTTGAGACTGTCCTTATCGTTGTCTCAAGTTTTAGTTTCGTTGTCCCAAGTTTTAGTTATCATCGTCAAGTACATAAATAAAAGTGCATACATTCTACTGAAGCTTTAACAAACAATTCTCCCAAATCAAATTACTTTTTTTTGTTAATTAAGAAAGAAATTCTTTTTCTTCTCTTTCATCTCAAAGGCGGAGAAAACTGATACTTTAAACACCACAGCCACTGAAGCAGGCATCCTGGCAAGCAATGGCTGGTTGTTAAGAGAGGTCACATGTGTTCGTATCTGACGTTTTTTTTTTTTTTTGCTGTTGAATTGCTCTGTAACACTGAAACTGAGGCCCAAAGAGTTTGACGGTTTTGTTAAATATATATTCTTTAATTCCTGAAAGTTTCATTCCATCAGAGGAGTCATATACAGCACTGAACACGCCCAGAAAACGTATCTACAACACTGAACACGCCCAGAAAACGTATCTATAACACTGTACACGCCCAGAAAACGTATCTATAACACTGTACACGCCCAGAAAACGTATCTATAACACTGTACACGCCCAGAAAACGTATCTATAACACTGAACACGCCCAGAAAACGTATCTATAACACTGTACACGCCCAGAAAACGTATCTATAACACTGAACACGCCCAGAAAACGTATCTATAACACTGTACACGCCCAGAAAACGTATCTATAACACTGAACACGCCCAGAAAACGTATCTATAACACTGTACACGCCCAGAAAACGTATCTATAACACTGAACACTCCCAGAAAACGTATCTATAACACTGAACACTCCCAGAAAACGTATCTATAACACTGAACACTCCCATAAAACGTATCTATAACACTGAACACGCCCAGAAAAAGTAACGTATCTATAACACTGAACACTCCCAGAAAACGTATCTATAACACTGAACACTCCCAGAAAACGTATCTATAACACTGAACACTCCCAGAAAACGTATCTATAACACTGAACACGCCCAGAAAAAGTAACGTATCTATAACACTGAACACTCCCAGAAAACGTATCTATAACACTGAACACGCCCAGAAAAAGTAACGTATCTATAACACTGAACACTCCCAGAAAACGTATCTATAACACTGAACACTCCCAGAAAACGTATCTATAACACTGAACACGCCCAGAAAAAGTAACGTATCTATAACACTGAACACTCCCAGAAAACGTATCTATAACACTGAACACTCCCAGAAAACGTATCTATAACACTGAACACTCCCAGAAAACGTATCTATAACACTGAACACTCCCAGAAAACGTATCTATAACACTGAACACGCCCAGGAAACTTGTCTAGAACAGATAAAGTTCCCACTAAATGTATTTTCAACATGAACCGCGCCCAAAACAGTGATTTACACCACGGAACGAGTCAGTAAAATTTATGTACAACAAGGAATACGTCCAGAAAATTTACATACAAAGCAAAACACGTCTTGAAAACTTATGTGCAATTCAGAACATGCTCATAAAACGTATATACAACACAGGACACATCCAGAACACATATGTACAACTTGAACCACGCCCAGAAAATGTATGTACACACAAACAAACAAAAAAACCAACGACGGAACGCGACCGAAACATTTGAGCACAAGGAAGAAGAATCCTTTCTAAAACCACGAGCACGCCATGAACAACTTATCTACAACACTGAACATGGCCATGAACAACTTATCTACAACACTGAACATGGCCATGAACAACTTATCTACAACACTGAACATGGCCATGAACAACTTATCTACAACACTGAACATTGCCATGAACAACTTATCTACAACACTGAACATGGCCATGAACAACTTATCTACAACACTGAACATGACCATGAACAACTTATCTACAACACTGAACATGACCATGAATAACTTATCTACAACACTGAACGTGGCCACGAGCAACTTATCTACAACACTGAACATGACCATGAACAACTTATCTACAGCACAGAACATGGCCACGAACAACTTATCTACAACACTGATCATGACCATGAACAACTTATCTACAGCACAGAACATGGCCACGAACAACTTATCTACAACACTGAACATGGCCATGAACAACTTATCTACAACACTGAACATGGCCAGAAAATGTATCTAAAACACGACACACGTATCTTCACCTACATGCCCTTGGGTTTTTTCAAAAGTCCGCCATATGGCGTACCTCAGATAAGTTGCCATGCGCCAGCCTTCCATCCTTCATGACAGCTACCCGGCAGCAGAAGATTAATATGGCTGCGGGGGTGGGGGAGGGGAGGATACTGTAAGAAAGAACGACAGCGTATCTTCAAGTAAATATTACACTGCGAATTTCGCCAAGCGGGAAGGCAACGATCTGGACCAACACACAAAGAAATATCCAACAACAGGTTTTCGCCAATCTCCAGGGACAGACAGACCTGGCACAGATACAAGCCACACAGAGCGCTGTCTGAAAACTTTGAAAACAGAAGCCACACAGCTGATACGGACTGAGATTTGCAAATGTAAATATGGTTTTACTGTTACTTTGGAAAAAAAAAAAGGATTGAATGTTAGCCGAACCACTGACAGTGTAAGGAAGCCGTTCGTGAAAACAACTTTCTTGCATCTTCTGTGGAAAGAAAAGCTAAAATTTACAGGCTTCAAAATATTCTTTGTAAACAGAAGTATCAGTCAGAGTTGTATAAGTCCGGGTCCTTCAAATATGATTTCATAGCTTTTGGTTAACTCTATTTTGTGGCCTTTTGGCTAACTCAGGGTTTGTGGGCCCTTGAAAACTTTGACCAACTCTAAGCTTGTGGCCCTTGAAAAATTTTTTGGCTAATTCTGGGCTTGTTGGCCCTTCTGAAATTTGGCTGGCTATGGGCTTGTTGGACTGTGAAAACTTTGGCTAACTCTGGGCTTGTCGGTCCTTGAAAACTTTGGTTGGCTCTAGGTGTGTTGGCCCTTGAAAATTTGGGCTGACTCTAGGCTTCTTGGCTCTTGAAAATCTGGGCTGACTCTAGGCTTCTTGGCTCTTGAAAATTTGGGCTGACTCTAGGCTTCTTGGCCCTTGAAAATTTGGGCTGACTCTAGGCTTCTTGGCCCTTGAAAATTTGGGCTGACTCTAGGCTTCTTGGCCCTTGAAAATTTGGGCTGACTCTAGGCTTCTTGGCCCTTGAAAATTTGGGCTGACTCTAGGCTTCCTGGCTCTTGAAAACTGTGTCTAAGTCTAGGCCTGCTGGCCCTTAAATCTTGTTGTAACTCTAGGCTTTTTTGACTCTTGAAATCTTTGGCTGGCTCTGGACTTCTTGGTCCTTGAAAATTTGGGCTGACTCTAGGCTTCCTGGCTCTTGAAAACTGTGTCTAAGTCTAGGCCTGCTGGCCCTTAAATCTTGTTGTAACTCTAGGCTTTTTTGACTCTTGAAATCTTTGGCTAGCTCTGGACTTCTTGGTCCTTGAAAATTTGGGCTGACTCTAGGCTTCTTGGCCCTTGAAAATTTGGGCTGACTCTAGGCTTCCTGGCTCTTGAAAATTTGGGCTGACTCTAGGCTTCTTGGCCCTTGAAAATTTGGGCTGACTCTGGACTTTTTGGTCCTTGAAAATTTGGGCTGACTCTAGGCTTCTTGGCCCTTGAAAATTTGGGCTGACTCTAGGCTTCCTGGCTCTTGAAAACTGTGTCTAAGTCTAGGCCTGCTGGCCCTTAAATCTTGTTGTAACTCTAGGCTTTTTTGACTCTTGAAATCTTTGGCTGGCTCTGGACTTCTTGGTCCTTGAAAATTTGGGCTGACTCTAGGCTTCCTGGCTCTTGAAAACTGTGTCTAAGTCTAGGCCTGCTGGCCCTTAAATCTTGTTGTAACTCTAGGCTTTTTTGACTCTTGAAATCTTTGGCTAGCTCTGGACTTCTTGGTCCTTGAAAACTTTAGGCTTGTTGGGCTCTTGAGAATTTTGCCTGGCTCTGGACTTGCTGGCCCTTGAAAAATGCGTTTTCGTCTTGGACAAAGGGAAGAGAGAGCTAAAACTTGATAAACTGCGAGCACGTTAGAAAATAGATACAGACAGAACTCAGTAGAAAGGAAGAAGTAAACTTTGAAGCAGAGCTGACTACCGCCAGTCCTGTATTCTACGTTACTGCCCTTAAGATGTACGCTTCACAGCCGCACGAAGAGGTTATTTTCGCTATCTCAGACAAGTTTTTCAGAGCGTGGGGAACATTTATAGGGGAGCATAACCCGCCTAAATAAGTACATGCATATGTTAGCTCATAAAATATCATTTCGTTACACTATTGATATAGTAACTCTCAGACAATTCAAAAATCCCAGAAAGTGAGGAAACCACAAGGCGAAGACCATGTGTGTAAAAGAGAACACGTACAGACATAGCAGTGATATCTATCTCCCTCTCTATCTCCCTCTCTCCATCCTCTCTCTCCCTCTCCCCTCTTCTCTCTTCCTCTACCTTTCTCTCTCCTTCTTGCCCCTCTCTCCTTCTCTCTTTCTCTCTCTTTCTCTCTCTTACACATACACACTTTCGTCCCTTCACTATCCGACGCATGGGGCTGCTGGTAGCAAGAGATTCCCACTTCTGTCTCTCCTTTGCTGTCGGCCTAGTTGTCCCCCTTGTTAGTCCTTTGTTTGCCACCATTCTCTCTTCTCTAAGTCTCCATGCCTCTTTGGCTCGTCTCATGCTTCTTCTATCACGTAGAGTCTACATCAAAGCTGCTCATGGTAACAATTCCTCTGTTATTCTCATAACGTGGCCAATCTATCGCCGCCTCCTCTTTTCAACCATTGTCGACAATAGTGTCATGTCCGCCACTCTTAACAAGATGTCCTTTCTTACAGCATCTTACCAGGACGCCCCTTTAGTCCTAGGCAGACATTTAGCCGTGATCTAAGCCAAGCGAACCATTAAAACAAATAACACAGACATTACTGAATGCACGGGTCACATTAAAGACATGAAGAAAGATTTTCAAATTACACAAAAAGCCCCTTCCCCCAAAGATAAAAAAAGTAAAATCCCCGTTCCCACGCCATTAAGACATATTGGAAACACGATGTTAGGCCCGTACTTCCAAGACCTTCGGCACATGAAAGTGTGATGTGGTCAGTGTTACGCCTGACTGCATGCACCTTCCATAATTTCTCTGGTACCATTTTTAGAGGCTGATTGGACCCCGGAGACTTTTTGGTGTGAACCAGAGAAGATCCTCGCTGCTGGGACTTGAACCTGCTACCACCGAGCTGGTAGCTATCCAGACCGCCATCCCATAATGATACATTTACAAAATCGAAAAGAAAACCAGACCACAGTATTTGGCCAACAAGGTACACACAAACCGTTAAGCAGTCATATAAGCGTTATATAGCCACATCGACCTCCATAATTCACACTGTTATCACTCATATAAAACTATCCGGCATCATAGGTTTGACTGTCCAGGCCTTGATACTTTCAGAAGCTCCCTTCACTCTTCACGCCCAGACATATGCACCACGTTTTATGAGTTGTCTTCTCTTGTGCCATCTTCTTGTAACTGCCAGCTGATGTTCTTTGCAGCCGATGCTGTGAAGATGTTGAGGTACTGCATCGTATCTGCGTGGGAGAGGGTTGTGGCAGCTTTTTTTTCAGCCACTGTGTACAGGTAAAAAAAGCAGAGGGTGTGCAATGCTTCTTTAGCAGACTCCACCACCATGGGGGCTATGGCGGTCCCTGCTCCGTTAGCCAGGCTAGGCCTCTTATTGGGGGGTACCAACGGAGAGGTGTGACAGGGTCTTGATCAGTAATGGGTCGCTGATTGCCTAACCGAGCAACGTCTTCACCCGATTTATGCCTTAACAAAACAGATACAACTACATATCACTGCACCAAGAGTCCATATGCAGGCAGATTCCCACAAAAACACATAGAAAACCGCTGAGAAACAGGAAGGGAAAACAAGCAGTGAATAAAAGTATTCTAAATATAGAACTATAGTTTATAGGGGAAAACCTAGGGAAAACACAAGCCATGAATGGAGGGAAAACAAAAAACATTCATCCTAATCAAACTTACCTGAATTCAAAACCGCCTTTCACTGATTCGGTAACGACGGAATAAACTTAAACCAGTTTCAAAACTTCCTGTAAATGAATCCAACCGAGTTTCTTCATCGGCATCACAAAAGTGACGGTCTCCAAGCTCAAACTTGTCACTTATCCTTCTCTAACGAAGAAGTGCCGGCGATGTCTTTAGCTTAATTCACCTTAGTACTTGTGTAAATCACCTTCGTTCAAAACCAAACAATGGTGAATGGAAAATTGGCTTCAGTTTCCACATAGGAAAAGCACATAATGAATATATTTAGAACGGGAATACCAAATATGGCCTCCTTCTCTAAACGAGGCATGGACGCCTGAGATACGATATCACCTGTCACTCGAAGATATCGCCCTTGGAGTGCTTAATGACACGTGAAACGTTGATTACAGGTTCAAAGGAGCTCTTGGTTTTGATCAAGACCCTGGTGAAAAGAGACAAAAGAGTTATGGCAGCATGCGGCATATTCATCTGGAATATAATCAAAAGAATGGATTTGAGAAAAAGTATAACTGACTTTTATTTGTAAATCATACAATAGGAAGTTCTGTAATGGGACTTTCAGCAGTAAAAATCATACATATACTGTTACAGTAACGTTACGTGTTTTTTGTTTTGTTTTGTTTTGTTTTTGTTGCTATTGCTTTTGTATTGATCTTGTTACTGGTTTTGTTGCTGTTAATGTAACATCTCTCCGTAACTGGAAACGTGTGATTCTACAACCAGTCTGAAGTAAAGATATCCAATCTATGGAAAAAAAAGCAAGTTTATAAAAATCTGCCTAACGTAGAGGCATTGCATTGAATGGAAAAGCAAGTTTACAAAGATCTGTTTGAAGTAAGAGCATCCAATCAAATGGGAAAGCAGGTTTGCACAGATATGTTTGAAGTAAAAGAATCCAATCAAATGGGAAGGCAGGTTTACGAAGATCTGATAGAGTTTTATGATGAGATCCAAGGAACAAGCTTCTTGTTCCAGAAAGGGTGCTAGATGGCTAAGTCGGTAGTACTCTGTTCTCCCGTGGCCAGACGGCTGCTCGTCTTACAGGAGTCGGTGTTTGAATCCCGAGTAATTCTCTTGTGATTTTTCTTTCTCACTAAAGTGTTTTGTCTATGATTATTTCGAGGTCTAATCTTACAAAACGGTGTTCTCTTACTTCACCATACGAAAGCCTGGTTGTTTCCTATTTATTAAGAAGTGTTCTATTACCAAGAGGACAGCATCAGACCTTCTCCTGCCTGTTCAGGTAATAGAAGCGGATCAGCCTGCTTCTAGAAGCAAGACAAAGGAGTGCTCCCTAGTTTTCTTCGCCTGGTACGATAACTGGCCATTCCATCTTGTACAGCCATACTGATTGGCAGAGAAATGGCCGCTGTTGCAGCAGAAGCATTTCAGAAGTTGCTTTCTTTTCTTGTTTTATGTCGAAGAAACTGTCATCCTGCGCTGTCTGCAGCTGACGTCATAACGATAATAAATCGCAGACGTCTAAGTCGGATAGGAAGTTGACTAAAGAAGCAGGCTCTGCTATAACCGAGTTAATCTAAAATCATCACCGTCTTGGAGACCACGCTGACCGCCCAAGTGTTCTCTGGAGTTTTCTAATGATTGTCAGGTTCTTTAACTTGTTCTTTCTTTTCATGACATTTCAAACAGCAGATTCTACGTTGGTCTGTGCGGATTTGTTTTGTTTTCATGTTAACAGGCATATTAACCAAAAGAGACATGGAGAAGAACAACAGAAAGGATGTTGAGCAATAGAGGGCTCACCTGGGCAAGAGCAGAAAAAAAGGCGAAGGACAGGCATTTGTGGAAAACCCTTGCGGAAGCCCCATGTGCCCTGGGCACTTAAGGTTCAAAGAGAGAGAGAGAGGCATATTAACGTGCTGCCTCAAAAAGTGTAATATTTTCTTGATTGTAGTGTAAAACGAACTCTTTATTTTGATTGACGTGAGAAATGAACATGCAAAATAATGTGTGATCATCAACTTTTCTTGATATTTTGGAAGCAAACTAGGGGTCTGCTCGCAGATTTAACAAAAATAACTGGACTTGAACTTTCTAGGAACCGGCGTTTTCGCTTAGAATGTGATAGTAAACACTAAAATGATGAAATATTTAGAACAGTATACCTCTCTATCTCTCTCACTCTTCTCTCTCTCCCCTCTCTCTTCTCGCTCTCTCTTCGCTCTCTTCTCTCTCTCTCTCTCTTTCTCTCTCACTCTTCCTATTTTCCTATCTGGTTCAGTTTCCTCAGAGGAATCTCGCCGTGAAAAAGGATTAAACGTTCAAGGATATAACAGGATACTTAGGAAAAGGAAACTAATTTATGAAAGTTGATGTTCTGAGCAGCATGTTACTCACCCTCGGGCAATCAACTTGAGTTCGGTTTGGGTGCAAAAAGATGCATGTAGGAAATCGTGCAGAGACCGAACGTGAGTTTAAATAGAAGAGTATGGAGCTTGTGTAGATCCGGTGGATGACAAGAAGACGTGAGGAGACGACAGAAAAATGGAGCGACTGAAGGGAGCGGGGGGACAGATTGACAGACAGATGGGCAGACAGACGGACAGATCACGCACAGACAAAAGGACAGACAGACGGACAGACCACGCATGGACAAAAGGACAGACAGACCAAGGACAGACAGGTGTACAGAACAATGACAGACAGACGGAAAGACCACGCACGGACAGACAAACGGACAGAACAAGGACAGACAGATGGACAAATCACGGATAGATCAAGGACATACAGACGGATAGACGAACAGACAGATGGACAGAACAAGGACAGACAGACGGACAGACCACTGACAGACAGACAGGCAGACAACGGTTAGACCGAGACAGGTGGACAGAATGACAGACAGATCTACCGACAGACGGACGGACCAAAGACAGACAGACGGACAGACATACAGACAGACCAAGGACTGACAGACTACAAGATGGAAAGATGCGACTAAAACTAGGAGGACAGACAAAGGCAAGCGACCTTTGACCCAAGATCGATGTAACCTCAAGAAGGCTAGGGCGTTGATTAAACTGAACCCGGCAGTTAGCTGGCTACAGATGTCACTAACTTCCGTCAATACTTTGAAACGTTTAACAAACAAAAAGAATTATCCCGAGACTAAACGGGAATACTTGTTCAAGACATTCACGATGAAGTATAACTCCAGCAAAACAACACAACAGATATAACTCCAGTAGAACAACACAACAGATATAACTAAAGCAGAACAACACAACAGGTATAACTCCAGCAAAACAACACAACAGATATAACTCCAGTAGAACAACACAACAGATATAACTCCAGCAAAACAACACAACAGATATAACTCCAGTAGAACAACACAACAGATATAAATAAAGCAGAACAACACAACAGGTATAACTCCAGTAGAACAACACAACAGATATAACTCCAGCAAAACAACACAACAGATATAACTCCAGTAGAACAACACAACAGATATAAATAAAGCAGAACAACACAACAGATATAACTCCAGTAGAACAACATAACATATATAACTACAGCAGAACAATACGACAGGTATAACTCCACTAGAACAACACAACAGTTATACCTCCAGTTGAACAACACAAACGATAGCTCCATTAGAACAACACAAAAGATATAGCTCCAGTAGAACAACACAACAAGTATAACTCTACTAGAACAACACAACAGGTATGACTCCAGCAGAACAACACAACAGATATAACTCTCCCTTGACAATAACTAATGAACTATGAAATAATTGTGATTATTGCACTTCATAGTTTATAGTTCATTTTAACTATGAGGTCTTGCTTCATCAATCATCATCATCAATAAACTGCCTGTTTTACTACTGAAGGCCGGATTTAGACTGGGCTATATGATGCCAATATAAGGTCTTGTATGTAACGAAGAGAGCTTGCGAGAGCCTTTAGAAACAGCGGTTAATAATTTCATAGCAGAACTGTCGTCAGCGCCAGAAAAGAAGTATATCTGGCAGCTGGGGATATTGCCCCCAGGGTCTCATCCTCCCCTCCCAAGCAACAAGGCGCACTATTTCTGTTGCACTCCAGTTACAATGGTCCCTTCCTACTCCAGTTACAATGGTCCCTTCCTACTCCAGTTACAATGGTCCCTTCCTACTCCAGTTACAATGGTCCCTTCCTACTCCAGTTACAATGGTCCCTTCCTACTCCAGTTACAATGGTCCCTTCCTACTCCAGTTACAATGGTCCCTTCCTGCTCCAGTTACAATGGTCCCTTCCTGCTCCAGTTACAATGGTCCCTTCCTGCTCCAGTTACAATGGTGCCTTCCTGCTCCTATTAGAGTGGTCCCTTCCTGCTCCTATTAGAGTGGTCCCTTCCTGCTCCTATTAGAGTGGTCCCTTCCTGCTCCTATTAGAGTGGTCCCTTCCTGCTCCTATTAGAGTGGTCCCTTCCTGCTCCTATTAGAGTGGTCCCTTCCTGCTCCTATTAGAGTGGTCCCTTCCTGCTCCTATTAGAGTGGTCCCTTCCTACTCCAGTTACAATGGTCCCTTCCTACTCCAGTTACAATGGTGCCTTCCTGCTCCTATTAGAGTGGTCCCTTCCTACTCCAGTTACAATGGTCCCTTCCTACTCCAGTTACAATGGTCCCTTCCTACTCCAGTTACAATGGTCCCTTCCTGCTCCAGTTACAATGGTCCCTTCCTGCTCCAGTTACAATGGTCCCTTCCTGCTCCAGTTACAATGGTGCCTTCCTGCTCCAGTTAGAGTGGTCCTTTCCTGCTCCAGTTAGAGTGGTGTCTTCCTGCTCCAGTTAGAGTGGTGCCTTCCTGCTCCAGTTAGAGTGGTCCCTTCCTGCTCCAGTTAGAGTGGTGTCTTCCTGCTCCAGTTAGAGTGGTGTCTTCCTGCTCCAGTTAGAGTGGTGTCTTCCTGCTCCAGTTAGAGTGGTCCCTTCCTGCTCCAGTTAGAGTGGTGTCTTCCTGCTCCAGTTAGAGTGGTGTCTTCCTGCTCCAGTTAGAGTGGTGTCTTCCTGCTCCAGTTAGAGTGGTGTCTTCCTGCTCCAGTTAGAGTGGTGTCTTCCTGCTCCTATTAGAGTGGTGTCTTCCTGCTCCTATTAGAGTGGTCCCTTCCTGCTCCAGTTAGAGTGGTGCCTTCCTACTCCAGTTAGAGTGGTGTCTTCCTGCTCCAGTTAGAGTGGTGTCTTCCTACTCCAGTTAGAGTGGTGCCTTCCTACTCCAGTTAGAGTGGTGCCTTCCTACTCCAGTTAGAGTGGTGCCTTCCTACTCCAGTTAGAGTGGTGCCTTCCTACTCCAGTTAGAGTGGTGCCTTCCTACTCCAGTTAGAGTGGTGCCTTCCTACTCCAGTTAGAGTGGTGCCTTCCTGCTCCAGTTAGAGTGGTGCCTTCCTGCTCCAGTTAGAGTGGTGCCTTCCTGCTCCAGTTAGAGTGGTGCCTTCCTGCTCCAGTTAGAGTGGTGCCTTCCTACTCCAGTTAGAGTGGTGCCTTCCTACTTCAGCAAAACAACACAACAGATATAACTCCAGTAGAACAACACAACAGATATAACTCCAGTAGAACAACACAACAGATATAACTCCAGTAGAACAACACAACAGATATAACTCCAGTAGAACAACACAACAGATATAACTCCAGTAGAACAACACAACAGATATAACTCCAGTAGAACAACACAACAGATATAACTCCAGTAGAACAACACAACAGATATAACTCCAGTAGAACAACACAACAGATATAACTCCAGTAGAACAACACAACAGATATAACTCCAGTAGAACAACACAACAGATATAACTCCAGTAGAACAACACAACAGATATAACTCCAGTAGAACAACACAACAGATATAACTCCAGTAGAACAACACAACAGATATAACTCCAGTAGAACAACACAACAGATATAACTCCAGTAGAACAACACAACAGATATAACTCCAGTAGAACAACACAACAGATATAACTCCAGTAGAACAACACAACAGATATAACTCCAGTAGAACAACACAACAGATATAACTCCAGTAGAACAACACAACAGATATAACTCCAGTAGAACAACACAACAGATATAACTCCAGTAGAACAACACAACAGATATAACTCCAGTAGAACAACACAACAGATATAACTCCAGTAGAACAACACAACAGATATAACTCCAGTAGAACAACACAACAGATATAACTCCAGTAGAACAACACAACAGATATAACTCCAGTAGAACAACACAACAGATATAACTCCAGTAGAACAACACAACAGATATAACTCCAGTAGAACAACACAACAGATATAACTCCAGTAGAACAACACAACAGATATAACTCCAGTAGAACAACACAACAGATATAACTCCAGTAGAACAACACAACAGATATAACTCCAGTAGAACAACACAACAGATATAACTCCAGTAGAACAACACAACAGATATAACTCCAGTAGAACAACACAACAGATATAACTCCAGTAGAACAACACAACAGATATAACTCCAGTAGAACAACACAACAGATATAACTCCAGTAGAACAACACAACAGATATAACTCCAGTAGAACAACACAACAGATATAACTCCAGTAGAACAACACAACAGATATAACTCCAGTAGAACAACACAACAGATATAACTCCAGTAGAACAACACAACAGATATAACTCCAGTAGAACAACACAACAGATATAACTCCAGTAGAACAACACAACAGATATAACTCCAGTAGAACAACACAACAGATATAACTCCAGTAGAACAACACAACAGATATAACTCCAGTAGAACAACACAACAGATATAACTCCAGTAGAACAACACAACAGATATAACTCCAGTAGAACAACACAACAGATATAACTCCAGTAGAACAACACAACAGATATAACTCCAGTAGAACAACACAACAGATATAACTCCAGTAGAACAACACAACAGATATAACTCCAGTAGAACAACACAACAGATATAACTCCAGTAGAACAACACAACAGATATAACTCCAGTAGAACAACACAACAGATATAACTCCAGTAGAACAACACAACAGATATAACTCCAGTAGAACAACACAACAGATATAACTCCAGTAGAACAACACAACAGATATAACTCCAGTAGAACAACACAACAGATATAACTCCAGTAGAACAACACAACAGATATAACTCCAGTAGAACAACACAACAGATATAACTCCAGTAGAACAACACAACAGATATAACTCCAGTAGAACAACACAACAGATATAACTCCAGTAGAACAACACAACAGATATAACTCCAGTAGAACAACACAACAGATATAACTCCAGTAGAACAACACAACAGATATAACTCCAGTAGAACAACACAACAGATATAACTCCAGTAGAACAACACAACAGATATAACTCCAGTAGAACAACACAACAGATATAACTCCAGTAGAACAACACAACAGATATAACTCCAGTAGAACAACACAACAGATATAACTCCAGTAGAACAACACAACAGATATAACTCCAGTAGAACAACACAACAGATATAACTCCAGTAGAACAACACAACAGATATAACTCCAGTAGAACAACACAACAGATATAACTCCAGTAGAACAACACAACAGATATAACTCCAGTAGAACAACACAACAGATATAACTCCAGTAGAACAACACAACAGATATAACTCCAGTAGAACAACACAACAGATATAACTCCAGTAGAACAACACAACAGATATAACTCCAGTAGAACAACACAACAGATATAACTCCAGTAGAACAACACAACAGATATAACTCCAGTAGAACAACACAACAGATATAACTCCAGTAGAACAACACAACAGATATAACTCCAGTAGAACAACACAACAGATATAACTCCAGTAGAACAACACAACAGATATAACTCCAGTAGAACAACACAACAGATATAACTCCAGTAGAACAACACAACAGATATAACTCCAGTAGAACAACACAACAGATATAACTCCAGTAGAACAACACAACAGATATAACTCCAGTAGAACAACACAACAGATATAACTCCAGTAGAACAACACAACAGATATAACTCCAGTAGAACAACACAACAGATATAACTCCAGTAGAACAACACAACAGATATAACTCCAGTAGAACAACACAACAGATATAACTCCAGTAGAACAACACAACAGATATAACTCCAGTAGAACAACACAACAGATATAACTCCAGTAGAACAACACAACAGATATAACTCCAGTAGAACAACACAACAGATATAACTCCAGTAGAACAACACAACAGATATAACTCCAGTAGAACAACACAACAGATATAACTCCAGTAGAACAACACAACAGATATAACTCCAGTAGAACAACACAACAGATATAACTCCAGTAGAACAACACAACAGATATAACTCCAGTAGAACAACACAACAGATATAACTCCAGTAGAACAACACAACAGATATAACTCCAGTAGAACAACACAACAGATATAACTCCAGTAGAACAACACAACAGATATAACTCCAGTAGAACAACACAACAGATATAACTCCAGTAGAACAACACAACAGATATAACTCCAGTAGAACAACACAACAGATATAACTCCAGTAGAACAACACAACAGATATAACTCCAGTAGAACAACACAACAGATATAACTCCAGTAGAACAACACAACAGATATAACTCCAGTAGAACAACACAACAGATATAACTCCAGTAGAACAACACAACAGATATAACTCCAGTTAGAGTGGTGCCTTCCTACTCCAGTTAGAGTGGTGCCTTCCTACTCCAGTTAGAGTGGTGCCTTCCTACTCCAGTTAGAGTGGTGCCTTCCTACTCCAGTTAGAGTGGTGCCTTCCTACTCCAGTTAGAGTGGTGCCTTCCTACTCCAGTTAGAGTGGTGCCTTCCTACTCCAGTTAGAGTGGTGCCTTCCTACTCCAGTTAGAGTGGTGCCTTCCTACTCCAGTTAGAGTGGTGCCTTCCTGCTCCAGTTAGAGTGGTCCTTTCCTGCTCCAGTTAGAGTGGTGCCTTCCTGCTCCAGTTAGAGTGGTGCCTTCCTACTCCAGTTAGAGTGGTGCCTTCCTACTCCAGTTAGAGTGGTGCCTTCCTACTCCAGTTAGAGTGGTGCCTTCCTACTCCAGTTAGAGTGGTGCCTTCCTACTCCAGTTAGAGTGGTGCCTTCCTACTCCAGTTAGAGTGGTGCCTTCCTGCTCCAGTTAGAGTGGTGCCTTCCTGCTCCAGTTAGAGTGGTGCCTTCCTACTCCAGTTAGAGTGGTGCCTTCCTGCTCCAGTTAGAGTGGTGCCTTCCTACTCCAGTTAGAGTGGTGCCTTCCTGCTCCAGTTAGAGTGGTGCCTTCCTGCTCCAGTTAGAGTGGTGCCTTCCTACTCCAGTTAGAGTGGTGCCTTCCTACTCCAGTTAGAGTGGTGCCTTCCTGCTCCAGTTAGAGTGGTGCCTTCCTACTCCAGTTAGAGTGGTGCCTTCCTACTCCAGTTAGAGTGGTGCCTTCCTACTCCAGTTAGAGTGGTGCCTTCCTACTCCAGTTAGAGTGGTGCCTTCCTGCTCCAGTTAGAGTGGTGCCTTCCTACTCCAGTTAGAGTGGTGCCTTCCTACTCCAGTTAGAGTGGTGCCTTCCTACTCCAGTTAGAGTGGTGCCTTCCTACTCCAGTTAGAGTGGTGCCTTCCTACTCCAGTTAGAGTGGTGCCTTCCTGCTCCAGTTAGAGTGGTGCCTTCCTACTCCAGTTAGAGTGGTGCCTTCCTACTCCAGTTAGAGTGGTGCCTTCCTGCTCCAGTTAGAGTGGTGCCTTCCTACTCCAGTTAGAGTGGTGCCTTCCTACTCCAGTTAGAGTGGTGTCTTCCTACTCCAGTTAGAGTGGTGCCTTCCTACTCCAGTTAGAGTGGTGCCTTCCTACTCCAGTTAGAGTGGTGCCTTCCTACTCCAGTTAGAGTGGTGCCTTCCTACTCCAGTTAGAGTGGTGCCTTCCTGCTCCAGTTACACTGGTGCCTTCTCACTTCTGTTACACTGTTGCCGTTCATCTCCTTCTACGGATAGTAATCTCCCCTATAAACGGATTCAGTGTGTAAATCGGGATTTTCCTATAATTTATAGAACAAAGAGTTCTAAAGTGGCAAATATGGATAATGTTCTAATACAGAGTTAACATTTGTTAGGCTTAGTGTTCAGAGAAATAGTCCATAGATCTTTCATTAAAAAAAAATGATGATATAAAACACCCTCGGCGTTGTAAGATACACTCGGTGATGTCATGTGGGTTATCTGGGGCCCTGCTGTACATACTCTTATCACTCATTTTACAGCGTGAAAAGTTGATTGTTACAGCTCAAGTGCTTTTACAGACTCGTTATCTGAGACGGTACTATAGAAGAATTGATGCAAGCCTGTGTCTCACGAAGAGTAGCTGCGACGAAATCCTCGAGCCATTTGAGAGGGGGAATATGTGTCACACCAGAATAGAAGAGGCGCGAGACTGGACCTCGTCATGCCACACATTATTTTGTTAACAGTGTGACCAGTTCGACAGTCAAATGTTTTGTTAACAGTGTGACCAGTTCGACAGTCAAATGTTTTGTTAACAGTGTGGCAAATTCGACAGTCAAATGTTTTGTTAACAGTGTGACCAGTTCGACAGTCAAATGTTTTGTTAACAGTGTGACCAGTTCGACAGTCAGATGTTTTGTTAACAGCTTAGCCAATTAGATAGTCAAATGTTTTATTAACAGCTTAGCCAATTAGATAGTCAGATGTTTTGTTAACAGCTTAGCCAATTAGATAGTCAAATGTTTTATTAACAGCTTAGCCAATTAGATAGTCAGATGTTTTATTAACAGCTTAGCCAATTAGATAGTCAGATGTTTTATTAACAGCTTAGCCAATTAGATAGTCAGATGTTTTATTAACAGCTTAGCCAATTAGATAGTCAAATGTTTTATTAACAGCTTAGCCAATTAGATAGTCAGATGTTTTATTAACAGCTTAGCCAATTAGATAGTCAGATGTTTTATTAACAGCTTAGCCAATTAGATAGTCAAATGTTTTATTAACAGCTTAGCCAATTAGATAGTCAAATGTTTTATTAACAGCTTAGCCAATTAGATAGTCAGATGTTTTATTAACAGCTTAGCCAATTAGATAGTCAAATGTTTTATTAACAGCTTAGCCAATTAGATAGTCAAATGTTTTCTTAACAGCTTTGTCAATTAGACAGTCAAATGGTAGAGTAAAGCAAGAAAAATGATACACAGATTCTTCTTCTTCTTCTTCTTAATATTATTATTATTCTCCTCCTTCTTTTTCTTCTTCTTCTTCTTCGAACCTTCTCAGATGTCGACTTGTATGCTTCTAAAGTAATCGGTGGTCAACTGGAGTTGGTGTACATCATCACAAAGCTTCCCTTGAACTGATATTGAAGGCTGGCCAGTAAAGAGGATTAAACAGAGAAAACTTAAATATTTTGCACATATTAAACGTCATGATAATTTAAAGAAGACCATCTTGGAAGGGCAGATAATGGGAAAAAAAGAGAGTAAGACCAAGGCGAAGATAGCTGCAAGAAATAATTGATCATATTCAAATGGATTCATCAGCAGCAGGGCATCTTGCTTATAACCGAGAGGCCTACAAGAGAGCTGTTAAGGAGGTAAAGTTCCACAAGGGACATGCAAATGACTGACTGACTGAATTGACTGAACTGATATAGAAAAAACCCAGAAACACACCACAGAATCTGACGAATTGTTTTACTCTTCACTTTCCGTATTTTTGTTTCAATTCTCAGACAAAATAAATCTCCTATCTCTTCAAAGATTTCCAACAGAATCAACATCAAACTTCACGATCAAGAAGCCCTTTCTTTAATAAATTCTACTTCCCAAGCCCAATCTTTGAAAAAATTCATGCCTGAAAGAACAAGATCAGGTGACTAGATCTTTGTACAAACAAACAAGGCGTGCCTGTACTGTTGTAGAATCTGTTCATAAAACAATAGATCTGAGACAGAGATAAAGAGGTGTTGCCCATAAAACATTAGATCTAAGACAGAGATAAAGAGGTGTTGGCCATACAACATTAGATCTGAGATAGAGATAAAGAGGTGTTGTCCAATGTGTGGATAGCTAGTTGCAACAATCACCTTTTTTTCCTGTGTCTTCATATTTCTAAGATAGGACACATGTATCTTATTAAAATCACTTAGGAAACAGTAATTCATCAAAGCCATGAAGTGTCATATTGGTACATACATCTGCTTTCATACATTTACATAGGAATAAAACCGAGGAAAAGCGAAAAGACAAAGACTTTAGGACAAACTTGATTCCACAGTACCAGAGTCTAATATAATATAAATCATATTCATGAGTATATTTTCTTACTAAAAATTACGATCCCTTTGGCGTAGGGATAGGAACACTTCATTCATGATTTACTGAAGGGAAAAGGGTGAGTGTAGGAGAATAGTTTACAACTTTACAAATAAATGATAAAATAAAGAACATTCAGATTCCAGAGAACATTTGAGCTGCAGAACAATCATTTATCGGAAGATCTGAATTCCAGTTTCTCCTCAAAACAGAACAGTTATATATCTGAAGACCTGAATTCTAGTTTCTCATCACAACAGAACAATCATTTGTCTGAAGAAGGAGTTGCAGTTTCTCCTTATAACAGAACAATCATTTATCTGAAGACCTGAATTCCAGTTTCTCATATAAAACAGAACAATCGTTTACAGAAGACCTGAATTCCAGTTTCTCATCATAACAGTATAGTCATTTATCTGAATACCTGAATTCTAGTTTCTCGTTACAACAGAACAGTCATTTATCTGAAGACCGGAATTCCATTTTCTCATACAAAACATACATCTGATGAGCTGAATTGCAGTTTCTCACCACAACAGCACAATCATTTATCTTATTACCTTAATCGCAGTTTCTCATCATAACAGAGCAATAATTTATCTGATTACAACAAACGCAGTTTCTGATCACAACAAAACAATCGTTTATCTGATTATAAAAAAACGCAGTTCACATCACAAGAGTACAATCACTCATCTGAAGACCTGAGTTGCAGTTTCTCATCAATAAAAAACAGCCACTTTTCGAATACCTGAGTTGTAGTTTCTCATCAATACATATCAGTCACTTTTTTGAAGACCGAGTTGGAGTTTCCCATCAGTACAGAAAATGAGCTTACGAAAAGTCTTTATTTCGATTATACTCCCGACAAAGTTCAATAGTTCTCTATTAGACCTGGCGTGCATATAGCTTTCACCTTTAGTCACAGGATAACAAGCTATGCATTAGTCTAATGTTTAACTTCAGCAACATGTACATGCTAAGATAGCGTGAGAGTCGGAATATTTCCATATTTACTTCTTGCTCATAACGGCGGCCGAATCTTCCTTTTCTTACTTTTTTTTCCGGCAAAACACAAAATAACTTACATCAAATGCAAATGGAATATTGAACTAGATCAACTGAGCAAGGAGTTTGAATCTCTTGTTACACCATCACAAGATATCGACTTAGCAATCTTCAAAGCACTGAACGCCTTGTACGATAAGTGGCCATTTTGTAACAAAGCCGCGCGCTGTGAGCTTGAAGATCGAGTTAGACACGAAAAATAATAGTTAGTCTAGCGATTATTCATCCATATAGAGAGCCTATTATTTCTGTCCCAGCTTGTCTCCTTTCAAGCGTTTTAGAAGTCTTACAATAGACTCTAAGTGCATTCAACATTTCTGAACGACGACGCTGCGAGAGCAGTAAAGAGGCGAGTAAGTCTGAGTGCTAGCACATGAAAATGATAGTAACACTCTTGAACATGGATGCAGCTAAATCATGGGTACCACATGACAAAATTCACACCGGCGTAAACTCAGATTTCATAATTCAGCTGCCTATCTATATTCTAAAGTAAAATATCTTCTTTCCTCAAAGCTGCTCTTTATTTCTACAATTTCTGTCAGGCGAACTTGCAAGCCGAAATATTACATGGTTGTCTCTGTACCAGTTTAGTTCTGTTTCATGAAGTTACTATCACACTTTGTTACGGGCCCCCAGTATATTTGTGAATGTTGTGGCCCATCTAATCCCAAACGAAAGCGGCTTAGACTAATGTGTTAGAACGACTACGATGTTAGTTGTCCTGTCCAGGGAACTGTCCAAGACACTATCCAACCTCTCTCTTGATGCTCCCAGTAACAGGTTTAGTCTGGCCAAGGAGGACGTGACATTGGAGTTGGGCGAGAAACAGGGATCATTTAAAGCCTTTTAGCTTCACTCCGGGGCCCGTTGGAATGACACCATACCCCACTCCTCATCCGACACGAAGAACAGTCTGCTGACAGGGAGACAGAACAAGAACAAGATTCCAGAAACAGAAATATGTTAAATATCTTTCATTTTCGACAATACCTGTCACGCTTTCTTCGCGCGTTAACTGGAAGATAAGTTATCAGATATAGAACCGCTGTCCTGCGGGTACCTTGTAAACATACACGCTCTGTCTAAACATTGCAGGTTTGGCTGTGTTCACTTAACTAGGGACATCATCAAACTGTTCTTTACTAGAAGTAGCGGACGTCAGAACAGCTGTTTATATGTATATATATATATATATATATGAGGTATGATGTAGTAGTGCATATGTCCAGTATCACGGGAGAACCGAAGTCCCAACTGCCATAGTGGAAGGACGTCCTCACTTACAATTTAGGGAGGGTAGAAAGTAAAACAAGGCAAAAAAAAAGCAAGGTCGCTATGAAAAGAAAAACAAATGTAAGGTAAAAGTACATTAGAGTCTAACTTCAGAACTGTCAAGCGTTACAGTCATAGTCTGCCCCTGTTTTCTCAGAGAGCGGATCGCAGATAAGTTTATCTGGAAGTTTTAATTTGTTTGTTTAGTCTTTTCATTTGATAAAACAATCTGGTCAAAATAATCTTCCTTCCCTTCATTCCCTTCCTTTCATTCTTTTTTCCTTCCCTTCCTCCCGTCCTTCCTTCCTTTCTTTCTTTCTTTTTCTTCCTTTCTTTCTTTCCTTCTTTCCTTCCCTACCTCCCTCCCTTCCTTCCCTTCTATCCTCTTTCCTCTCTTCCCTTCCTTTCTTTCTTTTTTCCTTCCTCCCTTCCTATCTTCCTTCCGTCTTTCCTTACTCCTTCTTTTCCTTCCTCATTCCTTTCTTCCTTCCCTTCCTTCCTTTCTTTTTTCCTTCCTTCCTTCCTTTCTTTCTTCCTTCCTTCCTTCCTTCCATCCATCCATCCTCCTTTCCTTCCTCCCTTCCTTCCTCCTTTTCTCCCTTCCTTCCTTCCTCCCTCCCTCTCTCCCTTCCTCCATCCATACCTTCCTTCCTTCCTTCTTTCTTTCCTTCCCTCCTTTCCTCCCTTCCTTTCTTTCCTTCCTTTCCTTCCTTTCTTCCCTTCCCTTACTCTCCCTATTAGTTTTCACAAAACAGCAGCATACCTCTCCGTCTAACTCTACTCTGCTTTACAGTCAGAAAGGTATGAAGAACTCTTTCCACTCAATGACCTGGCATATATTCACTTAACTAGCAATATATGTACGTCGTGACCCCAGCGTTAAGTGTATTACTTGTTCATTTACAACACCAATATTCGGAGAAACTGCCGACAATATCGATTCCTCCGACGATATCAGTACACCACTGCCGACAGTATCGATTCTTCCGACGACATCAGCCCATATCTGCGATATCCAAACTATCCATGACGGGCTTCTTGCTTTATAATCAGAGCGTTCCACATCGTTGAAGTTATCTCTTCAGTCTTTCAAGCTGTTGCGTTCTTCGTTTTCTCTCGTTGTTCAGATTTTTCTCCTTCTACTCGCCCAGTTTTCTGCAAAAGCAACCACCCCCCTCCCTTCCAGACAATTTACTGGCCACGTGTTCATCTTGGGGGCAATTGGTCTCTTTCACCTGCGCGGTGCCATCGAGAAAGATATGATTAAAACGACACTATGATTAAAACGAGACGTAATAACACTGATATTAATAACCACACATTGTCTGCGACGACCTAGAGACACAAATGTGTGATAATTGAACATGGATCAACCACTTCATACATTAATTCACAATTAATAATTCAAAGACTTTGGGTCGATATAAGAAGGGATTATTAGATTATTTTGTTACAATAAACCGAGGGAATATTTATTCCATAAACATGGATGCGTCGCGTTGATTGCTGGAGGCATTTTTTATGTTCAAATGCTCAAAGGTTCAAAATTCAGACTGCGGCTTCACTGCATTCGGGACAACCCCATATATGCCCCCGCCGCATGCCGCAGCATCCATCCAAGAGTATGTTTGCTAAAGTTCCTGTCAAATGTTGGTTGTTTACGATGAGTTTTCTGTCACACAGTTCAGATTTCCTGCCAGCACCTTTAATTTGTCCTAGCTCCAGCAGTCTCCTCACAGCTACATTGTTCTTCCATTCCTGCTCTTCATTCTCCCGAAGTCTGTCCAGTACAGTTTTTGGCAATGTCCATTGACAGTCTGCCATTTATTTTAGCCTGTCCAGCAAGTCTGTCTGCCACATCATTGCCATGTAGTCCCGCATGACCTGGACAGCAAAACTACGTTAGGCTTGTCACAGTTGACTGACTTAAGATATGAACCCATTCTTTTCGAAGCAGTTTCTTCTCAATCTTACCTTTCACAACCTGGATTAAAAAACAACGGCTTACATATCAGATTTTTATTCTTACGGTTTTACATTTACAGGTAAGAATTTTATTCTCTACAGCCTTACATTTACAGGTAAGAATTTTATTCTCTACAGCCTTACATTTACAGGTAAGATTTTTATTCTCTACAGCCTTACATTTACAGGTAAGAATTTTATTCTCTACAGCCTTACATTTACAGGTAAGATTTTTATTCTCTACAGCCTTACATTTACAGGTAAGATTTTTATTCTCTACAGCCTTACATTTACAGGTAAGAATTTTATTCTCTACAGCCTTACATTTACAGGTAAGATTTTTATTCTCTACAGCCTTACATTTACAGGTAAGATTTTTATTCTTAGAGCCTTACATTTACAGGTAAGATTTTTATTCTTACAGCCTTACATTTACAGGTAAGATTTTTATTCTTACAGCCTTACATTTACAGGTAAGATTTTTATTCTTACAGCCTTGCATTTACAGGTAAGATTTTTATTCTTACAGCCTTACATTTACAGGTAAGAATTTTATTCTTAGTCTTACATTTACAGGTAAGATTTTTATTCTTACAGTCTTAAATTTACAGGTAAAATGTTTATGTTGTTTCGAGAAAGTCGGCTGTACAGAACGTGAGGAAAACAGTTGTCAGTCATTGACAGTTTGATATTCTAAGTAAAACTCGTTTGCTTTAACACTTGGTGGTTCGTTCAACTAAACAGACAGTCCTCGCTGTCCTGTGAAGGTCCGTACCTATGGCCAGTTCGGGAAACAAACTGGACGTAAACTGAATCTAATAAGACTGGATATACAAGCAATACTTTACTGTTAATAGACGGACATTTTTTTTAAAATATAAAAATAACCTACACTGATCTTGTGATTTGTACACAGATATTAAGATAAGCAATTTAAAATTAAATAAGCACTGTATACCGTAAAAAGAAAATATGTATAAACTAACAATAAAAGTCAAAGGATCGATGATAATAACAAAGAATCAACGTAAAGTGGAACTTCGTAAATGGAGGACTGTCTATTTTTTAATGTTGAGTTTGTCAAAAAAATAAAAAGGAGGACATCTTTCGCTCTTCAAAAACAAAATAAATAAAACACAACTAAAGAAGCTGTGAAGAAGAACAGACAGAACTACAAAAATAAGATTTTTAAGGGCATGCATCTTTCCCATCGCAACATATGCCTGTGAGACCTGGACACTTAACAAAACAGCTGAGAAATACATAAATGCATTTGAATGTAAATGCTACAGAAGAGTCCTTCAAATATCATGGACACAGACAATAACAAATATATCCGTACTATAAGAAATTAATATTGAAGAACGGTAGCTAGTAAGAAAAATCAAACTGAGGAAAATTAAATATTCTGAGCATATTAGACGTCATGAAAATTTAGAGAAGAGAATCTTGTAAGAGTACATAATGGGAAAAAAGAAGGAGAGGAAGACCAAGGCGAAGATGGCTGCAAGACATCGTTGATGATCTGCAAATGGACGCATCAGCAGCAGGCCATCTTGCTTACAACCGAGAGGCCTACAGCAAACCTGTTAGGAAGGCAAAGTTCCGCATGGGATATGCATATGACTGACTGACTGAGTGTGTGAAATAGACGATCGTTGCTCACCCTGCATGCGAACCAAGCATTGCACTTAAAAAAAATCAGTTATCGTACCTTTCCAAGTTTTTTTTTTTTTTTGGTTCTGAACAAAGGAATACGAGTATTCCAGGTTTTGTGAAGGGAACAAAACATCAAAGTTAACTTTCACTTTGGCTTTGTTGTGCCATTCTCTCTTAACGACATAGCTCACATAGTCACTATAGATCTTCATCATTATCATCGATCCACGTCATGTGTTTCTCGCGAAACGACGGACATTATGTACGTTCATCTTCTTTTGCATCTCTCTTTCTCTACCCAGGTTAGCCTTGAGACCAACCTCCTGTCTAAGCAATCACTGGCATCATTACTGGGGTCATTCTGTCTTCATTTTGTTTCTGGCTCTGCCTTCTTGCACTTCCTGTATTTCATCATTTGTCTCGATTCGTGGTAATTCACTGACTGTTTTAGTTGTTTATTGTAGTTCACTTGTTATTTTGGTCTTAAAGTCTAGTTCACTGCTAGTTTTTTGTCGTGAAGCCTAGTTCACTGGTTGTTTTTGTTGTTTAGTTTAGTTCACTGCTTATTTTGGTCTTAAAGTCTAGTTCACTGCTTATTTTGGTCTTAAAGTCTAGTTCACTGCTAGTTTTTTGTCGTGAAGCCTAGTTCACTGGTTGTTTTTGTTGTTTAGTTTAGTTCACTGCTTATTTTGGTCTTAAAGTCTAGTTTATTGTTTGTTTTAGTTGTGAAGTCTATTTCACTGCTAGTTCTGGTCGCAAAGTCTAGTTCACTGCTACTTTTGGTCATGAAGTCTATTTCACTGGGTAGTGAAGTCTAGTTCATTAATTGAACTGGCTGCATGCTCTGCTTTTCTGCGCAACAGTTGGCACAACAATCGTCCCTTTCAACATTTAATCTCCCGTTTTTCTACACGTATTTCACGATCCTCATTACCCTTATCTTATCAAGTTATTGCACATTTTGATCTCAGTGCTGTGGTCTTCAAAACAGTCATCTTCAATCACGTGACTCACCCACATAAAACATTAACCCTTCGCTTTGTTTGCTCAACCCGTCCATGTTGATGTCAGAGGGTCTATACTCCCCCCCCCCCCACAAAGATCTGACAAAATTAATACGTTTTATGAAGCGAGAAAACATCTGGACCACCCATATCCCAAGTTCACAGATTACGACATGAACTTCATAACTGTTAGGGGAAAAACGCATGCAAGGACAACCCGCGAGTCACTGGGTTCAAGGAAGGAGGTTTACAGATAGGTGGATCCGTAATAGCAACAATGACAGAAGCTTATGGCATATTTTCAGGGTTTTATCTCCTCATAGAAAGACTTTCCCCTCTCATTTGTCCTAAGGTCAAGTACGTAAAAATGAGGGAATTTAGGTTTATGTAACCTCGGCATTTATACACTGGAACTACAAGAACAACCCAATTTATTCAAGAACAGAACAGAACAGAAGATTTATAGTAATTTAGAAGGAAGAGATGGAAAAGGAACAGACAAAGAAGAAGAAAATGATGATAATGAAAATAATGGTTACGTTGATGATGATGATGGAGGAGGAGGGAACGAAAAGATGGTGATGATGATGATGATGATGATGATGATGAGAACACGAGGAGGGGAAGAGGAAGAAGAGGGAAAAAGGAAGAAGAAAGAACAAGAAGAAGAGAAGAAGAAGAAAGAAGAAGAAAGTGGGTGGTGAGGGGAAGAAGAGGGAAGAAAAGAGGGAAAAGAATAAGAAGAAAAAGAAGAAGAAAAAGAAAAAAGAAGAAGAAGAAGAAGAAGAAGAAAAATAAAAAAGAATAATAATAAGAAGAAGAAGAAGAAGAAGAAAAAGAAGAAGAAGAAGAGATGATGATGATGATGATGATAATAAGTATTAGAAGAAGATTTCAATAAATGACACAGTTCAATCATTTCACAGTTGGCTTTACCGGTTTGTATTTCTGATCTCCACCAGCAAATCTTATCTCTCCAAGTCCCTTTCCTCTGATCTTTACGAATACACAAACGCTTTACACGCACTGAGGAATTTACGAGATAATAAATGGGAAAGAAACGGAGAGAAACTTTGAAATAAGATCATATTTCTTTCTTTTTGTGTGTGTGTATCATTGATCCACGTTGCTTTTCTGCTTAAATACAAATGATAACGGTGTCGTTTCATTTCACATTTCAAAGTTTAATGAAGTGCTGGAGGGAAAATATCCCCGCCATCTTAAACATCCGTGCTATTTGTTGTGTTCGAAAACCAAGTGCAACAACAGAGCCGGTATTTTTTGTTGCGTTTCTGGAGAATTGCAACAACAGAGTACATGTCACAGCACAAAGTTCAGACTTATTTTGTAGAGTGAGGTTCCAGGTTCACGAGGTTCCTAAATATACTCACAAGACGAGGACAGGCCGGGAGTCCTAATTGATGGATATGGCCGAGACGGGTATCATGACTTAAGTCAACACTTGACGGTCGAGTTGTATCGGTCACTTCAGACTTGTTAGTTCATTGGCGCTAAATATTCTTGATTTATAGCTCGTGTCTGAACTGCTCTTTCTTTTTTAGTTATGGAAGGATGAAAAATATAAATAGATTTTTGTTAGTTCGTTGGCGCTAAATATTCGTGATTTATAGCTCATGTTCGAAATGGTCATTCTTTCATTAGTTATGGAATGATAAAAGATGTGAAATATCATCGCTATCATCATTTTCTTCTTTTTCTTCTTCTTCTTCCTCCTCCTCCTCCGCCTTCTTCTTCTTATTATTATTCTTTCTGCTCATATTCTTTTTTTTCTTCTTTCTCCTCCTATTCTTCTTCCTTTTTTCTTTTTTTCTCTTCCTCTTCTACCTCTTGTTTTTCTCCTTATCCAGCTCTTCTTCTTCTTTGTCCTCCTCCTCCATCTTCTTCTTCATCATCTTCTTCTTCAGCAACAGAGCCTACAACTGAGCGTAGACCATTAATAAGAGTACAGATATTGCGAAAGATGTACAGATACACCTCCAGGGCAACCGACAATGACAGCGTCTTATAACTGAACCGTACCTGCTTGTGAAATTGTTTCATTCTAGGTATGGCACAGACAGGTCCGAGTTTGAGTCTGACTAGGTTCTCAGTAGTCATCGCCAAGGAGACACTCAAATGGTAGCTCCATCGCCTGTGCCAGTGAACATGACACAGAATGTTCATCGACGATCGCTCTTATTAGTTCTTGATGATGAGCCACCCAGTGAGGACGCCCTTTCAGGAACTACAACAGCACAAATGTGAAACTAGTCAGCGTCGCTCTGGGCAAGAACCCCGTCGCCAAAGCGTGGAGCTGAACCGCGACACGCAAAGACCATCATGGTTCACCACTGACTGAGTAGACAATGACGCGAAGTTCACAGCTCAGAAGGTGCCACAGAACTAAACTCAGTAGCTCGACACACAGAACGGACCTCCATTTTGAAAGGAATGATAACACTGTTGCTCGTTTGACACGTCCGCGCAATCCCGTCTGCGCCACACTCAGTCAAACTGCGCAGAGCCACTACTGGACACAAGAACTTTCAACTGGCAACACAGAAATCCAACTCCACAACAATATCTAACAGACTGGGTGTCGCTTGTGAGAACATGAAGCGGTCACGTGCCACCACCTACTGCCAGCGCTGAACCCGAAATTGGAGCATGTACGTGTGTGCTTTTATGATGGTACTAATGTTTTGGAAGGGTAGATAACGGGGAAAAGAAAGAGAGGAATACGAAAGCGAAGATATCTGCAAGACATCGTTGATGATCTACACTTGGATGCATCAGCAGCAGGGCATCTTGCTTACAACAGAGAGACCTACATGAGAGCTGTTACGGAGGCCAAGTTCTGCAAAGGACATGCAAATGACTGAAAGTTTAATGTTGTTTTATATACTTTCAGTTTTGTTGCTATTGTCGGCCTAGTTCTTGCCAAACTCTCTGCCCCCGTCCATGACTCGGGAGGATTCAAGGCTTCGAGAATAAACCTTCAAAATAATCTCCCGGGGGGGGGGGGGCCTTTTTGGGCAGCTGGCGGTAAGACTTGATAATAGCCTACGCAGCTCCTGCCATCCTCTGCAGCTCTGCTAGGTTTTCACACGTTAAGACCCTCCCCTTTCTCTGAAGTTTATGGACCCTCCCCTTTCTCTGATGCTTATGGACCCTCCTCTTTCTCTGAAGCTTATGGACCCTCTTCTTTCTCTGAAGTTTATGGACCCTCCTCTTTCTCTAAAGTTTATGGACTCTGCCCTTTCTCTGAAGTTTATGGACCCTCCTCTTTCTCTGAAGTTTATGGACTCTGCCCTTTCTCTGAAGCTTATGGACCCTCCTCTTTCTCTGAAGCTTATGGACCCTCCTCTTTCTCTGAAGTTTATGGACCCTCCTCTTTCTCTGAAGTTTATGGACCCTCCCCTTTCTCTGAAGTTTATGGACTCTGCCCTTTCTCTGAATTTGATTAACAAAGAAAAAGAGTTAAGATATAACATGGACAAGGCAGTTTCTTGATGTCATCTCTGCCCACGTGATGCAAGGAAAGATCAATCAAAACCGTGTCCAAAGATGAAGATTGTTATTATGACTGTTGTTACTACTGCAGTTATTTGTGAACCTAAAACATCTTGGCGTTCTAAGTTCTACACATATGTAGTATCAATACAGCCATGGTTTCGGATGTGAGCTGATATGCCATGGCTTTATATTTTAGAACGAACCTTAATGCGGGTTTCGCACACAATCTCCACTACCCGTACGAGTCATGTAGATCCCGACGCCATTGCTCGAGTTAGAGTACCATAGCAGTAATATGACTGCGATCATCATCGATTGCGAACAGAGTAGGGTCTTGACTAGCTAGCTATGATTAACTGACTGGGTTGACTGTGTCGTCTTCCTCAACCTCTCATCTTCGTTCTCAGGTGAAACAGAAACGCTTTCAGGTATAATTCAGTCAAATAAAATATACGGTTTTTGAATGAACTCAGAATTTTTCTTTTCGATCTGTTTACTTCAGAGACTTACAATAGCCATTCAAAACAAAACAAAAATGACGGGATAAGCAATTAAAATACAATTTTTTGTTGTCTTGAAATACATACTTGTACCTCAGTTCGTGCCCAAGTTATAAGATAATTTATCGTTTGATCAAAAAAGTGGACTAAATGTCATTCAAATGTTGTGCGTAGTGATTAAAGAAAGATGGCTCAGCAGAACGTATAACAGTTTACAGTAATGGCTAAGACAGACGGTGGTTTGACATGAAAGATAAACAGGTGATGCTGGGGTGGACGCTGCTTGAGCAAGCTGGGCTTTACGTTGCCCATGAACTATATTTATCTCTGGAGGAGGCTTTCTTCTCATGAAGCTTTCGCAAGGTTTTACAATTTCGCCTTTGATTCCAGTCTCTTGCCTAGGTGAAGGCTGTATTACACGACATCCTCTCCATGCCTTCCTTGGTTTACCCTTACTTCTTTACCATTGTCCCCTCTCTTGCTCAGTGAAGTCTATATTACCAGAGATCCTCTTCATGCCTTCCTTGGTTTACCCTTACGTCTTTACCATTGTCCCTTCTCTTGCTCAGTGAAGCCTATATTACCCGAGATCCTCTTCATGCCTCTCTTGGTTTACCTTTACTCTTATACCATTTTCCTCTCTCTTGCTCAGTGAAGCCTATATTACCCGAGATCCTCTCCATGCCTTCCTTGGTTTACCCTTACTTCTTTACCATTGTCCCCTCTCTTGCTCAGTGAAGTCTATATTACCAGAGATCCTCTCCATGCCTTCCTTGGTTTACCCTTACGTCTTTACCATTGTCCCTTCTCTTGCTCAGTGAAGCCTATATTACCCGAGATCCTCTTCATGCCTCTCTTGGTTTACCTTTACTCTTATACCATTTTCCCCTCTCTTGCTCAGTGAAGCCTATATTCCCTGAGATCCTCTCCATGCCTTCCTTGGTTTACCCTTACTTCTTTACCATTGTCCCCTCTCTTGCTCAGTGAAGCCTATATTACCCGAGATCCTCTCCATGCCTCCCTTGGTTTACCCTTACTCCTAAACCATTTTCCCCTGCTTTTCTTTCTGTAGCAACCCGATTTTTTTTCCTGACAGGGTTGCTGGCCCTATGTCCAAACCCTCCTTAGTCGCCTTTTACGATCATGCTTGATACTGTACAGTGGTCCTATTTCTCTCTCCCTAGGTGTGTAGCCAGGTCCTGGGAACCTCACGTGAACTATATTATAAGACGCTGTCTTAAGGTCTCTATTGAAGTGCCGTGCCGCGTGGCGTAGGCGATCATTTCTCTCCACAATTCCCTGTCCTTAGACTTGATTATTACATCCGCCGGTGTCTTTCTTCCTAGCCACACTGACAGCCCATCCAGTAACTTCTCTCTCTCTGTTCTTCCTCTGTCTCTTCTTCCCTCAATCTTTCCAGTTGCTACTGTGTGTTCCAATTTTCCTCTTCTCAGAAAATGTCCTACAAATTTCGCTTGTCTGCCTCTGATCTTTGTTGTAACTTGCCTTTTAACTCCAGCCTCTCTTAAGACTTTATCGTTGGTTCTCTTAGATGACCATGGCACCTTCAAAATCCTTCTTATGAACCACATTTTCATGACCTCCATTTCTCGTTGTACTCTCTTATTCATAGATCATGCTTCACATCCATAAAACAAAATTGGCTCGATGTAACTTTTAGGTACTCGGAATCTTGTTTCCTTTGATATGGATCTGTTGCATAAGATGTTTCTTATTTTCTGGAATGCTGACTTTTTGCTGAAGACCTGTACTATACACGATGCCAAAATTAAACCATGACGCATAGACCAAGAAAATTATGTCTGGGGATACTCCCCTAAATTTATAATGACCCGCGTTCTCTTGTAGATCATGGTTTACGTGAGTACTAGCTCATTATCTTAATTTTTGTGGATACATTTTGGCTGCCCATCTTCGAGTCTAGCATTTTAGGATTCCAGAGGACTTTGTGATTCCGTTATGTTATGGTATAGATGGATCGTCTTCAATGCACTCCAGACAAGTCCATAGATGCTCAGATCCCCTCTTCAGTATGCATCTCAGCGTACAGCGACCAGGTCTGCTGGTTCTGTGTAGTGAGACGGCTCCTCTCAGGTCCTGTGTTTACTGCTCAGTCCTTGCCATACCATTCTTCACTCTCACCTCCTGCTTCCGAGACAGAGATGTCAAGTCAATCCTTTCGAGGTCCTCCGCCATTCCAAGCTCTCTGAGGGCATTAACAATGTCTTTACGATCCACGGGTTGGCCATCATCTGAGGTCGCCAAACCAGCCAGTCCATCTGCTCTCTCATTGTCCCGGTCACGAGCATGACTTCAGTCATTTGTATGTCCCTTGTGGAACTTTGCCTCCCTAACAGCTCTCCTGTAGGCCTCTCGGTTGTACGCAAGATGCCCTGCTGCTGATGCATCCATTTGCAGATTGTCAACGATGTCTTGTAGCCATCTTCGCCTTTGTCTTCCTCTCTTTCACTTTCCTATTATGTACCCTTCCAAGAGGTCTTCTCTAGATTATCATGACGTTTAATGTGTCCAAAATATTTAAGTTTTCTCTCTTTAATTCTCTTTACTAGCCAGCCTTCTTCAATATTAAGTCCTTGTAGTATGGATATATTTGTTCTTTCGTGTGTCCATGATATTTGAAGAACTCTTCTGTAGCATTTACATTCAAAGGCATTTATGTGTTTCTCAGCTGTTTTGTTAAGTGTCCAGGTCTCACAGGCATATGTTGCGATGGGAAAGACGCATGCCCTTAAAAATCTTATTTTTGTAGTTCTGTCTGTTCTTCTCCACAGATTCTTTATTTGTTTTACTTTCTGAAGATGTCCTCCTTTTAATTTCCCTCATTGTATCTCCATTATTCGTTAACAGTGATCCAAGATATTCAAAACTCTCCACTTCTTCCAGTCTTTCCTCACTGATACATATTTCAGCTGCCTTATTTGTTTTGTCAGTTGTCATCAACTTAGTTTTCTTCTCATTAAGATAGAGGTTTTGCTCTTCACTATTCTTACCGACTGACATAATTAGTTTTTCCATTCCGTTTTGTGTTGTGGACAGTGTCATCAGCATATCTGATCTCTGGTAGTTCAGCATAACCTAGTACAAAAAAATAAAAGTGCACTGCCAACCTTTGACCTCTGCAGGGACTCCAGAGCTTCTGCTCTGTGACACTGATGACCTTGTGAAATTGTGGAGCCACTGTCGTTCTGAAGACGCGTCGCCGAATAGTCATGATTCCTGATTCAGTGAGAGTGGTGCTTAGTGTCTCGGTGATACCCTGAACCGATCGCCTCCTCGGCCACCATCTCCCTTGTGTCCACAAGAGCCAAGCCCTCCGTTTGTTTTAAATCGTCTTGTTGCTCTACGCGACCAAAGAAAGACAAGTGTCTTTTTACTAATAGAGCAGAAAAACCGGTTTTCACTCATCTCGAGTTCTTCTATGACGGTTTTGGTGTTTCCATTTCCCTTCCAAGATATCCTGTGTTGTGTTTTGTAATAAATATCTCAGCTATTAACATGTCCCCCTTTTCTCGTTGTTTAATTCGATATCCACATATCATAGTGTTATGTCTGCTAGCTGGAACTTGCTGGATGTTAGAAATTCTTTTTTTTTCCAGAAACAAAATAATAAAACTATGAACTAAAAAAAGATCCACAGATATGTCCTTCTGGTACGATGTTGCTGTAGACACAGAGACCTTCCAAGAGACAGCGCGGATGAAAGAGGTCCTGCTGCCGCCGATTGGCTCTAACCACAAATAACTGTCTCACATACAGTTGCAGAGAGGTGTCTGGTGCGATATAGACCTTGGACACTGTCTAAACATTGGACCCACTCAGATATGGAGCGCAGACACGATGTCCAAACACTTGACCAAAATTGCAGGGACATTGATTTCTGCTGTCCTGAGTTCTGTTGGTCATTTCCGATGGCAAGCGATACTAGAGGAGACGAGAGAAGGGAAAAGAAAGCGGACGGGGCCAGATGAAGGCAAAATATTTCTCCTTACTTTCTATATGAGAGTAGAAGAGCCTTCTCTGGGCTGGTCAAGACCCTGTGTCAGTTCTCTGACGATATGTACATGGTGGTGAAGGATGTAGATTCGATATGGTGGAATCGTGGTGGACCCGAGCGAGAAGTTTCCCTATCACCTGTCAGAGCTACCTATCATTATTACTTATCATCGTTACTTATTACTATCATTTATCATCATTACCTATAGCATAGAAAAAAAGCCACATCACGTCCGAACATAAACAAGCTGGATGCATCTCTATATCTGTACTAGGAATAATAACAGAAAATCTACAGAAAGTTTTGGCTTGAAATTGTTAGCTTAATTCAGTTTAGTTATTCCTATACCCCACTAAATATATCCCATCTCGTCCGTCCATCTATCTGTCTGTCTGCCTGTATGCCTGCTTATCTATCTATCTATCTATCTATCTATCTATCTATCTATCTATCTATCTATCTATCTATCTATCTATCTATCTATCTATCTATCTATCTATCTATTTATCTGTCTGTCTGTCTGTCTGTCTATCTATCTATCTATCTACCTACCTACTTACCTACCTACCTACCTACTTACCTACTTATCCATCCATCCATCCATCCATCCATCTATCTATCTATCTATCTATCTATCTATCTATCTATCTATCTATCTATCTATCTACTTACCTACCTACCTACTTATCCATCCATCCATCCATCCATCCATCCATCCATCCATCCACCCACCCACCTATCTATCTATCTATCTATCTATCTATCTATCTATCTATCTATCTATCTATCTATCTATCTATCTATCTATCTATCTATGAGTCCGTCCGTCCGTTTGTCTGTCTTAAACAGCGTCCGTATAACACAAAACATTTTCATAACTAACGCAAGCCTGGGGGCACACCCATAATGTGGACACTGAAAATACCCAGACAGAAACTGATACTAGCCTACGCAATAAATCCTGCGCCCAGGTAGAACGACCAGAAGAAGTCGTCTAGAAATGTTTGGTCCAGGAAACAGAAATCTCCACGGTTTCGCATGAGGACAAAAGAAGGTCTTGGTTCCGTGAACCAAAGGGAGATAAACGACATTAATTCTCAAGTATTGGAGACGGGAACAATCTATTCAACAAAGTAGAGTTTGAGCACTTTTTTTTTGTCGTACGTTAATACGAGAAGAGAAATGAGATTTGCTTTTCTTAGTTTTCTTCTTCTTCTTTTTCTTCCTCATCGTCTTCTTATTAGTCCTCTTCTTCCTCTTCTTACGCGTCTTCTTCTTATTCTTCCTCTTCTTCCTTGTTTTCTTACTGTTCTTTCTCTTCTTTCTCGGTCCACTTTTTCATTTTCTTGTTTTCCTCGTCTTATTTGTTTTCTTCTTCTTTTTTCTCGCTCCACTTTTTCTTCTTCCTGTTCTTCTTTCTCTTCTTCTTGTTCTTCATCTTCTTTCTCGTCTTCTTTTTCTCGCTCCACCTTTTCGTCTTCTTGTTCTTCCTCGCATTCCTCGTCGTCTTCTTTTTCTTCCTTTTCTTCCTCGTCGTCTTCTTGTTCTTTCTTTTCTTCCTCGTCGTCTTCTTATTCCTCTTCTTCCTCCTTTTTCTTTCGTGTTCTTCTTCGTGTTCTTTTTGTTCTTCCTCTTCTTCCTTGTCTTCTTCTTGTTCTTCCTCTTCTTCCTTGCTGTCTTATTGTTCTTATTTTCTTTCTCGTCTTCTTCTTTTTCTCGGTCCACCATTTCATCTTCTTGTTTACCTCGTCTTATTTGTTTTCTTCATCTTTTTCTCGCTCCACTTTTTCATCTTCCTGTTCTTCCTGTTCTTTCTTCTCTTCTTCTTGTTCTTCCTCTTCTTCCTCGTCGTCTTCTTGTTCTTCGTCTTCTTCCTCGTCTTCTTCTTTTTCTCGCTCCACTTTCTCATCTTCTTGTTTTTTCCTCTTCTTCTTTGTTTTCTTCTTCTCCTTTCTTCTTTTTCTCCTCATTATTATCATCTCGCTTTTGCTCTTCTTTTCTGTTCCTTCATTGTTTTTTCCTATTCTCATCCGGTCTTCAGTTTCAAAATCTCATTCCTCACCCCGCCCCTCCCCCCCCCCCCCCCCAAACCACGTCGTAATCGGAAGATCTTCTTGTGGGACTTCAACGCTTCTCATACAGACACTTCTCCTGGGGTCAGGTTTGAGATGAAAATGACAGTACAGACACAGAGGTAAGTGTGTTGAGAAGCAGAACAACAGATACACTGATGGGTTTAAACTATTGTTCTTGTTCTATGTTGTTGGAGCAGTAAGCAAATGTTCTTTGTAGGCGATGAGGTGGAAACGCTGCTGCGTGGGATCGATGTGATCTGGGAAAGTGTTACGATGGTTTTTTTTCTCAGTCTGTGAGAGGAGCTAAAAAAGACCCTTACAAAAAAAAAATGGATGTCAGTGCTTCTTAAGCCAGGCTCCACCGTTCTGTGGGACTATATCGATCCTTCCCATGTTAGCACGGGCAGGCCCGTTACTGGGGAGGGGGGGGGGTACCAGCGAGTAAGTGGCACAGGATCTAAAAGGGCTCTAGTTCACCAAACCTGAGACTACTATGCCACCTACATGTCACTGACTGCCGCCACATCCAGGTCTGACCTGTACCCCTAATCTGCCACACCCCAACTTGATCTGTACCCCTACTTTGCCACACCCCCAACCTGATCTGTACCCCTACTTTGCCACACCCCAGCTTGACCTGTACCCCTACTCTGCCACACCCCCAACCTGATCTGTACCCCTACTTTGCCACACCCCACAACCTGATCTGTACCCCTATTTTGCCACATCCCAACCTGATCTGTACCCCTACTTTGTCACACCCCATCCTGACCTCTACCTCTACTTTGCCACACCCCATCCTGACCTGTACCCCTACTTTGCCACACCCCATCCTGACCTGTACACCTACTTTGTCACACCTCCCCCAAGCTGATCTGTACCCCTATTTTGCCACACCCCAACCTGACCTGTACCCCTACTTTGCCACACCCCATCCTGACCTGTACCCCTAGTTTATACTCAGAGACACAGCAACAACATTGTTACAAGAAGGAGACATGGCACGTGGCAGTTCCTTGTGTGCTTCTTTTCTCTTTCTTTCATAGTTTCGCTTCAGGTAACAGCTAGACAACAGACGCTTTAGCTTTGGTGATCTCTCTCTCCCCCTCCCCCTCTCTCTCCCTCTCTCTCTTTCCCTCTCTCTCCCCCTCTCTCTCCCTCTATTTCTCCCTCTCTCTCCCCCTCCTCTCTCCCTCTCTCTCCTCCTCTCTCTCTCCCCCCCTCTCTCTCCTTCTCTCTCTCCCTCTCCCACTCTCCCTCTCTCTCCCCCTCTCTCTCTCCCTCTCCCACTCTCCCTCTCTTTCTCCCCCTCTCTCTCCATCTCTCTCTCCCTCTCATTCTCTCCACTCTCTCCCCTCTCTCTCTGTCCCTCTCTCTCCCACTCTCTCTCTCTCTCTCTTACACTTTGTTTTTCCTCATGTAATTTGTATACTTGTACTAAATCGAGTGTGTGGGAAGAATGAAAGATAAACTGATGAAGGGCAGAATGTAAGACGGGCCTGCGTGCCAAATTATTTACCATTTAAAAATAAAGATCATTCATCCATTCACTCTCTCTCTCTCCCTCTCTCTCCCCCTCTCTCCTCTCTCTCTCCCTCCGGTCCACGCCAATCAAGATTTTGTCGTCACTGACCCCCCTAACCATCTGTCTTGTGCTCTTTCTATAAGATTTGTTTTGTTTTGGACCCTGTTTCACGCCACTGTTTTAGTCAGTCCATCAAGTACCTTGTTTCTTTGTCTTCCTCCGTACCTTTGTTTTCCCGTTATCACTTCGTGTTTCTGTTTGCATCTTCTCAAATCATGCCTTACAAACCTTGACTGTCGTGTTCTGAATTCTGCGATCATTTCTCTCTTCTCCTCGGCCTCTATCTGCCCCTGGGGGACTCACCGCCAGATCTTTTTTCCTATCTGACCTTCCAGCTGTTTGTGTGGAACCTCTTCGTCTGTTTTCTTTGCTATCCATGGTACTCTCACCATTCTTCTTAAGAATCGTATCTGACTGATGAGATCGCCGAAAATAAAAACAGTGACTGATATGACCAAAGAGAAGCAGAGTCTCCTAGTATTATTCCTGACCACAAACATATTTTGTTAAAAAAAATATACATAAAGAAAAACTATACACATTTTTTTCTACACTTTGGAAATAGAGATTTTAAGCTGATTTATATAGGTTAACAAGAGAGATGTGGTTTCTTAAACCAATGTTTAAGAGTACTATGGACAGCTTAGATGACAGAGGATATCTAAGAAAAACAAACGAAGAAAGAACCTAATTAAATCCGTAAGAAAAACAATCGTCATCATTCATTGGGCATAAAATGAGAAGAAGAGGGCTTGAAAATATCATAAGAACAGGAAAGATGAATGAGAAAAGGGGCCTGAGGAAGACCAATAGAGAAAAAAAAATATGGACAGTTTAAAGTGATGACCCAGCCAAGCTGATGGGAGATATCAAGGAACGAGATCTGTGAGGAAGCATGATCGCTAACGTCTACCGGCACGGCACCTTATGATGATGATGATGGTGATTAGCCTGCAAAAAGTTGTAGACAAAGTTCTCCAGACTAGAGAAAAAGATAAATATTAAGAGAATGAGTGGGAATTGAACCTTGAGCTTCAGTGAGACGAGCAACCGCTTAGCTATGAGAGGATAGTGTGATCGATTAGATCAACATTAATCTCCTGGGGGTATGTAAACAAGCAGGGATACATGAAGATATCTAAGGAGATAAGTGAAGATATCTAAGGAGGTGGATGAAGATATCTAAAGAGGTGAGTGAAGATATCTACTGAGGTACGTGAATATATCTAAAGAGGTACGTGAAGATATCTAAAGAGGTGAGTGAAGATATCTACTGAGGTACGTGAATATATCTAAAGAGGTACGTGAAGATATCTAAAGAGGTGAGTGAAGATATCTACTGAGGTACGTGAATATATCTAAAGAGGTACGTGAAGATATCTAAAGAGGTGAGTGAAGATATCTACTGAGGTACGTGAATATATCTAAAGAGGTGGGTGAAAATATCTAAAGAGGTGGATGAAGATATTCTCTCTCTCCCTCTCCCACTCTCCCTCTCTCTCCCCCTCTCTCTCTCCCTCTCCCACTCTCCCTCTCTCTCCCCCTCTCTCTCTCCCTCTCTCTCTCCCTCTCTCTCCCCCTCTCTCCTCTCTCTCTCTCTCCCTCTCTCTCCCACTCTCTCTCTCTCTCTCTTACACTTTGTTTTTCCTCATGTAATTTGTATACTTGTACTAAATCGAGTGTGTGGGAAGAATGAAAGATAAACTGATGAAGGGCAGAATGTAAGACGGGCCTGCGTGCCAAATTATTTACCATTTAAAAATAAAGATCATTCATCCATTCACTCTCTCTCTCTCCCTCTCTCTCCCCCTCTCTCCTCTCTCTCTCCCTCCGGTCCACGCCAATCAAGATTTTGTCGTCACTGACCCCCCTAACCATCTGTCTTGTGCTCTTTCTATAAGATTTGTTTTGTTTTGGACCCTGTTTCACGCCACTGTTTTAGTCAGTCCATCAAGTACCTTGTTTCTTTGTCTTCCTCCGTACCTTTGTTTTCCCGTTATCACTTCGTGTTTCTGTTTGCATCTTCTCAAATCATGCCTTACAAACCTTGACTGTCGTGTTCTGAATTCTGCGATCATTTCTCTCTTCTCCTCGGCCTCTATCTGCCCCTGGGGGACTCACCGCCAGATCTTTTTTCCTATCTGACCTTCCAGCTGTTTGTGTGGAACCTCTTCGTCTGTTTTCTTTGCTATCCATGGTACTCTCACCATTCTTCTTAAGAATCGTATCTGACTGATGAGATCGCCGAAAATAAAAACAGTGACTGATATGACCAAAGAGAAGCAGAGTCTCCTAGTATTATTCCTGACCACAAACATATTTTGTTAAAAAAAATATACATAAAGAAAAACTATACACATTTTTTTCTACACTTTGGAAATAGAGATTTTAAGCTGATTTATATAGGTTAACAAGAGAGATGTGGTTTCTTAAACCAATGTTTAAGAGTACTATGGACAGCTTAGATGACAGAGGATATCTAAGAAAAACAAACGAAGAAAGAACCTAATTAAATCCGTAAGAAAAACAATCGTCATCATTCATTGGGCATAAAATGAGAAGAAGAGGGCTTGAAAATATCATAAGAACAGGAAAGATGAATGAGAAAAGGGGCCTGAGGAAGACCAATAGAGAAAAAAAAATATGGACAGTTTAAAGTGATGACCCAGCCAAGCTGATGGGAGATATCAAGGAACGAGATCTGTGAGGAAGCATGATCGCTAACGTCTACCGGCACGGCACCTTATGATGATGATGATGGTGATTAGCCTGCAAAAAGTTGTAGACAAAGTTCTCCAGACTAGAGAAAAAGATAAATATTAAGAGAATGAGTGGGAATTGAACCTTGAGCTTCAGTGAGACGAGCAACCGCTTAGCTATGAGAGGATAGTGTGATCGATTAGATCAACATTAATCTCCTGGGGGTATGTAAACAAGCAGGGATACATGAAGATATCTAAGGAGATAAGTGAAGATATCTAAGGAGGTGGATGAAGATATCTAAAGAGGTGAGTGAAGATATCTACTGAGGTACGTGAATATATCTAAAGAGGTACGTGAAGATATCTAAAGAGGTGAGTGAAGATATCTACTGAGGTACGTGAATATATCTAAAGAGGTACGTGAAGATATCTAAAGAGGTGAGTGAAGATATCTACTGAGGTACGTGAATATATCTAAAGAGGTACGTGAAGATATCTAAAGAGGTGAGTGAAGATATCTACTGAGGTACGTGAATATATCTAAAGAGGTGGGTGAAAATATCTAAAGAGGTGGATGAAGATATCTAAAGAGGTGAGTGAAGATATCTACTGAGGTACGTGAATATATCTAAAGAGGTATGTGAAGATATCTAAAGAGGTGAGTGAAGATATCTACTGAGGTACGTGAATATATCTAAAGAGGTACGTGAAGATATCTAAAGAGGTGGGTGAAGATATCTACTGAGGTACGTGAATATATCTAAAGAGGTACGTGAAGATATCTAAAGAGGTGGGTGAAGATATCTACTGAGGTACGTGAATATATCTAAAGAGGTACGTGAAGATATCTAAAGAGGTGAGTGAAGATATCTAAGGAGGTGGGTGAAAATATCTAATGAGGTACGTGAAGGCATCTAGGGAGGTGAGTGAAGATATCTACTGAGGTACGTGAATATATCTAAAGAGGTACGTGAAGATATCTAAAGAGGTGGGTGAAGATATCTACTGAGGTACGTGAATATATCTAAAGAGGTACGTGAAGATATCTAAAGAGGTGGGTGAAGATATCTACTGAGGTACGTGAATATATCTAAAGAGGTACGTGAAGATATCTAAAGAGGTGGGTGAAGATATCTACTGAGGTACGTGAATATATCTAAAGAGGTGAGTGAAGATATCTACTGAGGTACGTGAATATATCTAAAGAGGTACGTGAAGATATCTAAAGAGGTACGTGAAGATATCTAAGGAGGTGGGTGAAAATATCTAATGAGGTACGTGAAGGCATCTAGGGAGGTGAGTGAAGATATCTACTGAGGTACGTGAAGATATCTAATGAGGTGGGTGAAAATATCTAATGAGGTACGTGAAGGCATCTAGGGAGGTGGATGAAGATATCTACTGAGGTACGTGAAGATATCTAATGAGGCACGTGAAGATATCTAAGGAGGTGGGTGAAGATATCTAAGGAGGTGGGTGAAGATATCTAAGGAGGTGGGTGAAGATATCTAAGGAGGTGGGTGAAGATATCTAAGGAGGTGGGTGAAAATATCTAATGAGGCACGTGAAGATATCTAAGGAGGTGGGTGAAAATATCTAATGAGGTACATGAAGATATCTAAAGAGGTACGTGAAGACACCTAAGTGGTAAGTGAAGATACCTAAGTGGGTAAGTGAAGATGTCTAAATGGATAAGTAAAGAAATCTAAGTGGGTAGGTGAAGATATCCAGGGGGGTATGTGAAAAACATCTAAGGTGGTATGTGAAGATATCTAAAAGTGTACGTGAAAAACATCTAAGGTGGTATGTGAAGATATCTAAAAGTGTACGTGAAAAACATCTAAGGTGGTATGTGAAGATATCTAAAAGTGTACGTGAAAAACATCTAAGGTGGTATGTGAAGACATCTAAAAGGGTACGTGAAAAAAACATCTAAGGTGGTATGTGAAGACATCTAAAAGGGTACGTGAAAAAAACATCTAAGGTGGTATATGAAGACATCTAAAAGGGTACGTGAAAAAAACATCTAAGGTGGTATGTGAAGACATCTAAAAGGGTACGTGAAAAAAACATCTAAGGTGGTATGTGAAGACATCTAAAAGGGTACGTGAAAAAAAACATCTAAGGGCTACAAGAAATGGGAGCAACATCTGTAATATAATCACCGCTTTTTTGGCGACAGGAAACCTGGAATTATCTGCTGACTTTTTTGTTTCACTAAAATAACACTTACGAGCTCACAGCAGTCTGTGACTTTCTGACTTGAGCTGACAAAGAGTTCTACGAGCTGCTTAGTGATATTGCCCCTTCCACAGCCGCTGCCGTTTCTGTCAACGTTTTTGTGTGAGCAAGGCTTGTCCACTCAGACGCCAATCAAAACACAACACAGCAACCGCCCGACCCCGGGGCCCAGGGTTTAATCCTCGCACTTAACGAAGATTCCTCCCAGAAATGAGCTGATAACATCACAGAAACAAGCTCAAACTTCACATTAACAGGTCGGAATCACAGTCGTGAAGAGCTGGTGATACACTAAGTAGATTCACTCTGGTTCTCTAAAGCAACTTTACTTCTCCGGGCTGTCTAGTTCTGGTGTAGTTTTGTTCACTCATCGTTTGTATACGGCCAGAAATAAGAACATTTGTACTTATTCCTTAAAAATAACTTTAAACGTAGTAAACTTGTATATATTAAATGAATATAAAATAATGTCATTTATGTCTGATGCTTACCCTATGTCCTTGAATTTTATTAATGCCAGAATCTGTGATCCTTTAAGTCTCTTTTGGTCTACCTTTACTTCTGTTCTCCTAAGGGTTCCATCTCAGTGGTTTGTTTTTTTTTAGTAATGAGTCAGCAATCGTCTGGAGCACATGTCCACAACTATCGTCAACGTTTTCCTTCAATAATCGAAGTCACTGTCCCACCCACCCCACCCCCCCCCCACCCCAACTCCAGGGACCTGGGAATGTTGTCCAAGTAAAGAACAGGGCCACTGCCAAACAAGATCGTATAAGGCGACTAAGGAAGGTTTGGCATAGGATCAGTAACCTGGTTGAACAACAACAACACCAACAACAAAAACCATCAGACTGTCCCATAAACAGAAGCAAGGGAATGCATACATTTATGTCCAATCATATCCATGTCCCTTGAGAAACTTTGCCTCCCTAACAGCACTTCTGAAGGCATCTCGATTGTAAGCAGGATGTTCTCTTTCTTCCTTTCTGTCTGTCTCTCTCTCTCTCTCTCTCTCTCTCTCTCTTTTTCTCTCTCTCTCTCCCAGTATGTACCCTTCCAAGACTGTCTTCTCCGAACTTTTATGAAGTTTAATAAGTTCGGAAATACTAAAGTTTTCTAAGATTAAATCTTCTTTACTAACCACAAACAGATTACAAATATATTACCTTAAATTACGTACCAGTTACCGTACCGGTAGGTAGTTTAAAAAAAAAAAAAGATTTTATCTGGGGGTACAGGGATACAAATGCTGATTAAACACTGCACTAGTAAATCTTGTCCATAACAACGTACATGAAAATAGTGCACAACAACGTACAGGAAAATAGTACACAACAACGTACATGAAAATAGTGCACAACAACGTACAGGAAAATAGTGTATAAGAACCCATAGGAAAATAGTACAAGGCACAAATGTCTGGTGCAGACACGCCTCCCTAAGATTAACATAAAAGACGATGCAAGAAATAGAAAGGGAAGATAATCTGCGAGTCGCCTGGAGAGTTTTTATTTCCCCTTTAAGTCCTCTGTGAAAGAAGAGAAACAACAACAATAATAATAATAATAAATAACAATAGTGATGATGATAATTATGAATATTTTTTTCTGATAACATTAGCTATTTGTCCATGACAAAAATGACGGCAGGAGAAATGAAAATAAAACTTTTACTTGAAATTCACTGTGGTAAATACGGCGCTAAAGAGGTCCGCGATTCTGACAATTCTCTCTCTCTCTCTGAACCTTAAGTGCCCAGGGCACATGGGGCTTCCGCAAGGGTTTTCCACAAATGCCTGTCCTTCGCCTTTTTTTCTGCTCTTGCCCAGGTGAGCCCTCTATTGCTCAACATCCTTTCTGTTGTTCTTCCCCATGTCTCTTTTGGTCTACCCAAAATGACAATTATCCTAAAGAAAAAGTTTGTGGAAGCTCATGAAAGAATATTATTTGTCTCTGGAAAGTCTCATACGAATCTAATAAAATGCTGATAAATATATATCGCTGGTCTGATAAATATATATCGCTGGTCTTGTATGAATTCCTTCATAAGACGATCTTCTCTTGAGCTACATTAATACATACACTTTGGTTTAAATAGCACAATCTGATCTGCCACTAGTATAGATATATTTGTTCTTTTTTGTGTCCACGATATCTGGAGAACTCTTCTATAGCATTTACATTCAAAGGCATTTATGTGCTTCTCAGCTGTTTTGTTAAGTGTCCAGGCCTCACAGGCATATGTTGCGATGGGAAAGATGCATGCCCTTAAAAATCTTATTTTTGTGGTTCTGTCTGCTCCTCTCCACAGATTCTTTATTTGTTGTACTTTCTGAAGCCACATTAATTGGCCACATTAAACGTCATGATAATTTAGAGAAGACCGTATTGGAAGGATACATAATGGGAAAAAGAAAAAGAGGAAGACCGAAACGAAGATGGCTGCAAGACATCGTTGATGATCTGGAAATGGATGCAGCAGCAGCAGGCCATCTTGCTCACAACCGAGAGGCCTACAGGAGTGCTGTTTGGGAGGCAAAGTTCCGCAAGGGACATGCAAAGGAATGAATGAATGATCTGCCACAGTTCACCCAAAACTTTGTTTTGTGCTGTTCTTGGACCAAAGAGAACTTGTAGCTTGTGCTACTGCTGTTGGTAGACTACGTTGGTTTCATTACGCTTTGTTATTATTATTGTTATTATTATTATTATTATTATTATTCTCATGTGCCGTGCCGTTTAGCTTTGGGGATCATGCTTCTCCATCTTGCACGGTCCTTGGTGTTTCCGATTAATTCAGATGCTTTTGTTTTCCCTGCCACTTGGTCACTCCACTGAGACATTTTTCTCCTGACCTTCCTCTCTTCCTTTTTTCCCGTGAATTTTTCAGTGATTACCAGGTTCTCCAGCTCCTGTCTTCTCAAGACATGTCCAAGTTCTCCAGCTTCTGTCTTCTCAAGACATGTCCAAGTTCTCCAGCTCCTGTCTTCTCAAGACATGTCCAAGTTCTCCAGCTTCTGTCCTCTCATGACATGTCCAAGTTCTCCAACTTCTGTCTTCTCAAGACATGTCCAAGTTCTCCAGCTTCTGTCTTCACATGACATGTCCAAGTTCTCCAGCTTCTGTCTTCTCAAGACATGTCCAAGTTCTCCAACTTCTGTCTTCTATTGACATGTCCAGAAAATTTTTATTGTCTTGTTTTTCTTATCTAAGGTGGTTTTCCTTTTTCAGAAACTTCTTTGAGAACTTTTTCGTTTGATTTTCTGTCTGTCCAGGGTATTTGTTACATCTTTCTCCAAAACCAGATCTCTGTTGCTGCCATTTTCTGTGGCATCTTTTTTGTTAACTGTCCACGTTTGACAACCATATAGCAATAAATCATTACGCTTGAAAAATTTAACATTTTTTTAATGATATCTTTGCCTGTCTATTGTTTGTTTTCTGTCTGAGTTAGTTTCTGTGTGTTTCTGCCAGCCATTGACTATCATTTGTTTACTTTCTGAGTTGGTTTATATGTGTTTCTGGTAGCCATTGACTCTCTCTCTCTCTCTCTCTCTCTCTCTCTCTCTCTCTCTGAACCTTAAGTGCCCAGGGCACATGGGGCTTCCGCAAGGGTTTTCCACAAATGCCTGTCCTTTGCCTTTTTTCTTGCTCTTACCCAGGTGAGCCCTCTATTGCTCAACATCCTTTCTGTTGTTCTTCTCCATGTCTCTTTGGGTCTGCCCTTACTTCTGTTCCCCTGTGGTGTCCATCTTAGTTCTATTTTTGGTAGTGAGTTGTCAGTCATTCGAAGCACATTTGTTCACTTTCTGAGTTGGTTTCTGTGTGTTGTTCCTGCCAGCCATAGCTAGCTTTTCTAGCTTAGTCTAGACATGGCTATACTGCACTTAGCTTAAATTTGACACCAACATTTTCTCACAGCTTTATTTCCTATTTTGCTGACATGTCTGACTTTCAAATTAACTCTCCGTCTAAATTTGTGCTTAAATATTTTCCATCTTCTTCATTTTGCCATATTTATAACTTGCATACATGCATAAATAATTACAGGCATAAGCGCGAAGGTGTCGGACACAGCAAGTTCAGAACACAGACGTAACTCCGGCAGACGTGCGTGAGCTATAAGCAAGTCACGCGACAGATGCGCTCAGTCAAAGTCCTCTTCTCAGATTCCGACTCGAAATCACCCGTACATACACACATACAGAGACATAATTTGAGAACAGGCTCATAAAATATGTTGGGAATGTCACACGCGCAATTTCGCGCTTTTCTGGTCACAAGATACCCCAAATCCAATATGGCCGACGGCGGGTGTTAAAAATACTCGCTTGATTTTACGCAGGAAACACGTATCTTTACGTCTGACACGCATCCGTTGTGAAACTAGATTCTGTGACGTGGAAGCGAAAGACTAACATTATGATTGGCGAAGTACAGAATGCGGAACAGTGTGAGAAGAGAGCGCCATTGTCATGTAGGTGAAGAGAAGCTTGTGAACATTTCAGGCAATGAAAATCGCTTCAACCGGCGAAAGCGAGACAGCCTTGCATAGACACGTGAAAGTCTGAACAGACAAAATATTTACTGGACAGAATATGAAACCAAAACATAACAACTGTCCAATAAAATAACCCAGATCATAAACAAAAAAAAAATAAACCAACAGAATCGTGAAAGAAAAAAAATTCATCTGAATAGAAAACAAAACCTGGCATTTTTTTTTTTTTAATCCTTAGAGAAAAGCAATTTCTCAAAAAAATGGAAGTCCATCTGTTGGAGGATCCGACGGTTATTTTAACAGAAAAGTTGTCGGGAGAGAAATTGCAAAATCTGAAAGCGAAATCTCCGGGGAACTCTACAGGAACAAGAGAAATTGTGGAGGGAACAAGAGAAATTGTAGAGAAGGAACAAGAGAAATTGTGGAGGGAACAAGAGAAATTGTAGAGAAGGAAGAAGAGAAATTGTGGAGGGAACAAGAGAAATTGTAGAGAAGGAACAAGAGAAATTGTGGAGGGAACAAGAGAAATTGTAGAGAAGGAACAAGAGACATTGTGGAGGGAACAAGAGAAATTGTAGAGAAGGAACAAGAGAAATTGTGGAGGGAACAAGAGAAATTGTAGAGAAGGAACAAGAGAAATTGTGGAGGGAACAAGAGAAATTGTAGAGAAGGAACAAGAGAAATTGTGAAGGGAACAAGAGAAATTGTAGAGAAGGAACAAGAGACATTGTGGAGGGAACAAGAGAAATTGTAGAGAAGGAAGAAGAGAAATTGTGGAGGGAACAAGAAAACTGTAGAGAAGGAACAAGAGAAATTGTGGAGGGAACAAGAGAAATTGTAGAGAAGGAACAAGAGACATTGTGGAGGGAACAAGAGAAATTGTAGAGAAGGAACAAGAGACATTGTGGAGGGAACAAGAGAAATTGTAGAGAAGGAACAAGAGACATTGTGGAGGGAACAAGAGAAATTGTAGAGAAGGAACAAGAGACATTGTGGAGGGAACAAGAGAATTTGTAGAGAAGGAACAAGAGACATTGTGGAGGGAACAAGAAAACTGTAGAGAAGGAACAAGAGAAATTGTGGAGGAAGCAAGAGAAAATATGAAAGGAAATTGTGGAGAAGGAACAGGGGAACAGAAGTAAGAGTAGACCAAAAGAGACATGGAGAAGAACAAGAGAAAGGATGTTGAGCAATAGAGGGCTCACCTGGGCAAGAGCAGAAAAAAAGGCGAAGAACAGGCATTTGTGGAAAACCCTTGCGGAAGCCCCATGTACCCTGGGCACTTAAGGTTCAGAGAGAGAGAGAGAGAACAGGAGAAATTGTAGAGAAGGAACAGGAGAATTGTAGAGAAGGAACAAGAGAAATCGTAGAGGGAGCAAGAGAAAATATGAAAGGAGCAAGACAAATTGTGGAGAAAATAAGAGAAATTATGAAAGGAACAAGAGAAATTGTGAAGAAGGAAGAAGAGAAACTGTGGAGAGGGAATATGAGAAATTGAATAGGGAGCAAGAGAAATTATAAAAGGAACAAGAGAAATTGTGAAGAGGGAACAAGAGAAACTGTGGAGAGGGAACAGAAGAAATTGTGGAGGGAAGAAGAGAACTTGCGAAGAGACCAAGACAAATTATGGAGAAAACAAGAGACATTATGAAAGGAACAAGAGAAATTATGAAATGAACAAGAGAAATTGTGAAATGAACAAGAAAAATTATGAAACGAACAAGAGAAATTGTGGAAGGAACAAGAGAACTTTTGGAGGGAACGAGACACATTGCGGTTGCAGAATTTTTATATAGTTATCTAGCCACAGAATACGAGCAGATGTTGAACTTCTGAGTTGTATGTCTCTTTACATGCCACCATACGATGTTGTGTGTCTCTTTACATACCATCATACGATGTTGTGTGTCTCTTTACATACCATCATACGATGTTGTGTGTCTCTTTACATGCCATCATACGATGTTGTGTGTCTCTTTACATACCATCATACGATGTTGTGTGTCTCTTTATATACCATCATACGATGTTATGTGTCTCTTTATATGCCATCATACGATTCCTGGATGCACTCTGAAGAGGATATACGCTGAAATTATGTGCAAAAGTCCTTCAAGATGTGCAGCACACTGACAAGCCCAATGGAGCATCTGAGCACCCTAACAGTCTGACCACAGCATGCCTCACAACATGCCCCACAACATGCCCCACAACATGCCCCACAACATGCCTCACAACATTCCCCACAGCAACCTTCAAGCCCTCCGGAAACTGTACCATCGCAACCTAAACTCAGCAAAGTCGTGGAGAACATGGACCACGCTAAGCACGAGTACAACTTTCTGTAAGATCCCTCAGGACTTCGACCTTACTGCTGCGCCCGTTGCATCATCCAGATCACCCTGACACTGCGACCAGGACATGTCTCATGGTTACCTGCAAATTCCTGCAGCAGCTGGACAACTCTAACTAGGACAAATCCTAACATCGGCAAAATCCGACGGCTTTAATGATATTCATCTGAAACATGTGGTCAAAATAAGCATCAGCAATATTCATTCCTATGACAGAATTGACGAATCATAGAAAGCCAGTGCCATCCTTCGTCCTCGCAGTGCTCTGTGGAAGTAAAAATCGCGTCACACAATCTGATGAAGAACAGTGTCGATGCGGTTCTTGTCGCTATGGAGCTTGCCAAGAAATCTTTCATCCATTCATCTTATTCAGTCAGTCAGTCAGTCATTTAAATGTCCCTTGTGGAACTTTGCTTCCCCAACAGCTCTCCTGTAGGCCTCTCGGTTAAGCAAGATGCCCTGCTGCTGATTCGTCTATTCGAAGATTGTCAACGATGCTGTGCAGCCATCTTCGACTTGGTCTTCCTCTCTTTCTTTTTCCCACTATGTATTATGACACAGTATGTATAACGACACATTATGTATTATGACAAATTATGTATTATGACACATTATGTATTATGACAAATTATGTATAAAGACACATTATGTATTATGACAAATTATGTATAACGACACATTATGGATTACGACAAAAAAAAAGTTCTGATTGACTTTCATTGCATTTATCGCAGGGGAAAAGAGTTCGTATCTCATTCCAAAACGTTTAAAGGAAGACTAATATAAGTAACCTTATCTATTTACAAACACGTAATCATTTATTGAAATATTGAACTTTCCATCTATCCAGCCGTCCATCCGTTCATCCATTCGGTTGTCGTCCCATCAATCATTTCATCTGTCCATTGGGTTGCTCCCCCATCAATCCATTCATCCATTATGGTGTTTACCAACTATCTATCCATCCATCCATCTATCCATCCATCCATCCATCCATCCATCCATCTGAAAGATAAACAGCCCAGATAACTGTCCCCATCATGTTGACCTGCAGAATTGAGATAAGCAAACACAACTGGGAAAGATAAATGAAAAAAATAAAACCCCGAATTCAGTCGAAGACAAATTATGAACATTAATATTCATGTATGAATCTCATCAAGGGCCATAACTCCAGCTGGGATCCCTGGAGAAGATCGGTCATTCTGGGAGTCTGGAAAGCTGAAAGTCCTTGAACTCGTTCTTAAGACTGGCACGCCAACGCTTGAGCAGACACATCACCCAGGTCAGTTCAATCTATATTTCGCGAAAAAAATGTCAGTGACAGGTGCAGCTAAACCTATGACAGGTTCAGTTAAACATGTGGCAGGTGCAGTTAAACCTGTGACAGTTGTAGCTGGACGCATGGCAGATGCAGCTAAACCTATGACAGGTGCAGTTAAACATGTGGCAGGTGCAGTTAAACCTGTGACAGTTACAGCTGGAAGCATGGCAGATGCAGCTAAACCTGCCACAGGTGCAGCTAAACCTGCCCCGGGTGCAGCTAAACCTGCATAAGATTATGGTCACCTTTTAGAGTCTAACAATGGGAGCGACAAACAGCTGAGGTTTACAAGAGAAAGGGAGCGATAAACAGCTGAGGTTTACAAGAGAAAGGGAAGCGATAAACAGCTTAGGTTTACAAAAGAAAGGGAGCGATAAACAGCTGAGGTTTACAAGACCAAGGCAGCGATAAACAGATGAGATTTACAGGACGAAGGTAACGACAAACGGGTAAAGTTTACAAGACCAAGGCAGCGATAAACAGATGAGGTTTACATGACAAAGGGAGCAACAAACGGGTGAGGTTTACAAGAGCAAGGGAGAGATAAACAGGTTTAATAGACAAAGTTTCTGCAGCAATCACTTAAAGCAGAACACATTTGAAATTAACTCTTTTTTATTATGGAAAAAGCTTCGAGACCGCACAGAAAATTCATAATAAACACAGCCGCCATTTTTTAGAAGCGATCTGATTGCAGAGTTAGGTTATATATTTAGTCTGAAGTTTGATATCCAAAAGTAAAGATGCAGCTATTGTTACTGGGATTTCTATGACGGTTATATTTAAATATCTCATAGTAACAAAAGAGTTTTAACAAAATAGACAGACTGAAAACAGGCGTGAGCGGTCAGAACACAGCCGGACTGAATGCAGCATTAAGGCCAGTGAGCAAGGAAGCTGGAGATTCATCAGCGTCAACTTTGGTGCCGAAGACTTCACATGATGATGGTGGTGAAACAACACTGACGCATGCTTATATTCAATTTCATATCATTATACGACATAGACCCTTCTTCTTCTTCTTCTTTCTCTTCTTCTTCTTCTTCTTTCTCTTCTTCTTCTTCTTCTTCTTCTTTCTCATCTGCCTAAAACTGCAGGCGGGTGTTATCTGCATCCGACGGAGAGTAAAGATAATAAACACAGCATTGTTTCGGATTGGGAGTGGGCTAATGTGGCTATTTTTTTCCCAGTCTCAGAGCGGAGCTAAAAATCAGAGGGTGTGCAGCACTTATTTAGTAGGCTCCACCACCACGGGGACCATGGCTATCCCTGCCTTGTTGTCCAGGCTTGGCCTGTAACTGGGTGGACTAATCAGAGAGGTGGGACAGGGTCTTGGTCAGCTGCGGTTCGCCAACTCTGACGCTAGCATATCAACCCACGCGTCGCTGGCCGGCAAATCATAAAGCGTCTTCGCCTCTCTTACAACATAAACAGATAAACGCTCACATAATATACTTGTACAGGCACGGCTACACCCACATTCTGTTACCCTAATTATGCCCCATGCGTGTGAAACAAAACATGACAGAAACAATGAGAACAAGTTCATCGTCCACAACCATTAAATCTAAAACTTTGCCCCACAACAAACCCAGAAACGAGGAAGAGATTTTTCAAAACCCAGAAGGCAGATTTACATTGGATTGATGATAAGATCTATCGAGGCCAGGGAGGAGAGGGTTACAAATCTTTGAAGGAGGGTCAGGAGAGCTGATGGAAAATATGTATAAGAACCTCCAAGATATATTGCCTATCTTCGAGTCTGAGGCCAGTTTTTAGACAGACAGATGTTATCTAAAAGGTTTTTTTTTTTGGGGGGGGGGGGAAGGGAGCAGCTTTCTCCCGGCTGATTGTTCCAGTATGTGATTTGATTATTAGAGTATGTGATTTGATTCTTAGAGTATGTGATTTAATTCTTAGAGTATGTGATTTGATTCTTACAGTATGTGATTTGATTCTTACAGTATGTGATTTGATTCTTAGAGTATGTGATTTAATTCTTCGAGTATGTGATTTGATTCTTACAGTATGTGATTTGATTCTTGTAGTATGTGATTCGATTCTTAAGTATGTGATTTGATTCTTACAGTATGTGATTTGATTCTTGTAGTATGTGATTCGATTCTTAAGTATGTGATTTGATTCTTACAGTATGTGATTTGATTCTTGTAGTATGTGATTTGATTCTTACAGTATGTGATTTGATTCTTACAGTATATGATTTGATTCTTACAGTATGTTATTTGATCCTTACAGCATGTGATTAGATTCTTACAGCATATGATATTATTCTTACAGCATGTGATTTGATTCATCATCCTCACAGTCAAACAACGATCTACTTGTATCCGTTCTCTGACTTTTGCAATGCGGTCCTCATTACGAAACAGAAATTGAGCGTCCATGTGTAGTTGCATTTGCAGTCGGTGCCACACCAATTCTGAATCGTGAATATCATCTGAATACCTGTGCACGAGATAAACAATTGTCCCCATAAACTTGTCGCATCAATTCAACTGTCTCAATGGCATTTTTCCCGAGTTTTAAACAGAATTTAAAATTAGCTCTTTGCTCCATGCTGGTTACCTGACAATGCACCTCTAACTAGGTCAACAAAATGGTGGCTTGTTTGTCGTCTGCTTATCAGGCGGCGATGAAAAGTTACACGATCATAGATGAAGGTTGTCTCTTTGGGCTCAAACTTTGCTTCATATATGGCATTTTTTTCTTTGCCATAATAAAATCAGTCTCACTCCTGTCTATTTAACTCCTTATTTAGAATCTGATGAGCGTCGACCTTAGTGCAGGAACTCCGTTGCAGAAAGAATGGATTATTCTCCTGTTAAACCAGTCATATATGACAAGCCATTGGCTTATGTCCAGGGCATGCGGGAGTGCAGGGCAATGATGTGGCAGACAGACTTGCTGGACAGGCTAAAATAAATGGCAGACTGAAAATGGACAAGGGGGTCATTGTGAAAGCCGTATTGGAAATACTACGGGAAAATGAAGAGCGGGAATGGAAGAACAATGTAGCTGTGAGGAGACTGCTGGAGTTAGGACAAATTAAAGGTACTGGTAGGAAATCTGAACTGTGTGGCAGAAAACTCATCGTAAACAACCAACATTTGATTGGAACTATTAGCAAACATACTCTTGGATGGATGCTGCGGCATGCGGCGGGGCATATATATGTGGCTGTCCTGAATACAATGACGTCTGAGTCTGACCTTTGATTCTTATAGCACTTGTATGTGATTTGATTCTTCTAGTCTGTGATTTCAGTCTTCTAGTATGTGATTTCAATCTTCTAGTATGTGATTTCAATCTTTTAGTATGTGATTTGTATTTTCTAGCATGTGATTTACTTCCTCTATTTTATGATTTTATTCTTCTAGTATGTGATTCGATTCTAATACGTAATTTCAGTCTTCTAGTATGTGATGTGATTTTTCAACAATGTGATTTTGGTTCATTTGATTCTCAAAGTATGTGACTGACACAATCACCGGCAGTGGCAGGACATATTGATGACCTCAGAGTAGAATATTTGGAAGCCAAAATTCACTGTACGATTAAATTGCAGAGAAGAACAACAAAAACTCACTCTCTAAAGTTTCATTGAACGACCAAACTGAAATGCAACAGAAAATGAGAGATGATTATCGTCAATGTACCAAAAAAAAAAAATGTAAAACGTCAAATGTTTGACAGCTCTGGATAGACGTTTTATTTTGAACTCTTCTAAACCACGTTATCTGAATACCAAAGTTGTGCAGATCTATTCTGATAACTGGGGTTGTATACTTCTAACTAGAGATATTCAAAGTATCAATATCAAGTATCCATGAAAGTTTTGAATAAATATTTGGCAGTTTGATAAAAGTAAAAAAGTAAAAATTCATGGACAAAGAATCACTTTTCATAGGATACAGAAGAATGTGTTAGATCTTGAATGTGAACTGTGGTAACAAGAGACATGAAGGAAAATATAATCTTGAACCTTGTGGGTTCATATACGTGATAAAAAAAACGAGATAAGAGAATCGAATTTGTCACGGAAAATCGCAATACGGGCAGAGACTTGCTTTTCCATGATTGGTGTGGTATGTGCAGTGTGTTTCGCACATGTAAATGCTCTCTCTCTCTCTCTCTCTCTCTGTTTGTCGTGGTCTGTACATAATTTTTCCCTATTCTCTCATGGTATATAAGGAAAATTCCCTGTTTTCTGTCATGGATGTATATAACTTCGTGTATGTTATTTTGTGTAGAGAAGTTCTCTGTTCTCTGCAATGATAAGTAGAGAACTACTCGTATGTCATGTTGTGCAGAGAAGTTCTTTGTTTTATGTTATAATATGTATAGAACTTCTTGTATGTCATGTTATGTACAGAAGTTCTCTGTTTTCTGTCATGATATATATATATATAAAACTTCTTGTATGTCATGTTATGTACAGAAGTTCTCTGTTTTCTCTCATGATATGTACAGAACTTCTTGTATGTCATGATATGTACAGAACTTCTTGTATGTCATGATATGTACAGAACTTCTTGTATGTCATGATATGTACAGAACTTCTTGTATGTCATGATATGTACAGAACTTCTTGTATGTCATGATATGTACAGAACTTCTTGTATGTCATGATATGTACAGAACTTCTTGTATGTCATGATATGTACAGAACTTCTTGTATGTCATGATATGTACAGAACTTCTTGTATGTCATGATATGTACAGAACTTCTTGTATGTCATGATATGTACAGAACTTCTTGTATGTCATGATATGTACAGAACTTCTTGTATGTCATGATATGTACAGAACTTCTTGTATGTCATGATATGTACAGAACTTCTTGTATGTCAAGGCATGCACATAAAACTCCCTCGCCTGTTGTTGAAAGATTCTGTAACGTAACAACTCCAGCCTAGTAACATTCTGTCAAAGTTAACGTGCAGTTACGTTTAAGCTGCGAGTGGCGGTGGCTTTTATCTAATCCCGAGAGGTCAGAAACGGTTTTCTTATCAGGCTCCACCACCTCGTCAGTGTACAGAACCCTATTATAACGACCAGTGAAGTAATGCACCTGGGACCGGAGATGACTGTGCTGGCGTGACGGCACGATTGTCAGGGCGGGTAACCCAGGGATGTCCAAGATCCCATCCTACCTCTCCATGCCCGCACCTAGAAACAGAATCAGTTCCAAAATCAGTTCCCCCCCCCCCCCCAACAAAGCTGGACTTGGCCAGGTTCCCGTGGTACGAGAAATTCTCAGGGAAAATTGTCTTTTCGAGTTTATGCCGCGTTTTGGCTTAGGCAAGTGCAACTGACCCCCAAGTTTCGATGAGATGTCCCGTTCCATCGTCCTCAGGAGTGGGGTGCTGAGAATATTTTCTTTTTTTGTGCTGTAAGCTTTAGGGAGATGAAACGATATCTGCAACACAAGCGTTTGTCTGCCGGACACACCGGAGTTGTGTGATCAGACATTTCCTAGCTACAGCTCGCATTGATAAATGGTACGCGAAAATAACGCCGAAATCCTTTCACTCACTCAGTACTGTTTATATAATTGCTTTTAGTCCCCGAAATTCCAGTAGAGAACATTCTGAGATGAACACATTCTAACAGGAAACACAGACACGTATATGAGTTTTCACAACATTAAGAAAATGGCTGGCAATATTTTTCACATCTCTAATCTTCCTAACCAACAAATAATTCTCCGTTCTGCTCCAGACTCGAAAGTATATTAAAAGCTTTCCTAATTTTCGCATTTTGAAAATTTAAAAGCGTCTGCTATTTGTGACAGTAAAAGAAATAATAAATACGTGTCTTTCTTGTCTTGCCTTGTCTTGCCTTTTCTTGTCTTGTCTTGTCATGTCTTATCATGTCTTGTCTATACCTCAAACTCCCTGGAAATGTGAGCTGGTATTTGTCTTTACAGCCGAAGCTGTGAGGGTGTTGAGGGACAGTGTCGTGTTAGCCTGGGGGACCGAGTTATGGCGGCTGTTTCTTTCTGTCCCCGAGTGGAGATACAAAGGAGGGAGTCTGCAGTACTTCTTTAGCAGACTCCACCAGCATGGGGTCTATGGCGAAATCTGCCACGTCAGCCAGGCTAGGCCTGTTACTGGGGTACCAACGGAGAGGTGGGACAGGAGTCTTGATCATCAGCTATAGTTCGCCAACCCTAACTCTTGATTGCCAGCTGTGGATCGCCAACCCTAACTTTAGATTTACAGCTATGGGTCGCCAACCCTGTCAGCTATGGTTCGCCAATCCTGACTCTAGATTGTCAGCTATGGTTCGCAACCCTAACTTTAGATTTACAGCTGTGGGTCGCCAACCCTGTCAGCTATGGTTCGCCAACCCTAACCTTAGATTTACAGCTATGGTTCGCCAACCCTGTCAGCTCTGGTTCGCCAATCCTGACTAATGATTGTCATCTATGAGTCGCTGAATGCCAAAACGGACAGCGTCTTGGCCCCAACAAAGTCTCCATAATGAATACATGAATACTTGCATGATCTACACTTACTACATGGGTCCCTACGTGGGTGTCTATGTAAGCCAGGTTGAGAACCTCTACAATCAGAAATTCGCTTACATTTTCACACTGTATTTAGAGAGAATTACACCCACGTTGCCAACCATCAGACAGACAGCCAAATCGTTGTGAAATCTGTGCAGCTGAATAGCGATACTTGTTAAGACGTAGAATATCTATCCCACGAAACATGTCTCCAGAGAGAAGGAATGGCGCAACAGGATGGCTGTTGTCTTTGGAAGAGAAGAAAGAAAACAATAATTTCAGAAAATCAATACTGCACCACCTGCTTCATCTAAAAAAACTTGGTAAATTATAAATGTTTGAATTTCCCACACAGAATTACGGGTATTTCTCTATGCCAAACCCCATCTTCCGTCTTTTTTTTTTTTTTTGCTGCATTGTTTTCATTAAGATAAAGGAAAGTACGTGTTTATTCTTCACAAACAATAGCTTCTTCTGGTATATATAACAAATATTTTGCTCGATTCTAAACTTTCATGTATTCAGACTTAGAAACTCTTGTCAAAGCTACGGCTGGAAACAAGGGCAGTTAATTAGAGATACTAACGTGACACGAACACGGCGTGACACACGATGATGATAAAGCTGATATTTTGCTGATTACATGTTTTTTTTCTGTTTTATTCGGTCTTATTCAGTTGTATTATACAGTGTGTCCTTAAAATGATGGTGCGGTTTGAAACTCATAAAGGAACTAAATGTAGCAAATATCTTGAAACTGAACAGACTACGCTGGTTGGGGCATGTAGAAAGAATGGAAGAGAGCAGACAAACGAAAATGATGTATGTACAAGAGATGAGGGAAACAAAACCGAGGGGTAGACCAAGATAGAGATGTAAAGACAACATCGAAGAGGATATAAAGGAAATTGGTATCACCAACTGGAGAGGGAAGATTAGGAATATGAAGATTAAGAGGCGAACTTTATCTGCAGCAATGAGCATTAGTAGCTCGGAAAGCTGAAGAAGGGGAAGAAGAAGGAATGTGACAAAGCCATGATACAGAGACCGCGTCAAAGAGCAAATGAAACGGTTTTGTGGATTTGTGCTTTTGGTACCGGATGCATAGCTCGTCACGTGACAATGACGCAACACAGAACGTCATTTCCCGCCAACACGTGACGCGTCAGTTCGTATCCATGACGCTGGGCCAGGTAGGGGCGACTGAAAGACTTGCCCAGCACGATGGCCAGGCTAAACTTGTCTAACAAAACTTAATGACTTACTCTTTCATTTAATGCATATTTTCATTGTATAATATGTATGGTTATAAAAAAAAACAAGTAGTTTACAAAGCCCGCCATGATTTTCACAGACACACTGGTTGCAACGTGCTTGGCTGGGAAAAGTTTCAATCATATTTTATTCTGCCTTCTTTCATATTAATACGAGCTGGGGGGGGGGCGCACGTATCCCTTCCCTTCTCTTCCCTCCCCCCCTACACATATACCGCCAGGGTATCAGAGACGCAAGAGGCCGAAACACTGGCCCTGTGTGTTCCTCTGATGATCTGAAGCGCTGGTTAGTTGTTTCGCCCGCTACAGTAGTTTCCTGTAAAGTAAGAGAACAAATTTTGTATGATTAGACCTCGAAAAAATCGTAGACAAAGCACTTTAGTGAGACGTGAGAGAAAGAAAAATCACAAGAGAATTAGCTGGGATTCGAACACGGACTCCGGTAGGACGAGCAGCCGTCTAGCCACGAGAGAACAGCGTACTATCGACTTAGCCAACTAGCACCCGCTAGACGGCTGCTCGTCCTACCGGAGTCCGTGTTCGAATCCCAGCTAATTCTCTTGTGATTTTTCTTTCTCTCACGTCTCACTAAAGTGCTTTGTCTACGATTTTTTCGAGGTCTAATCATACAAAATTTGTTCTCTTACTTTACTGTACCAAAGCCTCGTAGTTTCCTATTTATAAAAAATTATAAAAAATTGTTCAGTAGTTTCCTGGCAGCTTCACCACCTCACATTAATTTGTCTCGGAGATTCACATGGATGTGATTACTTCATTTCACGCAGAGAAATGTTTTTATTGGAGGATCACACTGTTAGCTCATGCTAGAAGCTCTCACCTGGTCGCACCTTTCTCTACTCTTTTTCAAAATGGCCGTGCTGGAAGGGGTTGTCGATCAAGTCTCTCATTTTTTTTTTCATTCTTATTCCTAGCTGTTTTTTTTAATAATTCGATTACTTTATCTTTCTTAACTTATCTATTCCAACTCAGCCTAGCCTTTCTCTGTTTTTCTTGCGTTTTCCAGAGATTGTCGGGTTCTCCAACTTCTGTCTTCTCATGACACGTGCATGGAATTTTGTCTGCTTTCTCTTATCGTTTAAACTATCTTCTGTTGTTCTTTATCTTCTTCACAACATCCACATTCGTTTATTCGTTGCCCAAGGTTACAGACATAAACTCGTGCAAATATAAGTTTGCATATGAAGAAGTAAGAACTGAACACTGGTTGTCAACAAGGAACAGGTAATCTTAAAGTTAAAAAAAAACAAAACAGAAAACGCAGTATGAAGAATATGAAGTTAGGGAAATAGGGAACGGAGAAAGACAAAAAATAGGTAGAAGAGAAAGGAAGACAAATAAGAGAGAAAGAAAGAAAGAAAGAACAGGTAGAAGAGCAAGAAAGACAAATAAGAAAGAAAGAAAAAGAGAATCGGTAGAAGAGAAAAGAAGACACATAAGAAAGAAAGAAAGAAAGAGTAGATAGAAGAGAAAGGAAGAAAAATAAGAAAGAACGAATAGGTAGAAGAGAAAGGAAAACAAACATGAAAGAAAGAAAGAATAGGTAGAAGAGAAAATAAGACAAACAAGAAAGAAAGAAAAAAATATGTAGAAGAGAAAGGAAGACAAATAAGAAATAAAGAAAGAATGGGTAGAAGAGAAAGGAAAAAAACAAGAAAGAAAGAAAGAATGGGTAGAAGAGAAAGGAAGACAAACAAGAAAGAAAGAAAGAAAGACAGACAGACAGATAGAAAGAAAAAATAGGTAGAAGAAAACGGACGAGAAATAGGAAAGAAAGAAAGAAAGAATAGGTAGAAGAAAAAGGAAGACGAATAAGAAAGAAAGAAAGAAAGAAAAGGAATAAAGAAAGAAAACAAATACAAAGAAAGAGGAAGAGTCAACGCAAAGGAAGAAGAGGAAACATAAACTAAGAAATAAAACTTTAACAGAAGGATCTAAGAGAAATAAAGAGGCACATCATAAAATAGGGGAAAGAAGGATCCAAGAGACGTTATGAGGCACAGCATAAAAAAGGAGAACTTGAAACACAAACTCTGCATATCAAAGTACGAGAATGTTATAACTTAAAACTGACACTTTCTCTATGGCATCTCGCTGTTCCTTGATCCTTTCTCAAAGTAGACGGCTGATGTACAATGGATGACTAAACGTCGAGAGAATTTGTTTTATTATTTATACAGATTTATATTGAGAAACGGATAATAAATATCAGAGACTGGCTGTATAAAAATATTTGGATTTAATCCTGCAAAGAGATTTTGAACAAGAAAAAGCTTTGTCGTTTCAATACTAGAGCAAAGTAGTTATAGAATATAAAAGTCGCTCATCAGAAGTAGGGTTTTTTTTTGTTGCCTGAAGTTCTAAAATGCTACATTGAGCCTACTCTGTTCTACGAACCTGAGTCAGAGACGATGAATAGATGGAAATATCATTAGAGACAACAGAGGGATAACTATTGTATAAGCATATATCTATACACAAAACCACCACAGTAAAGCTGTGATAACACAATGTATAAACTAGGGACAAATTTGTGAATTTAAACTTTATCTTCTCTCACTATTTCTTCGTCTTGTGTGTGTGTGTTTTTTTTATAATTAAGGCTCATGCCGAAACGTCACAACTGTATTCTCGTTAAGTAATAAAGCTGTTCCTACTTTTGTCCTAGTTCATACATTTAGAAACAACAGATAAATGGTTTCTTAGAAGACTGTTCAAAATACCACGGACATCTGAGCTGACAAACAAACAATATCTTAGAAGACTGTTCAAAATACCACGGACATCTGAGCTGACAAACAATGAATATCTAACAAAAGCAAATGAAGAAAGACACCTAATTAAATCCATTAACAAAACGAAAGCTACCATTCGTTGGATATATAACGAGAAGGGGAGAAACTGAAAACATCATATCAACGTGAAAAATAAATGGCAAGAGAGGCAGGGGGAAAAAGCAAAACAAATAAAAATGACTGACAGTCTAACGCGATGACACAATGACAAAACAAAAACAAAAAAAAAAAGAAATCAACGACTGAGACGATGGAAAATATCTAATAAGAAATAAGAAATAAGATCTATGACCACCAACTCCTGCTAGCACACACCTGATGATTATATGTTTAGTATTATATGTATATGTATAACCATCAGGTACATGCTGAACAGCAAAGACGGCCAGACATCATCTGACTACGCGCTACTGAACACATCATGCAGGCTGGAGATTCAGGCACTGATGCTTAATGTTGATGCCGACAGAAGCGTCATGAACAGATTATCAAAATGATCCAGTAAACCTGATAATACTCGCTTGTGTCAGTTTTTTCTTAATGATTTATTTATGAGATTTCAGTGAACTCATTTTTTTTTCGAAATATATTGTTGAAACATTTCTTGTGTCAGTTTTCCTTTGTTCAAATATTCTTTTTTTTAATAATTGTATCAAAGGAATCTGAGATAGGTGACAAAGTAACACCAATATAACAAAAACCACCAGCATAAAGGTGTCAGTAACATTGGCCATGATCGCCAGAGTGGCTTTGCGTGTCATCTAGTGTCGGTGGTTTGAAACCTGTCAGTTACCCCGATCTTCCCAACTGCAGGTATGAGTACCTGAATGGTGGAGCTTGGGAAGAGACGGCTGTCTGGCGTAATGCTGACCACATCACTTTCTAGTGTGTCGATATGTCAAAGCAAACATACACCAACACTAATATCATATCCTGTGTTTAACATAGACCAACACTAATATCATATCCTGTGTTTAACATAGACCAACACTAATATCATATCCTGTGTTTAACATAGACCAACACTAATATCATATCCTGTGTTTAACATAGACCAACACTAATATCATATCCTGTGTTTAACATAGACCAACACTAATATCATATCCTGCGTTTAACAAACACTAATATCATATCCTGTGTTTAACATAGACCAACACTAATATCATATCCTGTGTTTATCTCCATCACTTAATAAGACTTATCTTTTAGCCCCGTTCAGCTAGGCAGTCATAATAAAGGGAGAAGAGAGTGTAGCAGGGAGTGTAGCAGGGAGTACAACAGAGAGTTCAGTAGAGAGTAGCAGGGAGTACAGCAGAGAGTACAGCAGGGATTACAATAGAGAGTACAGCAAGGAGTACAGCAGGGGTTACAACAGAGAGTACAGCAAGGAGTACAGCAGGGAGTACAACAAAGACTACACCAGAGAGTACAGCAGAGAGTACAGCAGAGAGTACAGTAGAGAGTAGCAGAGAGTACAGCAGAGAGTACAGCAGCGAGTACAACAGAGAGTACAGCAAAATAGTACAGCAGAGAGTACAACAAAGAGTACAGTAGAGAGTAGCAGGGAGTACAGCAGAGAGTACAGCAGGGAGTACAGCAGAGAGTAGCAGGGAGTACAGCAGGGAGTACAGAAGAGACTACATCAGAGTACAGCTAGGAGTACAGCAGGGAGTGTAGCAGGGAGTACACTGGTAAACAAAGGATTGACACGGTAGACAGCCAAGAAGACAACAAAGGACAGACAAAAGGAGAAATATCTTGCCATCAGCGGTCCCAAGTGTCTTGGCCACTGAAGAGACAAGAGACTGACTGATTTATCTTTATTTCCAAAGGGTTAAGAACTGGGCACGTAGGCCCGCCTGACATTCTGCTCTTTATCATAGAACTTTCGCTCTTTTCCAGACATTCTAGAAATATGCTGGGCATATAACAAACATAATTAACACTGAAAAGCTGAGAAATATAAAAATAAAACATAACTTTTACGTTTCACTTCTACCCACGCACTCAGTACACAAACTAACTACATACATGTGCAAACAAAAGTTATTCTCACAGTCTCACACTAATGACTATCCATCCAAACTACAATTTCAGTTCTATTCCAAATAAAAACTAACTGAAGTCGGTGGCTGTAACAAGAGTTTAACATGTAAATCTTATGAACCATGGAGGCATGTAGTCAACATCAAATTGATACTGAAAAAGTTTGTATTTGTAGGAAAGAGTATAGTTTGTATTTTTATATACAGGATGGGAAGGCATTCTAAAGATGAGTAGCAGATTAAGCAAACATTTTCTGGAAAAAGATGAAGTCTATGTTTTGGAAGACATGTTTAAGCGTTGGCTTCACTTTTTGTTAGATTTAAATAGTTTCCACAGATAAGTCGGAGAATTCTGTGATAGAATTGGATGTACCAACTTGTCTTCGTTGAAAAGGAACTTATTTTTAAGAGGCGTAATTCTGATACTTTTGTGCTGATATGATCTCTGTCACTAATGTGCTTTACTGCTCGCTTTTAAAGAGAGTAAAGCGTCTTTGTATCTGACACCGAGCAACCATTCACAATTGTTGAGCAATAGTCTAAGCGTGTCCGTATATGTCATGTGTAGTATGTTTTTCTTGTGTCTTGATCAATGAGGTGCTTAATTTTGGCTAACTGATATACCTTTTTGCGCGAGGAGTTTTATTAGACCTCGCACATGAGAGGTCTAGGTCAGATGTTGGTCAATAGTAAGACCTAGCATTTCGTGTTCGCTAACTTTTTCTGTCTGTGTAGTGTGTGTGTGTGTGAGAGAGAGAGAGAGAGAGAGAGAGAAAGAAAGAGAGAGAGAGAGAGAGAATCTACTTCATGTGTTAATGTTGTAAGCATATATGTCTGCCTGTCTAAACCCTGCATATTGATATCTTGGAACTCTAGTTAAAAATGTTGAAAGAAGTTAGAGATTAAAGTACATTCCATTAACCACACGAATAAACAGAAAGAAGTTAGAGAGTAAAGTACATTCAATTAACCACAAGAATAAACAATCTAAAAAATGCCATCCTGCCATGTTCAGTAATCAGTTATAGAAGACACACACACACACAAACAAAATTATGAATGAAGATGGCACGGAGACTAAGACAGATAGCTGACATCAGAGACTGCAGACAGTGAAAATGGCACATAGACTAAGACAGATAACTGACATCAGAGACTGCAGACAATGAAGATGGCACAGAGACTAAGACAGATAGCTGACATCAGAGACTGCAGACAATGAAGATGGCACAGAGACTAAGACAGATAGCTGACATCAGAGACTGCAGACAATGAAGATGGCACAGAGACTAAGACAGATAGCTGACATCAGAGACTGCAGACAATGAAGATGGCACAGAGACTAAGACAGATAGCTGACATCAGAGAGTGCAGACAATGAAGATGGCACAGAGACTAAGACAGATAGCTGACATCAGAGACTGCAGACAATGAAGATGGCACAGAGACTAAGACAGATAGCTGACATCAGAGACTGCAGACAATGAAGATGGCACAGAGACTAAGACCGATAACTGACATCGGAAACTGGAGACAATGAAGATGGCACAGAGACTAAGACAGATAACTGACATCAGAGAGTGCAGACAATGAAGATGGCACAGAAACAAAGACAGATAACTGGGATAAGAGACTGCAGACAGTGAAGATGATTGATCAACAAAAGCCTGCGCACATGACATTTGACAATACAGATGAAAATGAAGACGATCAGCGACCTAAATCTAACCATGAAAACATGACCAGAATAAGATGAACCAAGACACTGCTGGAGTTTAAATATCAAAACCGTAAAGAAAAGCTCCACAACCATCTCCTACGAGACCACAAGAAGAAGGCCAAATGGTCCAGCTGTATGAATCACATTAAAGAAACACTTGTTGACACATCACACAATTAACCATACCGTGTGTATTAACCTTTCAGGGTCATTATAAATCGATTTACAATCACAAAAACTGAAAGTCTGACCGATGAAACCACCAGGAGAGCATGTACAAATCATCCACCCACGGGATGAGCCCGCAAACAAGTGATAGCTGCTCACTGAGACATTGATGTATTTTTCCCCATTTCTCATTTCGTGAATATTTCTAATTTCCTCTAAAAAAATCGATAAAAATTTCTACGTTCTTGCTTTGAAGGTTGCTATAAAGTTAGTTTTACCGCGTGGAGCTGGAACAGGAATTGGTGATATTAGTTCCATCACAAAGACAAGGTAGGGCTCATCGAGCAAAGCTTAGTTCTGTAAACGACCAATAAACTAAAACCAAACCACCTGATTGGAGCTAACCAAGCGTGAAAATATATGGATGTACAGCTGATACGGGGATACAAGAGAACGTGTAATACTCAGATAGAAGCAACTGTATTTGTTAGATGAAGACCCAAGGAAGCGGAAATATTGTCTGAGGAAAAGAAAACAGCCAAAATGTGGAGAAAATTAGAAAAAAAAAACTGTTAGGATAAACAGAAAACCTGAAAGAAATATAAGGTGGTTATAAAACAGAAAGTGAAATAAATAGAGAGAAAGGAAAATGGAGAATAAATAAAGGAAAGCACGTGATTAAAAAGCTGAAGAAAAACATAATAGATAAAATGTAATATATAAGGAGAAGAAAAGTGAGACGGGGATTATTACTTCAATGTGAAAGAAAACATAGGACTTCAAGAGGGCGAGAAAAGAAAGAAAACATAGGACTTCAAGAGGGCGAGAAAAGAAAGAAAACATAGGACTTCAAGAGGCTGAGAAAAAAAAGAAAACATAGGACTCCAAGAGACTGAGAAAACGAAAACATAGGATTTCAAGAGGCTGAGAAAAGAAAGAAAATACTGCAGAAAATAGGAGGAATAAGATAAATTAAATATACGATATGAGAGGTAAGAATAAAATGTAATAAAACACAAAAGATGGAGGATTATTGTTGAGGGAAAAAAAGGAAAGAAAGTATAAGGAAATAATAAGAAAAAAGGGGGATTTACGTAAAAAGCATTTTCATCTATCACCAGATAACAGAGAGGGGGGAGGGAGATCGGAGTGTTGAGAGAGAGAGACAGAGACAGGGAGAGTGAGCACAGAGGGACAGAGCACAGAGAGACACAGAGACAGAGGTAGAGAGACAGAGAAGTAAGACACAAAAATAAAGGCAGACACAGGGAGTGGCAGAGTGAAAGAGACAAAGAGTGGGACACGGAGAAAAGCAGAGAGAGAGACACACACACAAAGAGAGACACAGAGAGAGGGGCAGGGAGACAGAGAGACACGGAGAGCGAGGCAGAGAGAGACACAGAGAGACACAGGGAGACACACACAGAGAGAGGCTAAGAGAGATAGAGAGACACAGGGAGACACAGAGAGAGAGAAGCTACGAGAGTTACAGAGAGACAGACACAGAGATGGACACAGACACAGAGAGAATGAAAGAATGAATGAAAGAATGAATGAATGAATGAATGATTTTTATTTTTAAAGGGTAAAGAGTTGGGCACGCAGGCCCGTCTTACATTCTGCCATTCACAGAGAGACACAGAGAGAGAGAGAGAAACAGACATAGAGAGAGACAGAGAGAGAGACAGACTGACAGACAGACAGACAGACAGAGAAAGAAACAAACAAAGAGATTGACACAAACACACACAGAGACACACACATAGAGAAAGAGAGATCAGGCAGGCGTGATATAATTAACAAAGTGGTTTTCTGAATACATGAACAAAAAAAAAAAAACCCAGAGATTTCTGTTTTTATTTCTGAGATTTTAAAGTAGAGAAGAATCAAGTTTCAGAAAAACAAACAACCGAACACAAAAACAAAACTAACGCGCGCAGAGCGTAAAATTTCAACATTGATTTCTCTTCTGTAGCCCCATCACAACAGAAGAAAGCATATTTTCTCTATGACCAACAAAACTCACATAAAAAACCTACTCGAAGCTTGTGGCCGAAGGACAGAGAAGAACCCTACAGAAACTCCAAACATTATTCAGCGCATATGAAGTTTTCCTGAATCAGATTTCCCAGAGGCCATCACGAGGAAGATCAGAACAGCATTTCAGAAAGCAGCATCCGGAGATCAGTAATCAGTAATTCAGGTTATCTGCTCATAGATTTTGGCGAAGATCGCCATGTATAAGCCGTAATGGTGATTGGCTATATCTGAGCACTGATCACTAAAGATCGAGCCCTGTTTGCCTCATTTTCCTTTCATTTCCTTATCTGCGACCAACTGAGAGTGGGCTGTTCCAGGCCTATACTCCATATCTGCGTCATGGGTCATGATAATTTATTCTTTGTTAGAGTCACACCAAATATTTCATTTTTCTTATATTCAGCTGGGTGGGGCTGAGTGGGGGGAGGGGGGGTGGGGTTGGGTGGGGCTGAGTGGGGGGAGGGGGGGTGGGGTTGGGTGGGGCTGAGTGGGGGGAGGGGGGGTGGGGTTGGGTGGGGCTGAGTGGGGGGAGGGGGGGTGGGGTTGGGTGGGGCTGAGTGGGGCGGGGTGGGGTTGGGTGGGTTGGGTGGGGCTGGGTGGGACTGAGTGGGGCTGGGAGGACTGAGTGGGGTTGGGTGGGACTGAGTGGGGCTGGGTAGGGCTGGATGAGACTGAGTGTGGCTGGGTCGGACTGAATGGGGCTGGGTAGGGCGGGGTGGGACTGGGTGTGGCTGGGTGAGCTGCGTGAGGCTGAGTGGGACTGGGTGGGGCTGAGTGGGGTTGAGTGGGGCTAGGTGGGACTGAGTGGGGCTGGGTGGGACTGAGTGGGGCTGGGAGGACTGAGTGGTTTTGGGTGGGACTGAGTGGGACTGCGTGGGGCTGAGTGGGACTGAGTGGGGCTGGGTGAGGATGGACTGGGGCTAGGTGAGGATGGACTGGGGCTGGGTGGGGATGGAGTGGGGCTGGGTGGGGCTGGGTGGGGCGCGAGGCGCAAATACGCTGTCGGATTTGACAATCAGCAACATATAGCTGACATGACGCTTCAAGGTTGGCAAATCATAGTCGATCAAGACCCTGCGCTACCTCTCCGTTGGTGCTCACAGTAACAGACTTATCCTGGCTAACGGGGCAGAGTCCCTATTGTGGTGGAGTCTCCTAAAGATGTACTGCACATGCCCTGCTTTTTTTTTCTTTAGCTCCATCCAGGTACTGAAAAAAATAGTTGCCATAACCCACTCCTAAACCGACACCATGCTACACTGCAACATCTTCACCGCAACGATTGCAAAAAAAGCATCATGCTCGCAGTTCCACTGAATAGGAGGTGGGGTAGTAGTAATAGTAGCAGTAATAGTAGTAACAGTTATAGTAGTAGTAGTAGTAGTAGTAATAGTAGTAGTTGCTGTAGTAGTAATAGTAGTAGTTGTTGTAGTAGTAGTAATAGTAGTAGTAATAGTTGTAGTAGTAATAGTAGTAGTAGGTGTAGTAGTAGTTGTAGTAGTAACAGTAATAGTAGCAGTACTAGTAATAGTAGCAGTAGTAGTAGTAATAGTATTATTAGTTGGTGTAGTAGTAGTAGTAGAAGTAATAGTAGTAGCTGTTGTAGTAGTTTGTAGTAGTAGTAATAATAGTAGTAAAAGTAGTAGTAGTAATAGCATTAGCAGTTGTAGTAGTTTGTAGTAGTAGTAATAGTAGTTATAATAGTAGTAGTAGTAGTAGTTGTAGTAGTAGTAGTAGTAGTAGTAGTAGTAGTTGTAGTAGTAGTAGTAGTAGTAGTAGTAGTAGTAGTAGTAGTTGTAGTAGTAGTAGTAGTAGTAGTAGTTGTAGTAGTAGTAGTAGTAGTAGTAGTTGTAGTAGCGGTTAAATTCATTTGATAATTTAGAATGCTTCATAAAGATAAAAGAAAACTGACGGAAGGGACTCATGGAAACTATGGCTCCATGAAGGATTAAAAAAAGACACAAAACATAGTGTACGACACCATGAAGACGTTCATCACGACAGTCTGCCAGCCCAGTATTTAGCGCTGACTAGAAAATCGCTGACACTGACAAGAAAGATGACGTAGGTCTGGGTTTCAGGGGAACGGATCTGGCTTCATCAATCTCTGGACACTGAAAGACAAGATTCAGGAGACCCGGACCACCTCCACATTTGTCTCGAGCTCAGTGATGATTGTTCTAACTAGCCAGTCTCCTTCTTCTGTCTCGCTGGTGTTCTTTCCAGCAGATGGGGTGAGGATATTGAGGCACAGCATCGTGTTATCGGATTGGGAGCGGGTTACGGTGGCCATTTTTTTCAGTCTCTGAATGGGGCTAAAAAAGCAGAGAGGAGAGAGGAACTTTCTCAGCATACTCCGCAGAAATGGGGACCTTGGCCATCCACGCCTCATGGCTCAGGCCAGGCCTGTTACTGGAGGTACCATCAGAGAGATGGGACAGGGTCTTGGTCAGCTTTGTTTGGTCAACCCTAAAATTAGCATGTCAGCTATGGCTCACTGATTACCCAAAAGGGCAGAGTCTTTGCTCCGTAACTGAAGAATAGAGCAAAGATAGCCTAACTAAAGAATAAAGCAAGATAACCTAACTAAAGAATAGAGCAAAGATATCCTAACTAAAGAATGAAGCAAGATAACCTAACTAAAGAATAGAGCAAAGATAGCCTAACTAAAGAATAGAGCAAGATAACCTAACTAAAGAATAGAACAAGATAAAGTATCTGAAGAATAGAGAACGCTATCTTAACTAAAGAATAGAACAAGATAAATATCTGAAGAATAGAGAACGCTAACTTAACTAAAGAATAGAGCAAGATAAAGTATCTGAAGAATAGAGAACGCTAACTGAACTAAAGAATAGAGCAAGATAAAGTAACTGAGGAATAGAGAACGCTAACTGAACTAAAGAATAGAGCAAGATAAAGTAACTGAAGAATAGAGCAAGATAAAAGTAGACACGTTCTTTATAATTTCGCTATGATTGCTATAGTCATGTTACAGACTGATGTGGTTCTAATGCTCTTACAGAACATTCTACAACCTTCCAAGGGATATAGAGCTTCAGTCGTCTTCATTCACCAGGCCGAGTTCAGGTGTCTGTGCTGAATGATTGGGCTACTTCTTTCTAATACCCTGACTCTCACTTTGTCATTGTTTGTTTCTAATACCCTGACTCTCACTCTGTCGTTGTTTGTGTCTAATACCATGACTCTTTGTCGTTGTTTGTTTCTAATACCATGACTCTCACTTTGTCGTTGTTTGTGTCTAATACCATGACTCTCACTTTGTCATTGTTTGTTTCTAATACCTTGACTCTCACTTTGTCGATGTTTGTTTCTAATACCATGACTCTCACTTTGTCGTTGTTTGTGTCTAATACCATGACTCTAACTTTGTCATTGTTTGTTTCTAATACCTTGACTCTCACTTTGTCGATGTTTGTTTCTAATACCATGACTCTCACTTTGTCGTTGTTTGTTTCTAATACCCTAACTCTTACTTTGTCATTGTTTGTTTCTAATACCATGACTCTTATTTTGTTATTGTTTGTTTATAATACCCTGACTCTCACTGAAATCAAGCAATTGGATAGTCTTTGAGAGTGTTTCAGTCAAATTTTAGTTGTTCTTGAGTGAGGTCGTACTGTTGAACTCTACAGATAATTATGAAACATCAGAAAACTGCTCATTACGATAGACACCAAGAGACCAGAGCTTTTGTTTTTGCTCAACAAAATGTGAAGAATCAACACACACATACACTTTGTGATAACTTGGACAGACCAGACAGTGAGAAAACTTGGACAGACCAGACAATGGGAAAACTTGGACAGACCAGACAGTGGGAAAACTTGGACAGACTAGAGAGTGAGAAAACATGGACAGACCAGACAGTGAGAAAACTTGGACAGACCAGACAATGGGAAAACTTGGACAGACCAGACAGTGAGAAAACTTGGACAGACCAGACAATGGGAAAACTTTGACAGACCAGACAGTGGGAAAACTTGGACAGACTAGAAAGTGAGAAAACATGGACAGACCAGACAGTGAGAAAACTTGGACAGACCAGACAATGGGAAAACTTTGACAGACTAGACAATGGGAAAACTTGGACAGAGCAGACAGTGGGAAAACTTTGACAGACCAGACAATGGGAAAACTTGGACAGAGCAGACAGTGGGAAAACTTTGACAGACCAGACAGTGAGAAAACATGGAAAGAGTTACTAAACCGATCTATGTTTCATTTACTGGTACAACATCTTTGCTAAAACCAGACTCTGCCCGTTTTCATCTTTCAGTTTCTCTATTTCTTCATCAATTTGGATTATGGCAGGAGGTGAAACAGAAGTGTAAAGAAACTTTACATCATCGAAAGGATATTTCAAGTGTTTTACTCATGGTCTGTTACGTATTGAAAATTATACGATATTTGGACCGTCGGTGCCTACTCCTTTGAAAGAATTCACAACACAGCGAGGATCATGTACCACATGAAGCCGTGTACATAAAAAATGTGCAGAGTGTACACAAGGGGAGAGCAGAAGTTAAAAGGTTGATGTGAAAGAAAAGACGCCCAGTGCAGAAGGAAATGCTCGTCTTTCTTACTAGGACAAACTAAAAATATAAATCTTTTATGTTTCAACCGTTTTTCATCGTATTTTTATCTGTTGTGTTGTTTTTGTATAAAGTCCTTTGAAAAGGCTTTTGCCGAAATATTGGATTGTTGTATGTTCTTCTGTTATATGCGCTCATCTTACCTTCTGTCATTCTTGTTTCTCGCCACTTTCCTCAGTCTTTCTATCTTTTTGTAAAACTGAAGCATACACCTCCATCTACCCTCACATACACCTCCATCTACCCTCACATACACCTCCATCTACCCTCATTACTAGCACCAGCTTTACCTCAGTCGACATTTTTCTTATAAAAGCTGCATCACTGGCATTAGGGCTATGAAGTATTACACTATTGTAAGTTCCATTCACGGTTAAGTTCGTGATCGTTCTTCGAGGCGATCTATTGAAGAATTGAATCTACCTTCTTTATGTCCACGTTATTGTCCATGTACATTTATACTCTAAACCTCTTTTGCTGTCCACAGCACGCCCCTGTCCGCGAGATTTATGCTCTAAACCTATTATTTCTGTCCACGTCGCACTATTGTCCCTGAGATTTATACCCTAAATCTATTCGTTCTGTCCACGTCGCACTATTGTCCCTAAGATTTATACCTTAAATCTATTCTTTCTGTCCACGTCGCACTATTGTCCCTGAGATTTATACCCTAAATCTATTCTTTCTGTCCACGTCGCACTATTATCCCTGAGATTTATACCCTAAATCTATTCTTTCTGTCCACGCTATCATCGTCGTCGTCATGATCAGAAAGTACAGCAATTGTACTGGATAGGGAGTAGGTTTCAGTTGTCTGCTTAAAGACCCGGAGTTAATCTAACTAAAAGAAAAACTTCTTTGAATGCTACTTCGCCAAATACGATCAGGTCCAGTTTGACCTCGTCATTCCAACTGAAGGAGTGCACTAGTCTTCTCAGGGGACACCACAAAGAGGAAGGATACAACTCTGCAAGACGTGGCTGGGCTGTAGACCTGACAGCATCGCCATCAGTTCTGCAGTCTTCTTTGTTCACTTGAATGTTCAGCGTCCATGCCATTATTGCTCTTATCAGATAATTTCGATATCAAACCGACAGACGATATAGCAGTTTTCATGGTCAAGACCCCAGGTGTTTCCTGTCCTCTGTCACACATCTAAAATGTGGGTCCACACAGCAGACTGCTTCGTGTCCTCATCATGACCGTCGGCATATGACTATATGGTAGCCGATCTTAATCAGAAGAATTTTATATAATGAAAGAACCAACTCTCAATCCGTATCTGTTTTTCATGATCCTCATAACGAGTAGCAGCTGCCAAGGACTGATTCGTCGTCACAAGGAGCTTATCGATCCAGATATAATTTCCCCTACAACGGTTCTGTCTGAACCAAATGAGATTACCTTCCTTCTTTTTCTCAATTTATGCTAATCCATATATGCCAAAAGAAAGATCCAGATAAGTGTAATAATGTGTCTCCCAATCAGGGCTTCTCAACAATTTATGCAAAGGACCTTACCTCTTTTTATACAATGATCGCACTAACCAACAGTTACCGGTAATTTATGGACTAAAAAAAAAAAAAGTGAGAGAAATAACCGGAAGTTTTGAAGGCCGTAGGTTACCATAGCCGGTTTATATTATCAAAATTCAAGGGAAAAAAAGGCAACCAGTGAAATCGGTTGGAAGATAATCGAAACAGACAGGATGATGATACTAAATCTGTACGGAGGATAATCAGCCTCTTCTGTACGGATGATAATCAGCCTCTTCTGTACAGATGATAATCAGCCTCTTCTGTACAGATGATAATCAGCCTCTTCTGTACAGATGATAATCAGCCTCTTCTGTACAGATGATAATCAGCTTCTTCTGTACAGATGATAATCAGCCTCTTCTGTACAGATGATAATCAGCCTCTTCTGTACAGATGATAATCAGCCTCTTCTGTACAGATGATAATCAGCCTCTTCTATACAGATGATAATCAGCTTCTTCTATACAGATGATAATCAGCCTCTTCTGAGCTTGGCCCAGCATGAGAGCATTTTAAAAAAGATTTAATCTCGCCATAAATAAGGCATGAAGCCATATATATAAGGCAAGAAAAGGGAACATGTAACTCCCGGTAGTGTGTGTAAAGTGTGTTTAATTTTATAGTTAAAAGTAAAAGGTAAAGTACTCTGTACTGAGAAAACCGTCATTTTGGAAAGTACTTCATGTAGCGTGAAGACAGGTACAGCTGTACATTGTACAGGTTTCGAAAATCCTGGCACGATCATTGGATTCGTTCATGAGTTAACAGGACAACTGTAAATAATTGTAACAAATAACACATTTATGTAATGTATTATTTAATATAAAAATAAAACAATAAAACAAGATTGCTTATCGATTTTTCTATTATATATATATATATATATATATATATATATATATCATCATCATCATCACCATCATTTCGTATCATTTTCGCTACTAACACTTTTACTCCCACACCAAAACTACATCTCAAAGTCACACAAAAATGAGAAAATGATTTGTAATAAACACCTGCCATGATTTAACCAGAAACGGGTAACATTTCAAAACAGTGACGTATCCAAAGAGTAACTTAGGGAAGGAGTGACGTATCCATAATGTAACTTAGGAAACTAGTGGCGTACACAAAATGTAACTTAGCAAAGGAGTGATGTATCTTACACGAAAGAATGATTTGACAAAAGAGTGACATTTTTAAAGAGTGATTTAGCAAAGAAGCGACGTATGAAAAGAATGACTTTAGCGAAGAGTTGCACATCCAAAAAGTGATTTATCAAACGAGTGACAGATCGAAACAAAATGACTTAGCAAAGTAACGATGTGTTGAAAGACTGAAGCAGCAAAGGAGTGAAAAGACGGAGACGAATTTCAGCGGCGTGACACGAATATTGTTGTTATGGAGTATATACAAGGGAGGTTCAGAAAGTAACAACAAATCAAGGAACGTAACCATTCAAAACTGTATGAAAAAAACCTATATGACTAGCCCTCTGAAACTCTCCATATATTTTTTCTCACTGGTTACATCGCTTGATTTGCGATTATTTTTTGACTCTCCCTTCCTACAATGATAATGGAGTCAGTCCAGAAAGACTCCCGCACACAACAAGAGACGGACGACTGAGTCAAGGGAACAATATACCACATAATGTAAACAAAGTTAAAGGGCATGGGAGAGCATTACAGCCGTCTTCAGAACAAATGATACCTTCCCTTTAGACCAGGGGTCGGTAACCCCACTATCAAAGGCTTGAAAAGGCAAAGGGGCATAACCACTGCTTTTTTATTTGGAGTGACCTTTTTGTCAACCTTTTCCTACAAAAAACAAAACCAAAAAAAATATATATATATATATATATATATATATATATATATATAAACGGGCCGGGCGTAACCTTATATGAGTGATTGGCAGGTCATATTCATATCTACGGCTAATAAATTAAGGCAATCATCATCATCATCATCAGGTGCCGTGCCGACTGGCGTTGGCTATTATGCTTCTCCAGAGTACACGATCCTTCATGCAGACCATCAGTTCAGTTGGTGATCTCTCACACCATCCCGTCAGACTGTCCAGTATTATTTGTCTTGGTCTTCTTCTTGATCTTCTTCCTTCTATTTTTCCTGTTGTTATAATATTTTCAATGCCCCCTCTTCTCATTGCATGTCCTATGAAAGTACATTGTCTCTCTCTTATCTTTTTGACAAGATTTTTTTGTCTCTCCAGCTCTTCTCATACATTCTTCATTAGTTATTTTTGCTGTCCAGGGGATTCGCAACATTCTTCTAATAAACCACATTTCTGCTCCTTCCAATGACTTTTGTGTAGAACTTACTTCTTGTCCATGATTCACTTCCATATAACAAGATAGGTTCAATAGAACATTTTAGGACTCGTTTTCTAACATTCATTGATTAGGATTCATTCATTCCTTTGCATGTCCCTTGCGGAACTTTGCCTCCCAAACAGCACTCCTGTAGGCCTCTCGGTTGTGAGCAAGATGGCCTGCTGCTGCTGCATCCATTTCCAGATCATCAACGATGTCTTGCAGCCATCTTCGTTTCGGTCTTCCTCTTTTTCTTTTTCCCATTATGTATCCTTCCAATACGGTCTTCTCTAAATTATCATGACGTTTAATGTGGCCAAAATATTTAAGTTTTCTCTCTTTAATCCTCTTTACTAGCCAGCCTTCTTCAATATTAAGCTCTTGTAGTATAGATATATTTGTTCTTTTTTGTGTCCACGATATTTGGAGAACTCTTCTGTAGCATTTACATTCAAAGGCATTTATGTGCTTCTCAGCTGTTTTGTTAAGTGTCCAGGTCTCACAGGCATATGTTGCGATGGGAAAGATGCATGCCCTTAAAAATCTTATTTTTGTGGTTCTGTCTGCTCCTCTCCACAGATTCTTTATTTGTTTTACTTTCTGAAGAGCAATAGATGTCCTCCTTTTAATTTCCCTCATTGTATCTCCATTATTAGTTAGTAGTGATCCAAGATATTCAAAACTCTCCACTTCTTCCAGTTTTTCCTCACTGATACATATTTCAGTTGCCTTGTTTGTTTTGTCAGTTGTCATCACTTTAGTTTTCTTTGCATTAAGATAGAGGTTCTGCTCTTCGCTGTTCTTGCGGACTGACATAATTAGTTTTTCCATTCCTTCTTGTGTTGTGGACAGCAATACTGTGTCATCAGCATATCTAATCTCTGGTATTTCATAACCTCCAATTGTTATGGCATCGTAATATTCTTTGTCTACATCTTCTCTAACATTCCTCATTATATTTTCAGTATACAAGTTAAATAAGTAGGGTGACAATATGCACCCCTGACGGACCCCTTGTTTTATGTCAAACCAACTTGTTGTTTCACCATTTATTCTTACTGCTGCTTGTTGGTCTAAATACAGCAGTGATGTTAATTGTATCAAATGTGTTGGAAATCCCATTTAATATGTGTCTCAATAATAATAATAAATTCATAAATGAAATTATGAATAATAGTTATTTCAGTTACGTACTATTTTATAATCGTACATCTTTCCCATGCCTTTCTCTCAGTCTCTTTCCCCTCTCTTCTCTTTCTCTCTTCCTCTGTCTCTCCCTTTCATATGCACACAACTGGTTGTGATAGAAGCAAGACAAATGGGCGGACTAAAATATTGGCCCAACAGAGCTATGTCCCTGCGGCAATCGACAACAGCCACCACGTCACATCAACCAGAATTGTCAGCTATAGCAACCCACCCGGTGAAAGGGGCTGGCCAGCCAGACCCCAGCCCTACGGTGATGCTGAAAACTTGAGACGGGCTGCCACATGTGTGAGAGATCCATGTGTCTAAGCGGATGACGACGAGTAAGAGCCCCAGATATTAAAACTGGGAACAATACAAGTTCAACCCAATCTAGGGGGCCATCCTTAAGCGATGTTTAACTGCAGCGACCATTCCCATAAAATGGTAAATCTCTCATCTTTTCATCCAGGGGTATTTTAATTGCCTGTTGTGTGATTGTGATCTGTTGCTTCCATGCGACATAAAATTGATTTTTGAAGCAAGATGATAGACAGACAGAAGGAGTCACAACGTTTTCCACTGTCCTCCGGCAAACAAAGCCGCTACAAAATGTATCACTAGCACTCACAGCTGTGATACTATTTAGCGTCTAAAATAAATGTGGTATGCTTTGTTGTATGTGCAACACATACACACACTCTCTCGCTCTGTCTCTGTCTCATTTAGTTCAATTTCTCCCTTTCTGTCAATATTTTGGTCTTTCTCTGTCTTTCTTTCTTTCTCATTTTGTTTATTTTTTTTCTGTCTGACTCTCTTTGTGTCTTTCTCTCTCCTTGTCTCTCTTTTTGTCTCTTTCTCTGTCTTGTCTCTCTCTTTTTTGTATCTCTTTGTGTCTTTCTCTCTCCTTGTCTCTCTTTTTGTCTTTTTCTCTTTCCTTGTCTGTCTTTTTGTCTCTTTCACTCTCATTGTCTCTCTTTTTGTCTCTCTTTGTGTTCTTCTCTCTCCTTGTCTCTCTTTTTATCTCTTTCTCTGTCTTGTCTCTCTTTGTGTCTTTCTCTCTCCTTGTCTCTCTTTCTCTCTTCTTGTCTTTTTTTTGCCTCTTTCTCTCTCATTGTCTCTCTTTTTGTCTCTCGTTTTGTCTTCTTCTCTCTGTCTCTTTCTCTCTTCTTGTCTCTCTTTTTGTGTCTCCTTTTGTCTCTTTCTCTCTTCTTGTCTCTCTCATTGTCTCTCTTTTTGTCTCTGTTATTGACACTTTCTCTCTCCTTGTCTCTCTTTTTGTCTCTTTCTCTCTCCTTGTCTCTCTTTTTGTCTCTTTCTCTCTCTTTGTCTCTCTTTGTGTCTTTCTCTCTCTTTGTCTCTTTTTTTTTGTCTATTTATGTCTCTTTGTCTCTCTTTTAGTCTCTATTTGTATCTTTCTCTCTCCTTGTCTCTCTTTTTTGTCTCTTTCTCTCTCCTTGTTTCTCCTTTTTCTCTTTTTTTGTCTTTTTATCTTTCATTTCTCTCTTTTTGTCTTTCTTTTTGTTTCTTTCTCTCTCCTTGTTTCTCCTTTTTCTCTTTTTTTGTCTTTTTATCTTTCATTGTCTCTCTTTTTGTCTTTCTTTTTGTTTCTTTCTCTCTCCTTGTCTCTCTCTCTATTTGTCTCTTTCTCTCTTATTGTCTCTCGTTTTGTCTTTTTCTCTCTCCTTGTCTCACTTTTTCTCTCTTTCTCTCTTTTTGTCTCTCTTTGTCTCTCTTTGTCTCTCTCATTGTCTCTTTTTGTGTCTTTCTCTCTGCTTGTCTCTTTTTGTCTCTTTTCTCTCGCTTTGTCTCTTTTTGTCTTTCTTTGTGTCTTTCTCTTTCCTTGTCTCCCGTTTTGTTTCTCCCTGTGTCTTTCTCTCTCTTTGTTTCTCTTTTTGTCTCTCTTTGTCCCTTTCTCTCGTTTTCTCTCTTTTTTGTCTTTCTTTATGTCTTTCTCTCTCCTTGTTTATCTTTTTGACTCTCTTTTTGCTCTCTATCTTTCCTTGTTTCACTTTTTGTCTCTCTTTTTGCCTATTTTTCTCTATTTTTATGTCTCTTTCTCTCTAGTTGTCTCTTGTTTTGCTTCTCTTTTTGTCTCTCTTTATGTCTCTCTCTCCTTGTCTCTCCTTTTGTCTCTCTATTTGTCTCTTTCTCTCCTCATGTCTCTTTTTTTGTCTCTCCTTTTATTTCTTTCTCTCTCCTTGTCTATCTTTTTGTCTCGTTCTCTCTCCTTGCCTTTTGTTCTGTCTCTTTATCTCTCCTTGTCTCTCTTCTTATCTCTTTCTCTCTCCTTGTCTCTCTTTTTGTCTCCTTGTCTCCCTTTTTGACTCTTTCTGTCTCATTGTCTCTCTCTCTTTTTGTCTTTCTTTATGACTTTCTCTCTCTCTCTTTGTCTCTCTTTTTGTCTCCTTCTCTCTCCGACTCCCTCTTTTTGTCTCTCTCTTTCACCATCTCTCTCTCTCTCTCTCTCTGCCTATATTTTCACTCTCTCGCTTTCTCACTCTCTTATTTTTCTCTCGCTCTCTTTCTGCCTTTCTTGCCTGCCTCTCCTCCCAGCGCTTCTCCTCCCCCATCCCCATCACCCCAAACCCTCCCAACTGTCCCTGGAAATGTCCTGTTATATATAGAAAAAACATTATGTTCGAAGCAGAGTAGACCAGTTAATAGTGAATTTCCTTCTAATGCTTCTGTATTTCTGCCAACACATTCCAGTTCCCCCCCCCCCCTCCTCCCTCCTTAAGTAGTAGAAACAGTAAAACAATTTCTTAAATCTGAAAGTCCATACGCCAGGCAATACCACAATACCCGAACCAGAACCCAGTCTAATCATGACCGATATAAACGAGTGTTCATCCCAGGTGGTTAGGCCTTCGCTCTAGTTTAACTCAAGCAGAGAAGATTATTTAGAATCTCCGCGAAGAAGAGTTTTACAAACATAAAACCTGCTTTTAACGTCATAGTAAGTTTCACAAGAAAATCTTTAATAGGAAGGACGGCCATGCCGGAGAAGACTCCAGTTGTAAAACCACGCCAATCTTTCATCTTTAACCGCGCTCTTCAGACAGCAAAGGCCCTTTTCGTGCACACTTCATATATAGATCAAGAGATCGATTGGTTCGATCTAGATATTAAATTCTTCTCGTAAGAAAAAAAAGCAGATTTAGTCTTTGATGAAATCTACCACGCAGGCTTCCATCCGTTATAAATCTTAACGGGTCGGTATTAAAACTCGGAATAAACTAATGTGTAAAAATAAAAAAAAGAAGTTACGAAACAAATAAAGTACGTTAGAAATAAATTACGTAATACAGTCAGTAGCGTAGAGGCGTGATTACTTATCGCATTAAAAACAGATGTGTTCTGATACACACATACATTCAGCGTCTTAATGTTATATATTTGTTATTGCATCCCATTTTGTTACTTCACATAACAGTTTAGAACATGTGTGTCTTGTATGTCGATCTCTGTGCAATACTTGACCTAGCAGGTTGCCATCCCTCGACTCAAAGAGAACTGGAGAGAGTCTGAAACCACTGAAACATCTCTGATCCATGAAATGTGGCCCTCTTGCCTAGCTGGGCGTGGACCTGGGGCCTCGAAGAGCAGGGCCCTCTATCTATCATCTCTTCGTTCCAGTCATCTGTGCGGGTCTTTAGACACAAAGTTAGAGAGTTTCCTAATCTTACACACAAAGTTAGAGAGTTTTCTAATCTTACACACAAAGTTAGAGAGTTTTCTAATCTTACACACAAAGTTAGAGAGTTTTCTAATCTTACACACAAAGTTAGAGAGTTTTCTAATCTTACACACAAAGTTAGAGAGTTTTCTAATCTTACACACAAAGTTAGAGAGTTTTCTAATCTTACACACAAAGTTAAAGAGTTTTCTAATCTTACACACAAAGTTAGAGAGTTTTCTAATCTTACACACAAAGTTAGAGAGTTTTCTAATCTTACACACAAAGTTAGAGAGCTTTCTAATCTTACACACAAAGTTAGAGAGTTTTCTAACCTTACACACAAAGTTAGAGAGTTTCCTAATCTTACACACAAAGTTAGAGAGTTTTCTAATCTTACACACAAAGTTAGAGAGTTTTCTAATCTTACACACAAAGTTAGAGAGTTTTCTAATCTTACACACAAAGTTAGAGATTTTTCTAATCTTACACACAAAGTTAGAGAGTTTCACTTCATGTCTATGCAAGTCTCTACACGTTATGCTCGCATTATTATTATTATTATTGCTATTATTATTTTGTTATTGTTATTATATTTATAATTATTATTGTTATTAATTTTATTATTGTTATTCTTTTTAGTATTATTTTGAACGTGCTGCTATTATTATTATACTTATTATTATTATTATCCCAGATTTCGGAAACTGGCTGTTGGTAGAGACAGTCACGGGGAAACTGTCCACCTACTGATTCTAACTGTCTGTTTACTAATTCTAACTGTCTGTTTACTAATTCTAACTGTCTGTTTACTGGTTCTAACTGTCTGTTTACTAATTCTAACTGTCTGTTTATTGGTTCTAACTGTCTGTTTACTAATTCTAACTGTCTGTTTACTGGTTCTAACTGTCTGTTTATTGGTTCTAACTGTCTGTTTACTGGTTCTAACTGTCTGTTTACTGGTTCTAACTGTCTGTTTACTGATTCTAACTGTCTGTTTACTGATTCTAACTGTCTGTTTACTGGTTCTAACTGTCTGTTTACTGATTCTAACTGTCTGTTTACTGATTCTAACTGTCTGTTTACTGGTTCTAACTGTCTGTTTACTGATTCTAACTGTCTGTTTACTGGTTCTAACTGTCTGTTTACTGGTTCTAACTGTCTGTTTACTGGTTCTAACTGTCTTTTTACTGGTTCTAACTGTCTGTTTACTGGTTCTAACTGTCTGTTTACTGGTTCTAACTGTCTGTTTACTGGTTCTAACTGTCTGTTTACTGATTCTAACTGTCTGTTTACTGGTTCTAACTGTCTGTTTACTGATTCTAAATGTCTGTTTACTGATTCTAACTGTCTGTTTACTGGTTCTAACTGTCTGTTTACTGATTCTAACTGTCTGTTTACTGATTCTAACTGTCTGTTTACTCGTTCTAACTGTCTGTTTACTGATTCTAACTGTCTGTTTACTGATTCTAACTGTCTGTTTACTGGTTCTAACTGTCTGTTTACTGATTCTAACTGTCTGTTTACTGGTTCTAACTGTCTGTTTACTGGTTCTAACTGTCTGTTTACTGGTTCTAACTGTCTTTTTACTGGTTCTAACTGTCTGTTTACTGGTTCTAACTGTCTGTTTACTGGTTCTAACTGTCTGTTTACTGGTTCTAACTGTCTGTTTACTGATTCTAACTGTCTGTTTACTGGTTCTAACTGTCTGTTTACTGATTCTAAATGTCTGTTTACTGATTCTAACTGTCTGTTTACTGGTTCTAACTGTCTGTTTACTGATTCTAACTGTCTGTTTACTGATTCTAACTGTCTGTTTACTCGTTCTAAATGTCTGTTTACTGATTCTAACTGTCTGTTTACTGATTCTAACTGTCTGTTTACTGATTCTAACTGTCTGTTTACTAATTCTAACTGTCTGCTTACTGATTCTGTCTGTTTACTGGTTCTAACTGTCTGTTTACTGATTCTAACTGTCTGTTTACTGGTTCTAACTGTCTGTTTACTGATTCTAACTGTCTGTTTACTGGTTCTAACTGTCTGTTTACTGATTCTAACTGTCTGTTTACTAATTCTAACTGTCTGCTTACTGATTCTGTCTGTTTACTGGTTCTAACTGTCTGTTTACTGGTTCTGTCTGTTTATTGGTTCTAACTGTCTGTTTACTGGTTCTAACTGTCTGTTTACTGGTTCTAACTGTCTGTTTACTGGTTCTAACTGTCTGTTTACTGGTTCTGTCTGTTTACTGGTTCTAACTGTCTGTTTACTGGTTCAAACTGTCTGTTTACTAATTCTAACTGTCTGTTTACTGGTTCTAACTGTCTGTTTACTGGTTCAAACTGTTTGTTTACTGATTCTAACTGTTTGTTTACTGATTCTAATTGTCTGCTTACTGATTCTAACTGTCTGGTAACTGATTCTAACTGTCTGTCTAGGTAGGTCAGGGAACTGCACTTGAAACTTCCCCTGCCTCCGTTCAATGATTTTGTGTAAGAACTGGATATAACCCGGAAAAAAATAACGACAGAGAAAACAGACTGCAGTATACTTTTATCTCAGTCTATCTCTATCTATCTATCTATCTATCTATCTATCTATCTATCTATCTATCTATCTATCTATCTATCTATCTTTCTCTCTCTCATATTATCTCTGATCCTCTCTCATATCCTCTCCCCCTCCCAGTCTACAAAACAAAACAAAGAAAAAGTCTAAAATAGACCTGAGAGCACGCACAAAAAGGTCCATTAATCTTACATTGTGACAGAATACTGACAGTGTAATCATAATCAAGTGATTAAGCAAAAGTTCGCTGAACCAAAATAACTGCTCCTTAGATCACAGAGTAAGCGAAAAACAAGAACAGTTCATCAACGTCCATCACTATCAGACGGGAGTCTACAGACAAAATATCAAACCTTCAATCACACAATGCGTACAGGCGAACTTGCTACAAAATGTTTTTTTTTCTATTTATCTGTCTGTAGACGCAGCAGCAGCAGCAGCAGGCCGTCTTGCTCACAACCGAGAGGCCTACAGGAGTGCTGTTTGGGAGGCAAAGTTCCGCAAGGGACATGCAAATGAATGAATCTGTCTGTCTGTTTACTGCTCTGCTGAATGGCTTTGGCGACCGTGCCTTCCCACAACCCCCTGCTGCGAGTGCTGAGTATAATATATGTTGACATTCTCTGTTCATGCCATCTAGTTAGTCCATCCAGCATTTCCTCTTCTGTCCACCTCGGTCTCTTTTGCCTTCTGTCTTTCCCGTTGTCACAATGTATTCTAGCTTGCCTCGTAGTAGAACGAGTGCTTTGAATTTGAGTTGTCTTTTTTTTCTGACTTTTGTTACTGGTTGTCCCATCTCTCCAGCCTCTCTTGTACCTTCTCGTTTCATTTCTTTCTGTCAACGGTAGTTTCTAATATATGTTATCAATCAAAATATTTAGGGAAAACTAATGAAAATATAGATTTCATTTAACTTCCTTCTCGAACCTTCTCACTGCAAACAGGAGTTAATTCCTCACCTGCCCTATATTCTCAACATAATGAAGACTGATGTGTCAATGCTTCCACCGGTAATAGTTGTCACAAATCTTTAGATTCCGTTCTATTCGTGTGAACGATTTAAAAACACACACCGCTGTAAGAAAACATCCACATTTGTCATGAATTCGCACACACATACAAACTTTATCTTTGCAAAGAACTATAAAAAAGAGCATAGTATCTCCTGTAAACGACTGAAGGTTGAAACAAATTCCAAATAGCGTTTTATTAACTTTTTTAATCATTGGGTAGTCTCCACGCCCTGTTAGAGTAAATTTGGTAGAAATAAATTGCCAAGAAGGTGTTCTGAGATTGAAAAGTACGGGTTAAGTTGCTCTCCCTCTCTCTCTCTCTCTCTCTCTCTCTCTCTCTCTCTCTCTTTTATTTCACTCAAGAAGTGAAATGTGAATGTTATACTTTAATTGTATTTTATGACTCTCAGTTTCCCAATGTTAGTTATATGAGCAGAATATTTGTAAAATATCTGGAACAGAGTGACAGATGTATGATAAAGAGCAGAATGCCAGAGGGCCTGCGTGCCCAATTCTTAACCCTTTGGAAATAAAGATCAATCAATCAGTCAATCTCTGGTCCATGCCAATCATGCGTTCGTTGCCATAGATTTCCACAACCACCTGTCCTTTGCTCTTTCTGTAAACTGTGTTTTTGGACTATGCTCTGTAACACTCTTTTAGTCCGTCAAGTATCTTGTTTCTTTGTCTTCCTCTGTCCCTTTCTCCCCTCCAGTTTTCTTGTTGTTATTAACTGTTCCAGTTTGCTCTCTTCTTAAAACACCTCCTGCAAATCTGGACTGTCGTGTTCAGAATTTTGCCATAATTTCTCTCTTTTGCCCAGCCTCGCTTAGAAGCTCTTCATTTGTTTTCTTGAGTGTTCATGGTATTCTCATCATTTTTCTCATGAACTGTATCTCCGCCACTTCCAGTAGATTGGGCTGAATTAGGAATATGCTAATTTTCATTTTATTTAGGGCTTTATCTAAATATCACTCATTGATTCACAATCAAAAGTTATAAGCACAAAAAAAAACAAGATAAGGTTATTCAATCCAAATGTAATATCCACTCTCATTTATGCATGCGAAAGCTGGAAAACAACTAAAGAAATAGACAGGAAATTAGACTCTTTTGAAAATAAATGCCTAAAAAAAATACTTGGTATAAAGTGGAACGAATTCAAGAACAATGCAGAAATAAGACAAATGACCGAATAACAACCTGTCTCATGGGTGATCAGAAAAAAGAAGATGGACATATGTCGGCCATGCCATGAGAAGAAACAATCAGAGAATACCAAAACAAGCTTTCAAGTGGAACACAACAGGCCGAAGAAAAACATGTCGACCACGTGAAACTCTAAAGAGGATACTGTTAAGAGAGGCCAGTTTAGTGGGCATAAAATCCCTTGATGAGGTTGAAAAGCTCGCCGATAACAGGAAAACTTGGCAAACTGCCACGTGAGCCCTATGTGACTTTTAGCGACACGGGGAGGGTGTAAGATGTAAGACTGATATAGAATGAAAGAGTTAAGTAAGGCATAATTTAAAAGCAAACTAGGGAAATTGCTGTTGTTCCTAAGATGGTTGCTATAACGCCACTCCTCTGACTTCCCCCTGTCCCCCTTCATCTTTCTCTCTCACTCACTCCCATCTCCCCCTCCCCTCTCTCCTCCCTTCCTCTTCAGTTCCTTCCTCTTCTTTCTCCCCTCTTTATCTCCCCTCTACTTCTCCCACTCTCTCCTTCTTCCATCTCTCTCTCCCCCTACCAGCTCTCTCTCCCTCTCTCTCGCCCTATTTATAGACTAATATTTTCCAATGTAGAACTATATTCATTCTATACTCATTATTTAAACCTCTAGAGAAACATATAAGAAAGTTACTACTGCTACACATGCAGGAAAAACACTGCTACACATGCAGGAAAAACACTGGTACAAATGCAGGAAAAACACTGCTACACATGCAGGAAAAACACTGCTACACATGCAGGAAAAACACTGCTACACATGCAGGAAAAACACTGGTACAAATGCAGGAAAGCAAGCTACTAATATAAAATCTGTCAGGCTTTTGACCAAATCACTCCTGTCATACAACACTATCTAAAATGACTGAGTACTGGTTGTTCGATATAAACGATGCTAAATTGTGTAGCGCTGCCTTTGTTGATTTCAAGAAAGCCTTCGATATGACTCAACATGAGATTCTTGCAAAAACAAAAACAAAAGGCTGAAGGTTTACACCTTTCATTCATTTATTCAGGTTTCCGAGCCATTGTGTCTCACTGCTACAAACAAGACTTGTCTCCCTTCCTCTCTGTTCTTAGTCTTCTCCCGCCAGTTGTCTCCATTCCTCTCTGTTCTTAGTCTTCTCCTGCCATTTGTCCTCCTTCCTCTCTATTCTTAGTCTTTTCCTGCCAGTTGTCTCCATTCCTCTCTGTTCTGTCTTCTCCTGCCAGTTGTCTCCAATCTTCTCTGTTCTTAGTCTTCTCCTGCCAGGTGTCTCCATTCCTCTCTGTTCTTAGTCTTCTCCTGCTAGTTGTTTCCAATCTTCTCTGTTCTTAGTCTTCTCCTGCCGGTTGTCTCCATTCCTTTCTTTCTTAGTCTTCTCCTGCCAATTGTCTCCATTCTTCTCTGTTCTTAGTCTTCTCCTGCCAGTTGTCTCCATTCCTCTCTGTTCTTAGTCTTCTCCTGCTAGTTGTCTCCATTCCTCCCTGTTCTTAGTCTTCTCCTGCCAGATGTCTCCATTCCTCCTTCTTCTTAGTCTTCTCCTGCTAGTTGTCTCTATTCCTCTCTGTTCTTAGTCTTTTCCTGCTAGTTGTCTCTATTCCTCTCTGTTCTTAGTCTTCTCCTGCCATTTGCCTCTATTCCTCTCTGTTCTTAGTCTTCTCCTGCTAGTTGTCTCTATTCCTCTCTGTTCTTAGTCTTTTCCTGCCAGTTGTCTCTATTCCTCTCTCTTCTTAGTCTTCTCCTGCTAGTTGTCTCCATTCCTCTCTGTTCTTAGTCTTCTCCTGCCAGTTGTCTCCATTCCTCTCTGTTCTTAGTCTTCTCCTGCCAGTTGTCTCCCTTCCTCTCTGTTCTTAGTCTTCTCCTGCCAGTTGTCTCCCTTCCTCTCTGTTCTTAGACTTCTCCTGCTAGTTGTCTCTATTCCTCTCTGTTCTTAGTCTTCTCCTACCAGTTTTCTCCCTTCCTCTCTGTTCCTAGTCTTCTCCTGCCAGTTGTCTCCCTTCCTCTCTGTTCTTCGTCTTCTCCTGCCAGTTGTCTCCCTTACTCTCTGTTCTTAGTCTTCTCCTGCCAGTTGTCTCCCTTACTCTCTGTTCTTAATCTTCTCCTGCCAGTTGTCTCCCTTCCTCTCTGTTCTTCGTCTTCTCCTGCCAGTTGTCTCCCTTACTCTCTGTTCTTCGTCTTCTCCTGCCAGTTGTCTCCCTTACTCTCTGTTCTTAGTCTTCTCCTGCCAGTTGTCTCCCTTCTTCTCTGTTCTTAGTCTTCTCCTGTCAGTTATCTCCCTTCCTCTCTGTTCTTAGTCTTCTCCTGTCAGTTATCTCCCTTCCTCTCTGTTCTTAGTCTTCTCCTGTCAGTTATCTCCCTTCCTCTCTGTTCTTAGTCTTCTCCTGTCAGTTATCTCCCTTCCTCTCTGTTCTTAGTCTTCTCCTGTCAGTTATCTCCCTTCCTCTCTGTTCTTAGTCTTCTCCTGTCAACTCCCCACTCCGAGGGCTCGTATGCCTTCTTCCAGGTTGTCAGGCCACCCTTGTCTCGGTCTGTCTCTTGGTCTGCCTCTTGTTCTGTCTCTTGGTCTGTCTCTTGGTCTGTCTCTTGGTCTGTCTCCTGGTCTGTCTCTTGGTCTGTCTCTTGGTCTGTCTCTTGGTCTGCCTCTTGGTCTGTCTCTTGGTCTGTCTCTTGGTCTGCCTCTTGGTCTGTCTCTTGGTCTGTCTCTTGGTCTGTCTCTTGGTCTGTCTCTTGGTCTGCCTCTTGGTCTGTCTCTTGGTCTGTCTCTTGGTCTGTCTCTGTTAATCACTTCTGTAAACACTTTGACCTGACAAAATTTATTACACCTTTTCTCTCAGGTAGACAAGCAGTTTGCTTCAGAAATAAAATATCTGACTTGTCTTTCGAAGATACTGATGTTCCACAAAGTTCAAAGCTTCAAAATGATGTAAACAATCTGATTAAGTGGAGTAATAATAATGATGGTATGTCAATAACCAACGACAAAGCCAGCGACGATCTGTACAAGAAAAGCCTTGCATACTCTGCAGTGCGACTCTGTAATTCCCTTCCCTACCTATTAAAATCCATAAGCAGTATTTCATCTTTTAACTCCAAACTTGTTCAGTATTTACTTGCCTACAGCTACATAGCCCCTTACATATCTACTCGTCTCTCTTACCATTCACCCGCCAGCTGTGTCGAAACTTAATCAGCTCCACAAATTGAAAGAAATAATCTAACCAACTGCAATAATAGCAATAGTATGATTATAAAAACAGATAAAACACAAATCTATGCCCATTACAACAAGACAAAAGTTGGCTGTCTCACCAAAAACAACACTGCAGTTATGTGCTGGAACCTCAAAGACAGAAAATGTTAGCGAACATAGAACTGTAGGTCTTACTATTGATCAGCATCTAACTTAGAGCTCACATGGACAAAGTCTGACAAAAAAATGACAGCACAAGGATTTTACCAGTTAGCCAAGATGAAGCATTTTATCAACCAAGACATTAGGAACACATACTATACACGTCCCAAGTACACAGACTATTGTTCCAGCATCTAGGATGGTTTCTCTGTTTCTAACACACAGAAAGGCTTTACTCACTTCAGAAACGAGCGTTGCACCGTGTTAGCGGCATGCATTCCAGCACAGGCAGCAAACAGATCAGTACAGACTACGGATCAGCACAGACAGCAAACAGATGAGTACAGACTACGGATCAGCACAGACAGCAAACAGATCAGTACAGACTACGGATCAGCACAGACAGCAAACAGATCAGTACAGACTACGGATCAGCACAGACAGCAAACAGATCAGTACAGACTACGGATCAGCACAGGCAGTTCTGAGCTCTAAAGTAGACTATTTTCAACAAAGGTAAACTATTTCATCTATCTAATTCTATCTCTTGACTCATTTTCAAAAAAGGTAAATTGTTTCATCTAATTCTATCTATTGAGTCATTTTCAACAAAGGTAAATTATATAATCTAATTCTATCTCTTGACTTATCTTCAACAAAAGTAAACTATTTCATATAACTACCTCATAATGCAATGCCTTGTTTGTGGTCAGTGGTTTCAATCTAATTCAGAACACAGCCGACGTCTAAACAATTATCTGCTCCCAAATTCAAGGCAAAAAGCCTCGCTTGCTCTGCTGTTCACTTTTGTACTACCCTTCCATCTCATCTAAATCTCATGAGTAATATTCATTCTTCCGACGCCAAGTTCTTTTCTTTCAGTATCTCTTTGAAGTTGATTATATGCCCCTATAAGACTTGCAATTTCCTTTACAACTCTGAACTTATTGTATTACACATTGCATTATATATTATATTATATATTAAATATTACACAGTTGCATCGATAATATTATTAATGTAGTTTAATTTGTGCAGCAATATCGCTTTGTTGTATTTGTGTGAATGTAATACTACATACATCTCATGCATTTAATGTATTATATATTACTGACGGCCTAGAACAGAAGCGGAACATAAACATTTTGCTACTTTACTTTTCCTCATTCTCTCGTCATGTTTATATTACACCAGACACTAAACTGAAGGTTTGAAATTTTAGTGAAAGTTGTATAATGAAGGGTAGACTGTCAGGCGGGCTTGCGTGTCCAAATCTTTACTCTTTGAAAATAAAATGTGTTCGTTCTCTGTGTATTTTCTGTTGTTTCTTTCTTCATTTCTGCTTTTCCCTCTCTCTTTCTCTCGATATATATATATAAATATAAATATATATATAAATATATATATATATATATATACAATATACGGTTACAGTATATATGTCTGAGTGGCAAAGTGGTTAGTGCACTGGTCTCTCATGGCGAAGGTCAGGGGTTCAAATCTTGCCGGAGGCACCCCAGTCACCCAGCTGTAGAAATGGGTACCTGACTTCTTCTGGAGCTGTGGAAGGAAAGGCGACCAGGCGTGATATTGACCATATCACCCTCTAGTGTGCTGACAGGTCAAGGAAAATACGGGCACTAACACCATATCCCAATGTGCCTCTTAGGCATGACAGGATTACCGTTATGTTACCGTATATATATATATATATATATATATATATATATATATATATATATATATGCTAATCTCTATACATTTCAATATTTATATTTCTTTCATTTCTATGTATCTCTCAATCTTTCTCTGCATATCTCTCAATACATCTGTCTCCCTCTACCTCTATCGTCTCATCTCTCTCTCTCTAAATCTTTATCTTTCTACCTCTGTCTAGTATCTCTCTCTCTCTCTCTCTCTCTCTCTCTCTCTAAATCTTTCTCTAACTTCCTATCTCTGCTCTGCCTATTCTTTCTCTCTCTCCCCTCACATATCATTACGGCTATCACAACTTTCTCTATCTTTTCATCTCGCTTCTACCTATTCTCTCTCTCTCTCTCTCTCTCCCCTCACATATTATTACGCCTGTCACATCTTTCTCTATCTTTTTATCTCTGCTCTACCTATTCTCTCTCTCTCTCTCTCCTCACTTATTATTACTGCTGTCATAAAACTTAAAAAACTCCCACCTCCCCCCTCCCTCTTTCATTACACATTCAGAAATTATTGGTTGTCATTCATTTTATCTGCTCCTATTTTCCCAAGCCTCCACTAGAAAAAAAAACTTGACCACAAATCTTAACTCTAAAAATACACCTGAATATTCTGACAAACAAGAGGACACCGCCTTTAGAGATTTTTGTATTGATCTTTAATTATCCAAGATACACTTCCGCATAGCAAGATAGCCTTCTTCTAGAATGTTAACACAGAAATGCCCCCATATCCGCGGCTATTTAGATCCAACCCTTCACGCGGATGCTCGAAACCGCTGAAAACATTGAATCCTGTATAATACACGTTTTTAACATCAAATATGATAGCATTTAATTTTAAAATTAGATACGTTAAGACGTCAACAAAAATACTGAGCCAAAAAAAAAAGGGCTAGAATAGTACTTCTGAACAAAACACAGCACAGTAATAAATTCACACAGGTATTCAGCCAAACATACCCTCAGACAGACAGGCAGATGGACAGACATACATATAGACAGACAGATAGACAGACAGACAGATAGACAGACAAATAGACAGACAGACAGATAGACAGATAGGCAGATAAGCAAAGAACGAACAGACGGGCGGACAGACGGACAGACAGACAAACAGACAGACGGACGGATGGACAGACAGACAAACAGAAAGACAGACATATAGATAGATAGATAGATAGATAGATAGATAGATAGATAGATAGATAGATAGATAGATAGATAGATAGATAGATAGATAGATAGATAGATAGATAGATAGACAGATAGATAGAATTTTTATTTTCTTGTCTACTATTTCACGAAACTATGTCCATATTAAACATTCGACCAACTTCACCATATAAACTTTCAACTTTCATTTCTGCCTCTACTAGACCAATCATATATTCATATTCATAACAAAAATGAGCCATTTCCGCAACTCCTCTTAGGTCTGACAGACTTGCTATCTTCACTAACTCTCCTCCCCCCCCCCCCCCCCCCCCCCCCGCCTGTTTGGTCATTTTCCACAAAATTTCTGTTTAATTATTCACAGCCGCCATACTGCCAACGTAGAATAATGTCATCGCTGCGCTAGCAACCACGTCGCTAACTGAGCGAGCCAGACGAGGAAATGGCTGCCCGAGAGATGATGATTCAAGACGCCCTTCACACAGATTGGGCCCGCGATAAGATATCTGAATTCAAATTTATAACTTTCTGTTCTTTTTTATTTAATTTCAAAAATAAAAACCCTGGTGTTGATTCTAGGAATATAAGCCCCCGGGATGGGGCAGGGGGAACAACTGTGTGCGTCTTCTGATATTCGGTAGCTCTCTGTTCCATTTTACTAACAGAATGTTGACAAGTAAATGACAGAAATCTCACATTTTACAACCTCTTTGTTAGAAAGGCTTCACTTAAAAAAAAAAAGCAAAATAAATCCGCTTACTTTCAGACATCATACGTCCCGTAGAAATACTTCCTTGTCTACCGAAACAGAGGAGAAAGTTACAGTTCACTGTTTCTACAAGATACCTGTAACAATGGAGCCTTGTTACAGGATCCGTGATCGTGGCTCTCCTTGAGAAAAGCTGCCGTCCAACACTTTCTCCCACACAGACTACCGTCCATTACTTTAATGTGTTTCAGGGCGCAGAATGTTATTCTGTAACAAGACCTGGTGGTATATTCCTTCCAGATATTGTGTCTTCTTGTCAGACAGTAATTTCCTTTATAGTTCTGTGTGTGTGTGTGTGTTTTCTTCCTTGGATTTGTGCGTACATCACCATCATCATCATAACCATCATTGCTGCTTCTCTTTCTCGGCTTGTTTACCTCTATCTGGGGAGGAGGGGGGGGGGGTGGCATAGGCCATAACCAAAGAATCTCCATTTATGCCCCGTCCTGGGCAGTTTCTTCTATCGGTCCCCAGATGTCTTCCTGGAGTAATTCCTTTCAACCCCAGTTTTAATGTTCCTTCTTGCTGAGTTCTTGTTGACATTTTCATACCTGGAGTATTTTTTTAACAGAACTGGGTAGGCTGACCCTGTGACCTTTCTCAGCCTGGCTTCAGACTAGCCACGACGGAGTTTTAACCATCAACTAAGTTGATCACTATTTTTTGTATTATAATTTCAATCAAAGTATGCAAAATCCACTTTAAAAAGAAACTTGTATTATTTTCATTTATAAGTCAAATCTTTTTTTTTTTTTGTTCTTTTTTTTCGGTTTTTCAGATTTCATGAAAGTAAAATTATTTCATGCTTAATTTTTCTTTTAGTCTGGCGTTCCACGATCTACCAGGAGTTCTTCAGTCTTTGCTCCTTCTCTTCATCGTCCTTCTCCTTCTCCTCCTCTTCTTTTTCTTCTTTGCCTCCTCATTCTCTTTCTCTTCCTCATCCTACTCCTCATCTTTCTCTTCACCATTTTCTTCTTCTCCTCCTCCTTCTCCTGTTCCTTCTCCTAATCATCCTTCTCCGTCTCATTCTTTTCTTCTTTTTTTTCTTCGACTCCTCATTTTCCTCCTCTTCATCCTTCTTCTATTTTTCATAGCCTTCTGCTCCTTCTCCTTCTTATCCTCCTTCGTCTCCTCATCCTTCTCTCTTTCTTTTTTCTTCTTCACCTCCTCATCTTTCTCCTCCTTATCTTCTCTTCTTATTTTTCTTCTTCTCATCCTCCTCCTTCTCATCCTCCTCTACATCTTTTTTCTTCTTCGTTTCCTCATTCTACTCCTTCTCGTCCTCATTCTCTTCTCTTTTTTCTTCATCTCCTCTTTCCCCTCCTAGTCTTCTTCTTATTCGCCTCCTCCTCTTCTTCCTCGCCTCCTCCTCTTCTTCTTCGTCTCCTCTTCTTCTTGTTCGTCTCCTCCTCCTCTTCTTCTTCTTCGTCTCCTCTTCTTCTTCGTCTCCTCTTCTTCTTCTTGTTCGTCTCCTTTTCTTCTTCTTGTTCGTCTCCTTCTCCTCTTCTTCTTCTTGTTCGTCTCCGTCTCCTCTTCTTCTTCTTGTTCGTCTCCTTCTCCTCTTCTTCTTCTTGTTCGTCTCCTCCTCCTCTTCTTATTCGTCTTCTTTTCTTCTTCTTGTTCGTCTCCTCCTCCTCTTCTTATTCGTCTCCTTTTCTTGTTCGTCTCCTTCTCCTCTTCTTCTTCTTCGTCTCCTCCTCCTCCTCTTCTTATTCGTCTCCTCTTCTTCTTCTTGTTCGTCCCCTCCTCCTTCTCCTCTTCTTATTCGTCTCCTCTTCTTATTCGTCTCCTCCTCATCTTGTTCGTCTCCTTCTTCTCTTCTTCTTCGTCTCCTCCTCCTCATCCTCTTCTTGTTCGTCTCCTCCTTCTCTTCTTCTTCGTCTCCTCCTCTTCTTCTTCGTCTCCTTCTCTTTTTCTTGTTCGTCTCCTCCTCCTCCTCTTCTTCTTCGTCTCCTCCTCTTCTTCTTCGTCTCCTTCTCTTCTTCTTCGTGTCCTTCTCTTCTTCTTGTTCGTCTCCTCCTCTTCTTCTTCGTCTCCTTCTCTTCTTCTTGTTCGTCTCCTACTCTTCTTCTTCGTCTCCTTCTCTTCTTCTTCTTCGTCTCCTCTTCTCTTCTTCTTCGTGTCCTTCTCTTCTTCTTCGTCTCTTCCTCTTCTTCTTGTTCGTCTCCTCCTCTTCTTCTTCCTCTCCTCTTCTTGTTCGTCTCCTCTTCTTCTTGTTCGTCTCCTCTTCTTTTTCTTGTTCGTCTCCTCTTCTTCTTCTTCGTCTCCTCTTCTTCTTGTTCGTCTCCTCTTCTTCTTGTTCGTCTCCTCTTCTTTTTCTTGTTCGTCTCCTCTTCTTCTTCTTCTTGTTCGTCTCCTCTTCTTCTTCTTCTTCGTCTCCTCTTCTTCTTCTTCTTCGTCTCCTCCTCTTCTTCTTCTTCGTCTCCTCTTCTTTTTCTTCTTCTTCTCTCCTCTTCTTCTTGTTCGTCTCCTCCTCTTCTTCTTCTCTCCTCTTCTTCTTCGTCTCCTCCTCTTCTTCTTGTTCGTCTCCTCCTCTTCTTCTTGTTCGTCTCCTCCTCCTCTTCTTCCTTTCCTCTTCTTCTTCGTCTCCTCCTCTTCTTCTTCGTCTCCTCCTCTTCTTCTTCCTCTCCTCTTCTTGTTCGTCTCCTCTTCTTCTTGTTCGTCTCCTCTTCTTTTTCTTGTTCGTCTCCTCTTCTTCTTCTTCGTCTCCTCTTCTTCTTGTTCGTCTCCTCTTCTTCTTGTTCGTCTCCTCTTCTTTTTCTTGTTCGTCTCCTCTTCTTCTTCTTCTTGTTCGTCTCCTCTTCTTCTTCTTCTTCGTCTCCTCTTCTTCTTCTTCTTCGTCTCCTCCTCTTCTTCTTCTTCGTCTCCTCTTCTTTTTCTTCTTCTTCTCCTCCTCTTCTTCTTGTTCGTCTCCTCCTCTTCTTCTTCCTCTCCTCTTCTTCTTCGTCTCCTCCTCTTCTTCTTGTTCGTCTCCTCCTCTTCTTCTTGTTCGTCTCCTCCTCCTCTTCTTCCTTTCCTCTTCTTCTTCGTCTCCTCCTCTTCTTCTTCGTCTCCTCCTCTTCTTCTTCCTCTCCTCTTCTTGTTCGTCTCCTCTTCTTCTTGTTCGTCTCCTCTTCTTCTTCTTGTTCGTCTCCTTCTCTTCTTCTTCGTCTCTTCTTCTTCTAGTTCGTCTCCTCCTCTTCTTCTTGTTCGTCTCCTCCTCTTCTTCTTGTTCGTCTCCTCCTCTTCTTCTTGTTCATCTCCTCCTCTTCTTCTTGTTCCTCTCCTCTTCTTCTTCGTCTCCTCTTCTTCTTGTTCGTCTCCTCTTCTTCTTGTTCGTATCCTCCTCTTCTTCTTGTTCGTCTCCTCCTCTTATTCTTCCTCTCCTCTTCTTCTTCGTCTCCTCTTCTTCTTGTTCGTCTCCTCCTCTTCTTCGTGTTCGACTCCTCCTCCTCCTCTTCTTTTTCGTCTCCTCTTCTTCTTCGTCTCCTCTTCTTCTTCGTCTCCTCCTCTTCTTCTTCTTCGTCTCCTCTTCTTCTTCGTCTCCTCTTCTTCTTCGTCTCCTCTTCTTCTTCGTCTCCTCCTCTTCTTCTTCGTCTCCGTCTCCTCCTCTTATTTTTCTGCTTCTTTTTTCGTGGAACATCTAACTTGTGTTCTTTTGCACCCGAGGCGGTGTATACATCATCGTGTCGGATTTGGAGCGGGTTACGGCGGCTGCATGTGTGTATGTCTTTTTTTTTCAGTTGTTAGAGGGATGTGCAATGTTTCGTTAGCAAACACCACCGTCGGGGAGTACTAAGGCGACCCCTACCCCGTTAGACAGGCTAGGCCTGTTACTGGAGGTAGGAACGGAGAGTTGGGACGGGCAGATTGCTTGCTAAGACACTGGTCTTTCCGTAATGCCGGCAGAACGTCGCCCTCGTGTCTTAAGTGTTCTCAGCGAAAATGTTACAGCGAAATAAATGTGGAGATGGAAAAACCACAGACAGAACGCTACAGACAAGAGAGAGAGAGAGAGAGAGAGATGAAGTAGAAATAACGCTAAAGACTGGTCAGAAGGATAAAGCATACATAACACTATAGGCGTGAGAGAGAGAGAGAGAGAGAGAGAGAGAGAGAGAGAGGGAGAGAGAGAGAGAAAGAGCGCGCAGAGAAAAGCATTATTATTCCGTCTTTTCGTAACACATGCTCGAATTCTCGTTCTTTCTCTTTCTCTATGTCCACCTCTTTGTCTGTATCTTTCTCTGTCTCTCTCTGTCCTTATCTGTCCATCCCTGCCTCTCTGTGCCTCTCCTTTCCTCTCTCTGTTTCTCTCTGAGACCCTCTTTATCTCTATCTGTATCTATATGTGTCTCTCTCTGTCTGTCTCTCTGTTTCTGTCTGTTTCTGTCTGTTTCTCTCTGTCTCTCTGTCTCTGTCTCTTTCTGTTTCTCTCTGTCTCTCAGAGTCTCTCTCCTTCTCTTCTGTCTGTCTCGCTATCTCTCTATCTTTCTCTATCTTTATCTATCTCTCTCTGTCTCCTCTATTTATGCTCTGTCTCACTCTTTCTCTCTCTTTCTCTGTCTCTTGCTTTCTCTCAATCTCACGAGAGAAAATAGACGGAATACTTTAGATGAGAGAGAGCAGACAGAATACTTTAGACGAGAGAGAGAGAGAGATAAAGTATACGAAATACTTTAGACGAGAGAGAGAGAGAGAGATAAAGTATACGAAATACTTTAGACGAGAGAGAGAGAGAGAGAGATAAAGTATACGAAATACTTTAGACGAGAGAGAGAGAGAGAGATAAAGTATACGAAACACTTTAGAAGAGAGAGAGAGAGAGAGAAATAAAATATACGAAACTTAGACGAGAGAGAGAGAGAGCAGACAGAATGCTTTTAACAAGAGAGAGAAAGAGAAATAAAGTAGACGGAATACTGTAGACGATAAAGACAGAGAGAGCGAGCAGACAGAATGCTCTAGGCGACAGAGAGAGAGAGAGAGATAAAATAGACGGAATACTTTAGATGAGAGAGATAGAACAAAAGTAGACAGAATGCTTTAGACGAGAGAGAGGGAGAGAAAAATAAAGCGATAGAATGCTTTAGACTAGAGAGAGAGAATGAAGGAGAGAGAGAGAGAGAGAACAAAAGTAGACAGAACGCTTTAAACAAGAAGCGAAATAAAGCAAAATGAACGATTTAGACGAAAGAAAGAAAGAAAGTGAACGAAACGTCTTACACTAGTGAGAGAAATAAAACAGCAGAACGCTTTAGACGAGACAGAGAAATAAAGTGGAGAGAACGCTTAGGACGAGAGAGGGGAATAAAGTAGACAGAAATCTTTAGACGAGGAAGAGAAATAAAGCTGACAGAATACTTTAAGCGAGAGAAAGAAAGGGAGAGATAAATTAGACAGACCGCTTTAGACGAGAGAGGGAAATAAAGTAGACAGAATGCATTAGACAAGAGAGATAGAGAGATAAAGTAGACAAATGCTTTAAACGAGAGAGGGGGGAGGAGAGAGAGAGAGAAAGTAGTCATAACGCTATAGACGAGAGAGAGAAAAGGAAATAAAGTTGACATAACGCTTTAATTAAAAGAGAGAGAGAGAGAGATAGTTAAAATACACAAATGCTTTAGACGAGAGAGAGAGAGAGAGAGACTTAGATAAAGTAGACAGAACTCTATAGACGAGAGAGATAAAGCAGATAGAAAGCTATCACGAGAGAGAAAAAGTAGACAGAACTCTATAGATGAGAGATATAACGTAGACAGAACGCTGTAGACGAGAGAGAGAGAGAGAGAGAGAGATGAATTAGACAGAACGCTAGAGACGAGAGAGAGATGAAGTAAACAGAACGCTAGAGACGAGAGAGAGAGAGAGAGAGAGAGAGAGAGAGAGAGAGATAAAATAGACAGAAAGCTAAAGACGAGAGAAAATGATAAATAATTAGATAATGAACATGGGAATCAAATCCTTGCTCCAATAGGAGAAGCAACCGCTCAACCGCAAAGGGTCACCGCGTTATTATCTGGGTCACGAAGAATACATGATAGCTGTCCCCTAGTGCCCAGGCCCAATTGTAACGTTAGAATTAGATTCGAAGCGAAGCAGAACTGTTACGGGTTTAGCAGAAATGTTACAAGTGTAACAGAACTGTTACGAGTTTAGCAGAAATGCTACAAGTTTAACAGAACTGTTACGAGTTTACCAGAAATGTTACAAGTTTAACAGAACTGTTACGAGTTTAGCAGAAATGTTACAAGTTTAATAGAACTGTTACGGGTTTAGCACAAATGTTACAAGTTTAACAGAACTGTTACGGGTTTAGCACAAATGTTACAAGTTTAACAGAACTGTTGCGAGTTTAGCAGAAATGTTTACACGTTTAACAGAACTGTTGCGAGTTTAGCAGAAATGTTACACGTTTAACAGAACTGTTGCGAGTTTAGCAGAACTTGTTGCGAGTTTAGCAGAAATGTTACGAGTTTGGCAGGACTGTTACAAGTTTAGCAGAACTGTTACGAATTTAGCAGAACTGTTACCAGTTTACACGTTTTGTGGCGAATTTGTTTGCAGCGAATTACGTGTAGCGAACTTTCCTAAATTCGTGCAACATTATTTTAGCAATGATGTCATCACTGTAATAAAACAACTAACGAAGCTGTGGAGAGGAACAGACAGAACTACAAAAATAAGATTTTTAAGGGCATTTATCATCGCAATATATGCCTGTGAGACCTGGACACTTAACAAAACAGCTGAGAAACAAATAAATGCCTTTGAATGTAAATGCTACGGAAGAGTTTTTCAAATACCATGGATACAAAAAAGAACAAATATATCCTTACTACAAGAACTTAATATTGAAGAAGGCTGACTAGTAAAGAAGATTAAACAGAGAAAACGTCAATATTTTGGACATATTAAACGTCATGAGAATTTAGAGAAGACAGTCTTGGAAGGATACTTATGTATGGGAAAAAGAAAGAGAGGAAGACCAAGGCGAAGATGGCTGCAAGACATCGTTGATAATCTGCAGATGGGTGCACCAGCAGCAGGGCATCTTGCTTATAACCAAAAGGCCTACAGGAGAGCTGTTAGGGAGGCAAAGTCCCACAAGGGACATGCAAATCACTGACTGTCATCACTGTTCTAAGAGACCCTTTTATACGGAAGTTAACCTTCGCGTAGACGACCTGAATACATATAAGTGGAAAATAAACAAGAAACTTAATGGAATTAAAACAAAATAATGTTGTGTTTAATATCTCTCGCCTGGACACGTGGTTGTACGTATGGGTGAGTTTGTGTATGCACAGTTAGGCTTGAATGATTATAATATAATACGCATGCGCGTCAATCCGCCCAGATTGCGTATGTACCCGGGGCACGTGGGATGGTTTTAACTAGTCTGCGGGAACTTGTAAGAAAACTAACAGGAATCTTGTTTTCTCAAGTCGATCTGACCTCGACACAATTCTGGTCACATACAGTGCCGATAAAACCCAGATAAACTATGGACCCGTGGGTTCACAAAGAGGCGACTCACGAACATACACGGAGACACGAGTAAACCCCTTGTCAATTCGCAATGCAAAACAGAACTCAACAAAATGGCTTCTCTCAACTTTTAGAGACAGGATGATATATAAGGTTCGACAATTAAAGTCACCATTGAAAGGACGCTTCTTTGACGATATTGTTGACATCTAAAAGACCGTAACATCGAGTTTAAGGGCCTTACGAACAGAAGAAACTGCAGAGGTCGTTCCAGTGTTTGTTAGATCGTGCCACTCGCTGTATCATTGCACAAAGGGCTTACATCGAATAAAATTGAGGTTATATATTCAACTGCTGTTTATTTTATCTTTTCTAGAATTAGTCTCATTACTTAATTGTCAGACCTTATATGTTTTCCAGAATTAGAGATTCTGTTGTTAACAATTTCTCTGCGCTGGAAGAAACTAATAAGAAGTATAAAGTGAAGGTCATTATTGATTATTCTTCTCCCGTTATTCTTGGTATAAAAGTGTAGGAACAATCTTGAGAGAGGGCACTTTTCAAAACCAGCAGTAAAGCAAATGTTCAAGACCCTCTAACATAAAAGTACTTCTGAAAATGTAAATAACGTAACAGGCAGAAACATTCATCTTGGCCAAGCAGGCACTGCGGTTTACAAGAAATGTGGAAATTCAAAAAATAGCAAAGCAAGAAACAAAACTAAAAGTAAAAGGTTTTTTTATGACAGACAAAAGTTAAATTTTACAAAGGATAGCATAAAAAGTTTTATGTTGGAAGGATACATAATGGGAAAAAGAAAAAGAGGAAGACCAAGACGAAGATGGCTGCAAGACATCGTTGACGATCTGGACATGGATGCAACAGCAGCAGGCCATCTTGCTCACAACCGAGAGGCCTACAGGAGTGCTGTTTGGGAGGCAAAGTTCCGCAAGGGACATGCAAATGAATGAATGAATGAGCATAAAAAGTAATTCAACATAGCTAAATTACACAACAAATAACATGAAACCTGATGTAACATAGTTAAGCTAGACAACAGATAACACAAAAAAAAAGTAATGTAGCAGTTAAATCACACAACAGATAACATAAAACCTAATGTAACATAGTGAAGTTACACAACAGTTAACATAAAAAAATATTAAAGTAACATACCTCTGTAACTAAATCCTGTAACACGTAACAAGCTTTCCCCGCCTGAATCTGGCGGATATCACGCTGCTAACGTCGCTCACCGCCTGGCTTAGCTCACTATCATGCTCACGTTCAGCCCTGGCTGAAAACAAAGAGTACTCACGCTAACTCTAATCATCAATACGGATAGATGAAAGTAGCTTTGTGCGCTGTACCTTGAACGTGTTTCGATGCTCTCCAATATAAAAATAAGACACTTCTTGAAAAAATGAGCGCGTTTACTGAAAAGTGTCAAATACAAAGCTGAATATACGGAATATTAGTCACATTGATAAACATTGATAACTCGGGGATGGATAAGTTACGGATGTTTATTTGTGCTGGGCACAGATGGATAAATAACGAAGATAGCAGTACCGCAGAGGAGTTACAGAACTGACGTTAGATAGAAAAACGAGGAACTGGCGAGGGAAGGAATCCACGCCAGCCATCGGCAGCAGAAGAGCCCTTGCGCGTGCATTTGACAGGGTTTGCGATGTATTACGGAGCAGAGCGAAAGAGTTGCTAGGGGTCTCCGTCAGCCCCTTCCACAACCTCTACTTTGATGCCGGCTAAAAACGCACGAGTATCTGCTGGAACTCGTCCCGGATAATTTTCTAAGCAAACATAAACGCAGGTATCCGTTACGGTTAATATCACGTTTCCTACCACAAAGTGACCAGGTAGCTACCTTTATGCCCTGTTATTGTTGTCTCCTCTGTTTGCGTGTGGCGTGAGGGTTGCCAATACTGTCAGGTGACACAGGTGTACTTATTTTAAACTTTAATGAATGTAGCATAACAGTCTAACAATGTCGCTTTGGGAGGAAAAAAGGTTATGTCCCCACGATATAGATGAAAATAAGAGCACTGTTATTATGTAAGGGCGTTGATATATAAGGTAAGGTAAGGTAAAATCACCTTTTAAATACCATTAAGGCATATTGGGAAGACTGTGTTAGGTCCCTTTTCCGAGATCTCCGACATATGAAAGTCTGGTGTGGTCAGTATCATGCCAGGCCGCATCTTCTGTCCAGATTTCTCTAGTACCCAATTTTAGAAACTAGGTGACCCTCTGGGCCTTTATGGGGTATACAAGTATGAAAAAAAACCAGCTAAATTAAACAGAGAGTCGTACAACCTTCTGCGAAGGTCTCTGACATGTTCGGGGTGTATAAACTAGGAAAAATGTAGGAACAGCTTTATTACTTAAAAACTACAAAGTTGTGACATTTCGGCGTGAGCCTTAATCATACACAAACATACAGGACGAAGAAACAGAGAGAGGATATAAAGTATAGATTCACATGAATACTATTTCACAGTCTACACTGACATGTTCGATCCAGCAGGCAGCAGAGAGAAGGCAGTAGATATGAAGAAGAAAGCCAAAGAAAATTAAATAGTGGAATTGACATAGCCTGGTCAACCACTTCAAATATTCTGATCTTTTTCAAGATAAAATAGCCACGTGGACTCATGACTGTGAGCAGGTTGTAGGTAAAAACCATCCATACGAGTTCAGAAGGACATCCTAGTCCAGCCCGACGTATCCCATAAAACGGGACCAGATCTACGACCGAAAACAAGCCCCCCCCCCCTTCTCCTATCAGAGACCTAAACATGGCTCCCACGAGACATACGATCTACCCCCAAAGTCGCACGTGACCACGTGGTCGTTAAATAAATCAGACTAGACCAACTTCTGATCATTCAACTTTTCTACAGCTGCCTTACCAGACCTTCCTCCGGAAGAACTATCACTTCCATCAAACTGCATGACGGTCTACAGGTAGTCAGGAACTGAATCAGCAGCTTTGGATATAACAGTGGAGACTCAATGTACTCTAATGTTCTGTAATGTTCTCTAATGCTCTATAAAGACCAAGTCAAATCATGGCTTTGCCAGGTAGACAGTAACAGGGACACTGCGACATTATTTCACAACTAAGAACACTTAACCTTCAGGAAACGTGATAATTTTGCGCTTAACAAGTCCTGAAATTTCATAATTCTACATTTAACAGACCCTGAATATTTATAATTCTGCACTTAACTAACCCTGAAATTTCATAATTCTATCCTTAACTAACCCTGAAATTTCATAATTCTACCCTTAACTAACCCTGACATTTCATAATTCTACATTAACAAACCCTGAAATTTCACAATCCTATACTCAAAATCCTGAAATCTGATAATTTTACACTTAACAAACCCTGAAATTTCATAATCCTATTCTCATAAAGCCTGAAATCTGATAATTCTACACTTAACAAACCATGAAATGTCATAATTATATGCTTAATAAACCCTGAAATTTCATAATTCTACACTTAACCAACCATTAAATTTCACAACTCTAGACATTTAGCCAGCAGGACATAGAAACAACATGATATTAAAAGCACATATTAAGGATGAGACATAGAAACAACATGATATTAAAAGCACATATTAAAGATGAGACACTCAGTCACTCTCCGTGTAATCAGACGTAGGCCCTCCCACAGGAAATAAAACATTTCCGAGGAGATGTGCTAATCCCTTAATACACTAAATCCCTTAATACACCGACCATCATACATGCAATGACCTCATAAACAAATTAACATTTGTCAACTAAGGAAACAGAGATAGCTTCAGAGACAGGATTATTTCTTGTTTTCTGTTGTTTCACTCCTGCGAAGCTTATAAGTTGAAGTTAGTCATGTCCCACCTCTCGCTTCACTCTTGGCAAGACATTTTTCTCGACTGCACTACACCTACGCTGTAAATTTAAAGCCATACGATCGCTTTGTTTTCGACGCTGCTTTAGTTATTTCCTGTTGATGTGAGTGCGCTATGTTATATAATGTTCATGCCTAACTGTATGCAGGAAACTCTGTACTATAGAGAGCGGAACAAACACAACTCCTTCAGATCATCAGAGGAGGTACCCCCCACTCAGACAAGTGTTTCGGCCCTATTAAACTCCTGACACTCTAAGGAGGGTGGGCCCCTCTGGGTCATGACTCCCAGAGATCTTGTGAGTTGTTGCTATTTTGTCCCGGGGTTGAGTTGGCACTGTACTTTAAAGTGCGTCTTTAGCGATTTAGCCACGGAGGACTTGTACTGGCAGCGACAAGCGAAATTATTTATGTTCCCAATGCTTATTTCGCATACTCCACAGCCAGCATGAGACCTTTTCTGCTGTTTCTGAAAGGCTTTTCAATGCCCTTGCTATTGCTTGTCCCTTTATGCCCAGTTGCTTACACAGGTCATATGCTGATGTTGCTACGAATCCTCTTGCTCCCACTTCTACAGCTATCACTTTTGCCCTGATTCCTGCCCCCTGCCTCAGTTGCTTGACCAGATCATTGTACTTCTCACATATGAATAGATGCTGCTCCTCTATTCCTGTTTCGTACGGAACCGTAAGCTCAATCATTATCAGTTCCTGTTTTTCTGTGGAGTACACTACAATATCCGGACGCATTCCTGTGTTCTTAATGGCAGTCGGGTATTCTCTTCTTACTGGTAGGTCCGCTATCACATTCCAGTCATTTCCACTATCTAGCAGTGATGGGGGTGTCTCTGTACTCATTTGTTTGCCCATGGAAGCTAAGAACAAACCTCGCTACATCATGCCCATTTCAAGAAAGTCCAATTTACGACAATACAAATTATACCGCAAATCTGGAGAAAGAGACTTTATGGCAGTTTTTTGTGGATTTCCTTTTGTGTATTAACTTGTACGGGCGTTGACATATAAGTTAAGACAAGGTAAGGTAAGGTAAGGTTAAATAATTATAAGTTAAGGTAAGGTAAGGTAAGGTTCTGGACTCTTGCCAAGTCTGATTTCCAGCAGATGGACCTCAAATTGTCTATGTAAACCAATCGACAGATGGGGCAAGTTCGGCCTGTGCTAGAAGCTTTCCTGATACGCCAGGCCATGGCCAAACGCACGGCACCTTCCCACCTGCATCAAAACTGCTTCTTAAAACCAAACAACAGGACACTTAATTCACTTCTCGTATGGATGTATAGCTTTTCTCTTCGCTTTCATGAGCATAACCGACTGCTCTTAATAAACAAACATTTATAAAGTTTACCTTAACTTCAGTTAATGGCTGCGTAACGTACTGCTCGTCTTCCATGTCTGATGAATATTTTACATCTTAATAAAGGATGCTATCCATTAAAAATGGCAGAACAGGAAAGGATAATATAATCTTTGCTCGAATTCATTAGGAGAAGAAAGAGCAATACAATCTTTACTCGATTTCATTATTTTCTTGACAAAAAGTATACTAACTTTCGCAAGACTTTTTTCACAGTTATGAAACTGTATGTGCCAGCAGTGTGTGCTTATTACTACCGACAATCCTGTGACACATATAGGATCGCATGGAATAATGACGGGGGGGGGGGGGGGGGTTCCAGCCAGGAGAGGGGGGAGGGAAGAGACTGGTGGATTTCCCCTGTTTTCATTTGGAGCCCTTAATGCAGTGTTTCCCAAAGTGGGCAAAGCCCCCCCTCCCGTGGGTGTTGGAATGGACCAGGGCGGCGAAAGAAAAGAACCATGGGGAAGTTGGAGACGGAGGTCAGTGGAAGAAAAGGGGACAATAGTGGGTCAGTGGAAGAAAAGGGGACAGTGGTGGGTCAGCGGAAGAAAAGGGGACAGTAGGGGGTCAATGGAAGAAAATGGGACAGTAGTGGGTCAGTGGAAGAAAATGGGACAGTACTGGGTCAGTGGAAGAAAAGGGGACAGTACTGGGTCAGTGGGAAAAAATGGGACAGTACTGGGTCAGTGGAAGAAAAGGGGACAGTAGTGGGTCAGTGGAAGAAAAGGGGACATCAGTGAGTCAGTGGAAGAAAATGGGACAGTAGTGGGTCAGCGCAAGAAAAGGGGACAGTAGTGGATCAGTGGAAAAAAAAGGGGCAGTAGTGGGGCGATGACTTCTATTTTAGCATTTGTCAACCTGATCCTGAGAAACTTGTCCCTACATGAAACTCACCCATCGGTTAAAAGTTGAGAAAATATTGCAGTGGGTGAGCTATAAATGTACCCCTTCATATTGTTACACAAACTGGTTTCCTTGCTTAAAAACCTAGTTGTATAATGCGATTCCTAGTTTAACAGGCCACTGTACTATATAAATTAAGGGGGAGGGGTTCGTTGAGGATATCATCATCATCATCAGGTGCCGTGCCGACTGGCGTTGGCTATTATGCTTCTCCAGAGTACCTGATCCTTCATGCAGGCCATCAGTTCAGTTGGTTATCTCCTCTCACACCATCCCGTCAGACTGTCCAGTATCATTTCTCTTGGTCTTCCTCTTGATCTTCTTCCTTCTATTTTTTCCTGTTGTTGAGGATAAAGTCTGTGAAAAAAATGGGGTAGCAACCCGAAAAAGACTGGGAAACACTGGTTTAGTGGATGAAAACAGAATAAGAGCAAGGGGGAAGGCAGAGGGGAGTAGTTCAGAGCAATCGTACAAATTAATACGTGTCAGTGTATTAAGAGAATGTGGCTAAACAAAGCTCAGTAACTGGCAAGACACGGTCAAAATATGCTGGGCCTTTAGTTGTCGTTATTTCTTACAGTCTCCTCCTTGTCGTGAGATTTGTTTAGAGAGAAACTGTGGGGAGATTTGTTTAGAGAGAAACTGTGAGGAAATTTGTTTAGAGAGAAACTATGTGGAGATTTGTTTAGAGAGAAACTATGTGGATATTTGTTTAGAGAGAAACTGTGGGGAGATTTGTTTAGAGAGAAATTATGTGGAGATTTGTTTAGAGAGAAACTGTGGGGAGATTTATTTAGAGAGAAACTGTGTTGAAATTTATTTAGAGAGAAACCATCTGGAGATTTGTTTAGAGAGAAATTATGTGGAGATTTGTTTAGAGAGAAACTGTGTTGAGATTTGTTTAGAGAGAAACTATCTGGAGATTTGTTTAGTGACAAGCTGTGTGAAGATTTATTTAGTGAGAAACTATATGGAGATTTGTTTAGAGAGAAACTATGTGGAGATTTGTTTAGAGACAAACTGTGTTAAGATTTGTTTCGAGAGAAATTCTATCGAGATTTGTTGAGAGAGAAACTGTGTGGTTAGTGTCAGTGATACTTAGAGTCTTCTTCTGGTGTTGAGATTTGTTGAGAGAGAAACTGTGTGGTTAGTGTCAGTGATACTTAGAGTCTTCTTCTGGTGTTGAGATTTGTTGAGAGAGAAACTGTGTGGTTAGTGTCAGTGATACTTAGAGTCTTCTTCTGGTGTTGAGATTTGTTGAGAGAGAAACTGTGTGGTTAGTGTCAGTGATACTTAGAGTCTTCTTCTGGTGTTGAGATTTGTTGAGAGAAAAACTGTGCGGTTAGTGTCGGATATGCTTACAATCTTCTCCTTGTATTGAAATTTGTTTACATAGAAACTGTGTTGAGATTTGTGCAGAGGGAAACTGTGTTGAGATTTGTGCAGAGAGAAACTGTGGTGAGATTTGTGCAAAGGGAAACTGTGTTGAGACTTGTGCAGAGAGAAACTCTGTTGAGATTTATTTAGAGAGAAACTGTGTTGAGATTTGTTTAAAGAGAAACTGTGTTGAGACTTGTTTAGAGAGAAACTGTGTTGAAATTTGTGGAGAGGGAAACTGTTGAGATTTGTTGAGAGAGAAACTGTGCGATTAGTGTCAATGACACTTAGAGTCTTCTCCTGGTTGAGAAACTGTGTTGAGATTTGTATAGAGGGAAACTGTGTTGAGATTTGTGCAGACGGAAACTGTGGTGAGATTTGTGCAGAGGGAAACTGTTGAGATTTGTGCAGAGAGAAACTATGTTGAGATTTGTTTAGAGGGAAACTGTGTTGAAATTTGTTTAAAGAGAAACTGTGATGAGATTTATTTAGAGGGAAACTGTGTTGAGATTTGTTTAGAGGGAAACTGTGTTGAAATTTGTTTAAAGAGAAACTGTGATGAGATTTATTTAGAGGGAAACTGTGTTGAGATGTGTTTAGAGGGAAACTGTGTTGAGATTTGTTTAGAGAGAAACTGCGTTGAGATTTCTTTAGAGAGAATCTGTGTTGAGATTTATTTAGAGGGAAACTGGGTTGAGATTTGTTTAGAGGGAAAGTGTGGAGATTTGTTTAGAGAGGATCTGTTGAGATTTGTGCAGAGAGAAACTCCGTGGTTTTGCTGTGTGAATTTGAAGTTCGAATGTTGGATGTAGAGAAAGAAGGCGCGTTTTTAGTATTAGCTTGACTTTAGTGAGAATCTAGAAGACGTATTAGAATGTAGAAGACATATTAGGATCTAGAAGACGTATTAGAATGCAGAAGACATATTAGGATCTAGAAGACGTATTAGAATGTAGAAGACATATTAGGATCTAGAAGACGTATTAGAATGTATAAGATGTATTTTTAGCAAGTGCTGAAAACAAACTTGTGGATTTTGTTTATCTTATTGATTATATTATCGCTGGTTTCATTTCTATCGCGGGCTGATTTGTGTGGACCGTTCAACCGCCTGGCTTATATTATTCATCATGACTTCCTCCACTGTTTGGGATGTCACTTCACCAGCTTCATCAGCATTTCGCATTTGGATTTAACATTCATCTTCAGCTGAATGGATTCAATGGCTTTAATTGTTGATACAGTCTTATCATTGACATTGCAAGTTATTGTGTGTGTGTTGTGAACATCGTACCTGAGAAGTGAAGATGTTGTATTATGCATCGTTAAGTAAACTTCAGTGCCGAGAGGACATGAAAGAGTGGATGGGGCATCGTTGTCTAGAGGCGAGGCAGACTGGCACAGGGAAGGGGGCCCTCTTTACTACAACTTCGGGCATGAGGATGGAAACTGAGGTGGTGACCAAGACTGTGCCATGGCTAATCCTGCAGGATGATACACACGGTGTGATGGTGACAGGCGGGATGATATCAACGGTGTGATGGTGACAGGAAGGATGATACACACGGTGTGGTGGTGACAGGCAAGATGATACACACTGTGTGGTGGTGACAGGCAGCATGATACACACTGTGTGGTGGTGACAGGCAGCATGATACACACTGTGTGGTGGTGACAGGCAGCATGATACACACTGTGTGGTGGTGACAGGCAGCATGATACACACAGTGTGGTGGTGACAGGCAGCATGATACACACAGTGTGGTGGTGACAGGCAGCATGATACACACAGTGTGGTAGTGACAGGCAGCATGATACACACAGTGTGGTGGTGACAGGTAGCATGATACACACTGTGTGGTGGTGACAGGCAGCATGATACACACAGTGTGGTGGTGACAGGCAGCATGATACACACAGTGTTGTGGTGACAGGCAGCATGATACACACTGTGGTGGTGACAGGCAGCATGATACACACAGTGTGGTGGTGACAGGTAGCATGATACACACAGTGTGGTGGTGACAGGCAGCATGATACACACTGTGTGGTGGTGACAGGCAGCATGATACACACAGTGTGGTGGTGACAGGCAGCATGATACACACAGTGTGGTGGTGACAGGCAGCATGATACACACAGTCTGGTGGTGTCAAGAAGCATGATACACACAGTGTGGTGGTGATAGGTAGCATGATACACACAGTGTGGTGGTGACAGGTAGCATGATACACACAGTGTGGTGGTGACAGGTAGCATGATACACACAGTGTGGTGGTGACAGGTAGCATGATACACACAGTGTGGTGGTGACAGGTAGCATGATACACACAGTGTGGTGGTGACAGGTAGCATGATACACACAGTGTGATGGTGACGGACTCTCGGAGCAAGCTTCACAAGATAGAGAAGGGTTTCCTATGTCATGAGTGAGTTCAGCTCTTGCCACAGTCCAGCGTCACCCAGGGTTTCCTATGTCATGAGTGAGTTCAGCTCTTGCCACAGTCCAGCGTCACCCAGGGTTTCCTATGTCTGGGTTCAGCTCTTGCCACAGTCCAGCGTCACCCAGGGTTTCCTATGTCATGAGTGAGTTCAGCTCTTGCCACAGTCCAGCGTCACCCAGGGTTTCCTATGTCATGAGTGAGTTCAGCTCTTGCCACAGTCCAGCGTCACCCAGGGTTTCCTATGTCATGAGTGAGTTCAGCTCTTGCCACAGTCCAGCGTCACCCAGGGTTTCCTATGTCATGAGTGAGTTCAGCTCTTGCCACAGTCCAGCGTCACCCAGGGTTTCCTATGTCATGAGTGAGTTCAGCTCTTGCCACAGTCCAGCGTCACCCAGGCTTAGGTGGATATGATGCCCAGGGCATGCGGGGGTGGGAGGCAGTGAGGTAGATGATCATGCTGCCCGTAAAGCTATTGCAACAGGCATGATTCCTATGTCCAGGATCGATATACTGAAGTTAGTGGCCGATGACCAGGTGCAGAAGGAGGAAAGGGCACGTGTTGATGATGTATATCTACAGAAGATGAAGGACAGAATTGTGAGGAGGGTTGAAGGAAGAACTGGGTGGCTGGCTGGTAGAATCTGAGGTTGGCAGAACCAACAGCTGACTGGCACAATTAGTGTTTATACTATTTGGTGGTCACTTAAACAGAGAGCAGAGCATTTGTGGGTGTGGCCTGGGTGCGATGACGTACAATATGTTTCTAGGCAAACATTGAGCAGCATCCCGTTGTTATGACCTCTAGGAAATCCTCCTTGTACGATATGTTTCTAGCCAAACATTGAGCAGCAGCAACCCGTTGTTATGACTTCTAGGAAATCCTCCTTGTACGATATGTTTCTAGCCAAACATTGAGCAGCAACCCGTTGTTATGACCTCTAGGAAATCCTCCTTGTACGATATGTTTCTAGGCAAACATTGAGCAGCAGCAACCCGTTGTTATGGCCTCTAGGAAATGTTTTCTCTCTCCTATCCACAGTTCGTCTGTCAATCCGGCTCCAATTATAATGTCACCGTATAAACGTTAATAGTGACACCAAACAGCCAACCAGCAACTCTCAAGTAAAACAGGCCCAAACGGTGGCAACATTCAATTAATCATCTTGAAGACAAACTCCGTTTTTCTTGGTTTTTCATAGTTACCAGTTTTTTTTCCTTCTTTTTATTCAGTGAGGTTCATGTTCCAAGAAAGATTAACAAAAATCACTTTATCTCAACTCCTGTCTTCTAACTGTCTGTCGTTCTTGTCCTCATCTCATACCTTCTCGAGTTCTTGTCCTCATCTCCTACCTTCTCAAGTTCTTGTCCTCATTTCCTACCTTCTCAAGTTCTTGTCCTCATCTCCTACCTTCTCAAGTTCTTGTCCTCATCTCCTACCTTCTCAAGTTCTTGTCCTCATCTCATACCTTCTCAAGTTCTTGTCCTCATCTCATACCTTCTCAAGTTCTTGTCCTCATCTCCTACCTTCTCAAGTTCTTGTCCTCATCTCCTACCTACTCAAGTTCTTGTCCTCATCTCCTACCTTCTCAAGTTCTTGTCCTCATCTCCTACCTTCTCAAGTTCTTGTTCTCATCTCCTACCTTCTCAAGTTCTATTGTTTGTTCTCCTTGCTGCAAACCAAAATTCCTCACTCTCTAACCCTTTTTCGTCACTCTTTTACATGTCTTCTTCCACTGGACCAGCTTGTTCTGACATTGTTGAAATTTCCGTCCACTTGATTTGTCGTGTGCATTTTCATGAGAAGTGTCCCTAGTTATACTGTCACATTAATTCCTAGATCAAAGGTTCAAATAAACGTTAACGTTCTGGATAACTTAGGCACATACATACATACATATATTCATACATACATGCATACATGTATACATTTGTACACAAACACACACACAGACATACATACGCACACATACAGACAATACATACGCACACACAGACATACACACATACGTACACATATACACATACATACATAAGTGCACATGCAGACATAAATCTGTACACACAGACATACGTAGACAGAGAGAGAGAGAGAGAGACATACATACGTACACACGCACTCACCGACACTCCACTATGTTATACCATAGATGATACGGTTCAATAAAGTAATTTTGCTCTATTTTGATATTATGAATATCACCAAAAACAAAACAAAACACAAAAAAACATGAAATACGGGACCCGACCGTTTCTTTACTCCAGTGAACTCCGTTTATTCAATAGCCCCGAGGTTTTCCTTTCTTTTTCTTCATTGGAAATCTCATCTCAGATTTACAATATAACAGACAATCAATTTCTTTCTACAGTCAACATCGTGGAGAGGAAAGACGGGCCCCGGGGGGTCAACTACTGTCGGGCCCTCTATGCAAACACGGAAAATAACTTTCATATTAAAAAGAAAAGAGGATATAAAAACCGCGGGTCTCGGGTTCTCTCAACAGACAGGGTCTCACAAGAACAAACAACCGTGGCCCTCCTTTCCTCTGACCCTCCCTTCCCCCAACACTCCCTTCCCACAACCCTCCCTTCCTCTGACCCTCCCTTCCCCCAACCCTCCCTTCCTCTGACCCTCCCTTCCCCCAACCCTCCCTTCCTCTGATCCTCCCTTCCCCAACCCTCCCTTCCTCTGACCCACCCTTCCTCTGACCCTCCCTTCCCCAACCCTCCCTTCCTCTGACCCTCTCTTCCCCAACCCTCCCTTCCTCTGACCCTCCCTTCCCCAACTCTACCTTCCCCCGGCCCTCCCTTCCCCCGGCCCTCCCTTCCCCCAACCCTCCCTCCCCCGGCCCTCCTTTCCCCCCCAACCCTCCCTTCCCCCCGACCCTCCTTTCCTCCACCCCTTCCTTCCTCTGACACTCCCTTCCCCCAACCCTCCCTTCCCCTCGATCCTCCCTTCCCCCGGCCCCCTATTTTTTCCCTCTTATCAGACTTGCCTACATTCTAGTACACAAACGAAAAATATAACCAGCATGAAGGAATATAACCCCATAATGTCAAAATAAACACACACACAAAAAAAAATACTGTTTACTTTCAAACAATATTTAAACAAAATCCTGGCCACTATAACCCAGGGATCCGTACCTGAAACTTCTGTTTACCCTCGGTTATCGAAACACAAGTTTACAATAGCCATAATAAGTGGCCCACAGAATTAAAAATCAGGACAAAGACAAGCAGGAAAACAAACAAAAACCAAAGGTTAATTTACTGCCCCAGAAATGTCTGAAAAAAATCTCTTATGAAGAAAAAAAAAAGTAAATCTGCTATATTTTTTCATCGTTTTAAGAAAACTGATTGCTATAATTTCATTCTTTTTAAGCGTGCTTGTCTTCATCCTTGGGGTTGCTGGCCTGATCGGAAAGGAAGAAAAGTTCTGTTAATAAAAATAGTATCGCTTTGTCTTATTCTTTCCAATATTTTATTATTATTATTCCATCTTTTTGTAACACATGTTCCCATTCTCTCTCTCTCTCTCTCTCTCTCTCTTTATCTCTCTATGTCCACTTTCTGTTCATATCTCTCTCTGTCTCTATCAGTCCATCTCTGTCTCTCTGTGTCTCTCCCTTCCTCTCTCTGTCTCTCTCTGTGTCCCTCTTTATCTGTCCCTGTCTCTCTCTGTTTCTGTCTCTCTGTTTCTATCTCTCTCTGTCTCTCTCTTTGTCTCTTTCTCTGTCTCTCTCTTTGTCTGTCTCTCTTTCTCTTTGTTTTTCTTTGTATCTCTGTCTCTCTCTCTTTCTCTCTCTGTCTCTCTCCTTGTCTCTGTCTCTCTCTTTCTCTCCTGTCTCTCTCTTTTTGTCTCTGTCTCTCTCTTTATCTCTGTCTCTTTTTTCTCTCTCTGTCCCTCTCTTTGTCTCTCTCTCTGTATCTCTGTCTCTCTCTGTCTCTCTCTTTGTCTCTGTCTCTCTCTTTCTCTCTCAGTCTCTCTTTCTGTCTCTCTCTTTCCACAGTTTGGCCTCACTAGTTCCTTGTTTATCTGTTCATGTGGTGATGTATATACACCATATCAGGCGTGAGATTGAAGGGAACTGACTTTGTAAACCTATGCGAGCTGGAATAGATGCAAGTGGAATATATTCTTGGCGTTATTTCTGAAATTAGGAACATCTGTAGATTAATCAGGTCAGATAGTGCAGATATGAAGCCAAATTGGAAAACCCTTTTTGTAACAAAGCCAGCAAAATGAACGGCTGGAAAACCACAAGATTATCACTTCAAGATCTATTGTGAACATTTGGGACTTATCACACTCAAATGTAACAGTTAGCCCGAGAGAGCATAAACAGGTGAACAGCACTGGGGTAGCGAGTATATAAACAGGTAAACAAAAATGGGGTAGTGAGTACATTAACAGGTATACAACAGTAGGATTATAAGAATACAAACGGATGTATAACAGAGGGATTATGATAATATAAACAAGAATACAACAGTAGGATTGTTAGAACCCAAAAGAAATACAACAGCAGGATTGTTAGAACACGTATACGAGGGCCGTTGAGAAAGTAATGCGCCACATCGCTTTTTCTCAGGAGCTGTTTATTGAAAAAGCATGAAATTTATACACCATATACATGGATATGTCCATTAAACATCGGTATTATTCAACATAATCCCCCATCAAATTGTACGGCTTTACGCCAGGGCGAAACGAATGCATGTATTCCTAGCCCGTACCAGATTTTCTCTTGACTATGTAGCCATTTCTTCGCTGCATGAATCACTCCTTCGTCATCTTCAAATCTTACCCCTCGGAGTGCATCCTTAAATAGATCAAACAGATGGAAATCAGAGAGTGCCAAATCGGAACTATAGGGTGGATGGAGTAATACAGTCCAACCCAATTTGGTGATTGCTTCCCGTGTTGCCAGACTTGTGTGAGGGCGCACACTGTGGTGAAAGAGAAGCAGGTCTGCTGGATTCTTGTGCGACCGGACTCTGCGAAAACGTCGATGGAGTTTTTTTCAATGCCTTAATGTAAGCTTGCGAATTCATTGTCTCTACTCTTGGCATAACATCCACAAGAATCACGCCTTCAGTGTCCCATAAGACAGTGATCATGACCTTTCCAGCCGAAGGAATTGTCTTGAATTTCTTTCTTTTGGTGATTGCGGATGATGCCACTCCATTGACTGTCTTTTTGTCTCAGGTTCAAAATGATGTGCCCAGGTTTCATCACCTGTTATGATTTTAGCCAAAAAGTTTTCTCCCTCAGCATTGAAACGCTCCAACAATTTAGAAGAAATTGCTTTCCTTTGCACTCGATGGTCATTTGTGAGACTTCGAGGAGCCCATCTTGCCGAAACCTTAGAAAATCTTTTATAACTGCATTTGCACTACCACTGCTGACTGACAGCTTTATTGCCAGATGTTGAGTAGTGATACGCCTATCAGTAAGAATAATACCCTCAGCGCATTTCAACATTTCTGCCTTGGTGGCTGTGGCAGGACGTCCACAGCGCGACCGATCATGCAACTCTAAACTCAGCGACTGACTGTACTCCTGTTGACTGCAAAACTTCCATACACATCACATAAACGCTTGTGAATGTTTACAACAGTTTTCTTCTCTGCAACGAGAAATTCTGTCACAATTCGCTGCTTATACCGCAAGTTGCTAACACGCTCCATTTCAACGGTTAGAGCAGTCATATTCTTTGGCAGGTTGCGGTGCAGTTTGGTTCACACAATCGACACATGCCATATTGAAGGTGTTCAAAATTCCATACTTTTATCTTCATTATTAGCTGAAAAAATAAACGATGTGGTGCATTACTTTCTGAACGCCCCTCGTAGTTATAAAACAGTGGGATTGTTAGAACATATATAGTTATAAAACAGTGGGATTGTTAGAACATATATAGTTATAAAACAGTGGGATTGTTAGAACATATATAGTTATAAAACAGTGGGGTTGTTAGAACATATATAGTTATAAAACAGCGGGGTTGTTAGAACATATATAGTTATAAAACAGTCAGATTGTTAGAACATATATAGTTATAAAACAGCGGGGTTGTTAGAACATATATAGTTATAAAACAGCGGGATTGTTAGAACATATATAGTTATAAAACAGTGGGGTTGTTAGAACATATATAGTTATAAAACAGCGGGATTGTTAGAACATATATAGTTATAAAACAGTGGGGTTGTTAGAACATATATAGTTATAAAACAGCGGGGTTGTTAGAACATATATAGTTATAAAACAGTGGGGTTGTTAGAACATATATAGTTATAAAACAGCAGGTTTATGAGTACTTAATTTCTTCTTCACTCTACCTGGAGCTTCGAGCTGATGTTCTTTGCGGCCGATGTAATAAGGATGTCGAGGCACAGCATGCTTTCAGGCTTGGGAGAGAGTCATGGCGGCTATTTTTTATGTCCCTGTGTGGAGCTGACAAACTGGGAATGTGCTTTACTTCTTAGCAGACTTCACTACCCATGGGAACTATAGGGATCCCTGCCACGTTAACCATTGAGACCTGTTACTGGGAGCACCAACAGCGAGGGGGGACAGTCTTGGTCAACATTGGTTCTCCGACCCTGACGCCAGTATGTCAGACATAGGTCGTTGATTGGCCACGTGCACAGTATCTTATCGCAGAGAATTGTGAGAAAATAAACTATACAACAGTGGGATTGTGAGAACATAAACAGAATACAACATCAGGATTGTAAGAACATAAAGAGTATACAAGATCGGGATTGTTAAAACATAAACAGTATACAAGAACGGGATTGTTAAAACATAAACAGTATACAAGATCGGGATTGTTAAAACATAAACAGTATACAAGAACGGGATTGTTAAAACATAAACAGTATACAAGAACGGGATTGTGAGTACATAAACAGTTATACAACAGCGGAATTGTGAGTACATAAAAAGTACGCAACAAAAATATGAACAAAACAAAGGGAACAAACCAGGAAAGAAATGATCAGGAAATAAAAATAGTAAATAATTTTAATCCATTAAAGAAAAAAACAGAAAAAATTAGAAAGAAACTAAACAAAGAAGAAAGACAGCATGTGAGAAAGAGAGAAAGAGAGAAACAAACAAGCAAAAAAGAAGTGAAGAAATAAACAAGCAACAAAAAAGAAAGAAACAAACAAACAAACAAATCAATAAACGCGCAAACAAACAGACAAACAAACAAATATCAAGCAAATAAAGAAAAAACCTGAAAGAAAATTCAGGCAAAGAAAGAAAGAAAAAACAAACAAACAAACAAATAAAAAGCAAACAAGAAACAAGCAAAGAAGAAGAAAAGAAACAAATAAACAGCAAACAAATAACAAACAAACGTACAACCACACAAGCAAACAAACAAACAACATGCAAAGAAAGAAGCAAGTAAAGAATGAAAAAGTGAAATAAAGAAAGAAAGAAAGGAAAGAAACAAAGAAAGGAAGGAAGAAAGAAAGGAACTGACACAAAACTAATAGAATCAATCAACCATCAGTCTTTTTTCTTGTCCCTGTATTCACAAACCGTCCAGCGTTATTGACAATAATATTATTTGCTTGCCAAGCTATTAGTTTCAGTTTATTCCTGGAACCTTACTCTACGTTTTTGTGCGTCAGATCAAGTTTCGTTACGCGCTGATTTCTTCTATATACTTGACTACTATCATCATCATGTGTCGGGTTCGCACTGAAAACATACATAAAAGTATCAGTGATTCTGCGGAATTGGAAGGGTACATAATGGGGAAAGGATAGAGGGAAAAACCATGGCGGAGATGGCAATAAAACATCGCCGATGAACTGCGAAAGGATCCATCAGCAGCAAGGCATCTTTGCTTACAAACGACAGGTCAAATCAAGAGAGCTGTCTGGGAGGCAAAGTTCCGTAAGGGACGTGCCAATGAATGAATGAATGAATGAATGATTTTGCCGTATTGTAACTTCATTTTGACTGAGTACATATTTCGGTTCTTTCAGTCAATCGTTACATCGGTCACCCGCCAGATCTTCTGCATGTACACCCCGGGCAGCCATAACACCAACAGAAGATCTCCGCCAAGAATAGGGCGAGCAACTAAAACTTGTTAAAAATAATAAGAAATGACGGTCAAAAGTCTTAGGGCATTTCATTAGAACACACAAGTTAGTGTTAACGTCACGTCTTATTATAGTCGCTGTTTTGTTATCTTCACGTGTTGTTATAGCTGCTATTTTCTTATCTTCATGTTTTGTTATAGTCGCTGTTTTCTTATCTTCACGTGTTAGTATAGGTGCTATTTTTTCACAATTGCTTAAGTCTTTGCTTTAATGCTTTCAGTTCTTACTGCTTGGAATCAGTGCCGGATTTAGACTTAGTGACGACATAAACTGCAGTGCCGGATTTAGATTTAGTGATGACATAAACTGCAGTGCCGGATTTAGGCCTGGTTTGACCCTAAGCTATATAAAGATTGAAGCTTTCTTTTTAAAACGTTACATAAGAAGCAGTGTAAGGCCGTAAGCTGTCTCTTGTTTATTGTATACGTAAATCAGACATCGCTTGAAACTGAGCTACCTCAGCTTTTACTTTGCTTTCCTTTATTTCTGACCGGAAAACAATCCCAACTTCTCCCATAAACAGACAAAAAAAAATGTCTCACACACTAACTCTGTTCCTTTTCTTTGTTTAAAGCATGTTTCCTAACAATTAGAGTAATTAGAAGAATGTTATAAGTTAGTCAGGAATGTTAATTCGTGCAGATTATAAACAGGTTTTCCCCCGTTATTCGGAAAACCGAAAAAAACTTTCACAAGCTGAAATAGCGTAAAACGAAGAAGCAATCAAACAATTGCCATTTATTAATTTGGGAGGGGAGGGCGGGAAAGTTTTTAGCATTCTTAGACACAAAAAATCAACTCACCAAATCACGGAGGATAACGTGCAGGAGGTAAAATAACACTAACATATATACTCACGGAAAAAAGTAAGTGTGCAATGCTTTAAAAAGCACCATGAGCATGCTCAGGTGATGATTGAAATAAAATTTGGCACACATTAGATTATCCAATAACGGATAAAATGATAACTTTCAGGCCAGTCACATGTCACAAAAACGTGAAAAAAAACCTCACCTAATATGGCTCACCACTCCAAGAAAAGAAATCAGGGTTTCAGTATCGTGTGTGTCCTCCTCAGGCAGTTATCACTGCTTGACACCGCCTTCTTAACGAACCAGTGACACGTTGTATCAATTATTTGGCATGTTATTCCATTCTTGCAACGCTTGGGCTAATTCTTGGTGGTTTCCAGGACGATTGTGTCGTCTTCGCAATCTGCGGTCCAGTTCATCCCAAATGTGCCAGATAGGTGACAGGTCCGGTGAAACAGCTGGCCATGGCAAGACAGTAATCTGATGTTGTTGAAAGTAGTCCCTGACCACATGTGCGACATGTGGACGAGCGTTAACCTGCTGTAGTATCAGGTCTTGTCCATTAGCATCCAGAAAAGGCATTACGTCGCGTGTAATGATTTCGTCCCTATATCGTAAACCTGTAAGTTTGCCATTGAGGAAGACTAGGTTTGTTCGGCCAGTATAGGAAATTCCACCCCAAACCATTACACTGCCTCCTCTGCTCCTATCCACCTCTAGCACACAGTTATTCGCAAAGCGTTCTCCTCTTCGCCTGTACACTAAAGCACGCCCACCATGGCCTTGCAGACAGAATCTGGGCTCATCAGTGAATAGGATCTGTCTCCATTGATGATGAGCTCATGCCACATGGTGCCTGGCCCAGGTCAAGCGGGTTTGTCTGTGGTGAACTGTCAGTACTGGTCTAACTGCAGGCCTGTGAGGTAAGAAATTTACCTCTCTGAGTCTGTTCCGACCTGTCCTGCCCGACACACGTCTTAAACCAGGAATGTTGCTTGCAGTCCATGTTGCCTGGAGAAACCTGTTACGAAAGTGCCTGAGGTGGAAGTAGCGGTCTTGTGCAAGGGTGGTAACTCGTGATCTACCACTTCTATGGCGGTCAGCAACGGAACCATTTTGGTTAAAACGACTTTGAAATCGTGATATTGTGTTTATGTGTTGTTGTTGATCCAGCAATCAAAATCCCAACAGCCATTTCTCGCTGATGTTCGTTCAATCTTGGCATGATGAAAAAAGATGTTTATCTTGGAATTCCACTACTCCTTTCTTCAACGATTACGTGAAGAGATCTCTGAGAACAGAATTACACACTTACCCTCATTTTATCCGTGGTCAGTAACCAATCATGGATCACTGCACGTGATTTCACTGGAGCTGTGGTTATCTCCCCATGAATAGTGCGATCAACTTCGAGCAGCGCGGGGAAGTGGACAACACTCAGACAAAACTTCGTGCAGCACGGGGAAGTGGACAACACTCAGACAAAACTTCGTGCAGCACGGGGAAGTGGACAACACTCAGACAAAACTTCAAGCAGCGCGGGGAAGTGGACAACACTCAGACAAAACTTCGTGCAGCACGGGGAAGTGGACAACACTCAGACAAAACTTCGAGCAGCACGGGGAAGTGGACAACACTCAGACAAAACTTCGTGCAGCACGGGGAAGTGGACAACACTCAGACAAAACTTCGTGCAGCACGGGGAAGTGGACAACACTCAGACAAAACTTCGTGCAGCACGGGGAAGTGGACAACACTCAGACAAAACTTCGTGCAGCACGGGGAAGTGGACAACACTCAGACAAAACTTCGTGCAGCACGGGGAAGTGGACAACACTCAGACAAAACTTCGTGCAGCACGGGGAAGTGGACAACACTCAGACAAAACTTCGTGCAGCACGGGGAAGTGGACAACACTCAGACAAAACTTCGTGCAGCGCGGGGAAGTGGACAACACTCAGACAAAACTTCGAGCAGCGCGGGGAAGTGGACAACACTCAGACAAAACTTCGTGCAGCACGGGGAAGTGGACAACACTCAGACAAAACTTCGAGCAGCACGGGGAAGTGGACAACACTCAGACAAAACTTCGTGCAGCACGGGGAAGTGGACAACACTCAGACAAAACTTCGTGCAGCACGGGGAAGTGGACAACACTCAGACAAAACTTCGTGCAGCACGGGGAAGTGGACAACACTCAGACAAAACTTCGTGCAGCACGGGGAAGTGGACAACACTCAGACAAAACTTCGTGACAAATTTTATTTCATTTCACTCATGACAACGTGATTTGGTGCGTTTGATACCACTGTACACTTAGTTGTTTTTTCCTTGAGTATAGTAACAGCAAGAAAGATATGTTAACTACACAGCCTCAACAAGCGGAAATAATGTATGCACTCTGTCGTTTTACTTATCTCAGTGGTAAAGACAGTGACAATACTAGAAAGCTGACAGCTGATCATGTTAGGTTAACAGGTGGTGATGTTAGGTTCAGACGTGGTGGTGTTAAACTGACAGGTAGTGATGTTAGGTTCAGAGGTGGTGATGTTGGGCTGATAGGTGGTGTTGATGTTAGGTTGAGAGATGGTGATGTTAGGCTGAAAGGTGGCGATGTTAGGCTGAGAGGTGGTGATGTTAGGTTCAGACGTGGTGGTGTTAAACTGACAGGTAGTGATGTTAGGTTGTGAGGTGGTGATGTTAGGTTCAGAGGTGGTGATGTTGGGCTGATAGGTGGTGTTGATGTTAGGTTGAGAGATGGTGATGTTAGGCTGAAAGGTGGCGATGTTAGGCTGAAAGGTGGTGATGTTAGGTTCAGACGTGGTGGTGTTAAACTGACAGGTAGTGATGTTAGGTTGTGAGGTGGTGATGTTAGGTTCAGAGGTGGTGATGTTGGGCTGATAGGTGGTGTTGATGTTAGGTTGAGAGATGGTGATGTTAGGCTGAAAGGTGGCGATGTTAGGCTGAGAGGTGGTGATGTTAGGCTGAGAGGTGGTGGTTCTTTTAGGGAGAGAGGTGGTGATGATTTGAGGCTGAGAGGTGTTTGTGTTAGGCTGAGAGATGGTGGTGATTTTAGGCTGAGAGATGGTGGTGATTTTAGGCTGAGAGATGGTGGTGATTTTAGGCTGAGAGATGGTGGTGATTTTAGGCTGAGAGATGGTGGTGATTTTAGGCTGAGAGATGGTGGTGATTTTAGGCTGAGAAGTGATGGTGATTTTAGGTTGAGAGATGATGGTGATTTTAGACTCAGAGATGGTAGTGATTTTAGGCTGAGGTGGTAGTGTAAGGCTGAGGGATAGTGATTTCAGGCTGAGAGGTGGTAGTGATCTTAGGCTGAGTTGTGGTTATTTTAGACTGAAAGGTGGTGGTGATTTTAGGCTGAGAGGTGATGTTAGGTTGAGAGGTGTTGGTGATGTTATGCTGAGAGGTAGTGGTAGTTTTAGGCCGAGAGGTGGTGGTGGTGTTAGGCTAAGAGATGATGGTGATTTTAGGCTGAGAGGTGATGATGTTAGACTGAGAGATGGTGATGATGTTAGGATGAGAGGTGGCGGTGATGTTAGGCTGAGAAGTGGTGATGTTAGGCTGAGCATTGGTGATGATGATGATGATGATGATGATGATGATGGCAGACTTGAGGTTGTTGTGATGTGTTATACTGACACATTAGAGATTAAGTACACGACTGAGGTACAGGAGAGAGAAAAAAGAGAGAGAGAAACGAACGAATGAAAGGACGAACGAAAGAACATACTTTATTTTCAAAGAGTTAAGAACTGGGCAGGCAGGCCCGCCTGACATTCTGCCCGTCATCATACAGCGTTCACTCAGTCACAGTCATTCAACATTCAGAGAGAGAAGAGTCAGCTATTATCATCCGAATCCTTCACATCAGGCAGGTCAATAACGTCAACACATTTGTACTTGTCTGGCTGCCTCGAGGTCCAGGTAGTCAGCTGTGGGTTATGTGGGTGATATGGGTGATGTGGGTGATATGGGTGATGTGAGTGATGTGGGTGACATGGGTGATGTGGGTGATATGGGTGATATGGGTGATGTGAGTGATGTGGGTGATATTGGTGATATGAGTGACATGGATGATATGGGTGATGTAAGTGATGTAGGTGATATGAGTGACATGGATGATATGGGTGATGTAAGTGATGTAGGTGATGGGGTGATATGGGTGATATGTGTGATGTGGGTGATATGAGTGACATGGATGATATGGATGATGTAAGTGATGTAGGTGATGTGAGTGATGTGGGTGATATATGGGTGATGTGAGTGATATGGGTGATGTGTGTGAGTGATGTGGGTGATGTGAGTGATGTGGGTGATATAGGTGATGTGGGTAATGTGATTGATGTGAGTGAGTGGGGGATATATGGGTGATGTGAGTGATGTGGGTGATATATGGGTGATGTTGGTGAAATGGGTGCTGTGGATGATATAGGTGATGTGTGTGATATGGATAATACGAGAGATGTGAGTGATAAATGTGAGTGCGTAAATTGGGTGTTATGGGTGATATATGTGATATTGTGATGTTGGTCGAGGTAGTCTGCTATGGGTGATGTGGGTGATATGGGTAATATGGTTGATGTGAGTGATATGTATGATGTGGGTCATATGGGTAATATGGGTGGTATAGTGGTCAAGCCATTATGTTGTGGGTGATGTGGCTGATATGGGTTAATGTGGGTGATATGTATGATATAGGTCGAGATAGTGTGATGTGAGTGATCTGTGTGATCTGGGTGATATGGACGATGAGGGTTCTGTGGATGATATATGTTAAATGGGTGATATGGATTATTTGTGTGACATGGGTGATATAGGTTATGTATGTGATATGGGTAATGTGAATGATATGTGTGATAAATGTGATATTGGTGATGTGGGTGATATATGTGATATAGGTGATGTGGATGCTATTGGTAATATGTGTGATATTTGTGATGTGAGCGAGGGTGTTGATGTGGGTGATATGGTTATGTTGTGATATATGTGATATCAGTGATGTGGGTGATGTGGTATGATGTGGATGATGTGGGTGACATATATGATGCGGGTGATCTGTTTTGCTTTTCACCCTCTTTCTGTTTTGTCCTAAAGCAAAAAATCTGAGTTCTTTCAGTTACCGAAAACAGTTGCTAATTTAGGTCTTTTGTATAAGCGAATAGGCGTAAAACGAACTTTCGAAAAGCGAGGGATACCTGTAATTCTTTGTCTATTTTGTGAACTTTCGTGGACTCTTTTCCTACGGTCGACAACTGTTTGGTTTTTTTTTTCCCTTTGAAGTTTGGAGATACAAATGTGCAGCAGTTATACGAGTTAAATGAAAGAATCAAGCCATATTTCGATAAAAAAAAATACAGAAAATAGCAGGTATGTTTATTACATAATTTATATGCTGACTTGGCATTGTTTACCGCAACCATGTCGTTTATCTTCTGTTTACCGGAGTTTCAATTCTTTCTTTGCTTATATCTGGGGGTTGGAGGGGTTGGGGGGGGGGGGGTGGGGGTGAATAAACCTATTTAATGTCCACCAGGTAGCGGTCACCATGACCCTAACGTCTGCAATAGGAAAATATAATTAACCTGGAAATGTTGCCGCTGTTCAATGAACACGTAGCAAACCGCAGCGCCATATTTCTGGCCCATCTCAAATAGCAAAAAAAAAAAAAAACCATTCCTGTCCTATACGAAACATTTTATAGAGAAATCGTTTCTTACACGCAAAGCTTGTGCTGAAAACTTTGTTGGGAAAAAGAAGTTATCATTTGAAGCACCAACTCTGTTTCCATTTATTCTCATTATCTCTCTCACACACACACACATATGCCCACACGCAAACACACATTATTTTAGATCAGCTATCCGTTTATTTATTAAACTTTGTAAATTTCACCCGGTTGTCAGGATATGTAATAGGGATAAAGTAAACGTCAGAAGAAAAGAAAGTGAATTTAAGATTAACGAAGATTAAGTGGATTCAAAATGAGAACATGATGCAGGAGAAGTAGCAAAACACACTAAATACGTTTTAACTGCTGATTTGGATTACACCGCGTTATACATAGTATCTCAGATTTCATCGCGTTATACATAGTATCTCAGATTACATCGCGTTATACATAGTATTTCAGATTACATCGCGTTATACATAGTATCTCAGATTTCATCGCGTTATACATAGTATCTCAGATTTCATCGCGTTATACATAGTATTTCAGATTACATCGCGTTATACATAGTATCTCAGATTTCAACGCGTTATACATAGTATCTCAGATTTCATCGCGTTATACATAGTATCTCAGATTTCATCGCGTTATACATAGTATCTCAGATTACATCGCGTTATATCCAGTGACACTAATTACAACGTCTTATACCTAGTGACACGGATTACAACACGCTATACCTAGTGACACTGATTACAACGTCTTATACCTAGTGACACGGATTACAACACGCTATACCTAGTGACACTGATTACAACGTCTTATACCTAGTGACACTAATTACAACATCTTATACCTAGTGACACTGATTACAACGTCTTATGCCTAGTGACACTAATTACTACATCTTATACCTAGTGACGCGGATTACAACACGCTATACCTAGTGACACTGATTACAACGTCTTATATCTACTGACACGGATTACAACACGTTATATCAAGTGACATGGATTACAACATCTTATACCTAGAGACATGGTTTACAACACGTTATATCAAGTGACATAGATTACAACATCTTATACCTACTGGCACGGATTACGACACGTTATATCAAGTGACATAGATTACAACATCTTATACCTAGAGACACGGTTTACAACACGTTATATCAAGTGACATGGATTACAACATCTTATACCTAGTGACAGGGTTTACAACACGTTATATCAAGTGACATGGATTACAACATCTTATACCTAGTGACAGGGTTTACAACACGTTATACCCAATGCCAGGTATTACCAGCCGTAATAACTAGCGACACGGATTACACCGTTTATTAAGGGTTATTTCAAAAAAGAACAAATATATCCATACTACAAGAACTTAATATTGAAGAAGACTGGCCAGTAAAGAAGATTAAACAGAGAAAACTTAAATATTTCAAACACATTAAACGTCATGATAATCTAGAGAAAACCGCATTGGAAGGGTACATAATGGGAAAAAGAAAGAGAGGAAGACTAAGGCGAAGATGGCTGCAAGACATCGTTGATGATCTGGAAATGGATGTATCAGCGGCAGGGCATCTTGCTCACAACCGAGAGGCCTACAGGATGCTGTTAGGGAGGCAAAGTTCCCTAAAGAGACATGCAAATGAATGAATGAACGGTTATTTTACTTATTTCTAAGTTTTAAAATAAAGACATGCCTCTCTGTAGGCTCCACCACGACAAGGAACACGTCGATTTTAACTTCACTGGCCAGGCTATGTTGCATGGCCTGTTACCTACAGCGCAGCATGGGGATGTGATAAGGCAACTGTCACATTTGTTACCTGCAGCATGGGGATGTGATAAGGCAACTGTCAAATTTGTTACCTGCAGAATGGGGATGTGATAAGGCAACTGTCAAATTTGTTACCTGCAGCATGGGGATGTGATAAGGCAACTGTCAAATTTGTTACCCGCAGGATGGGGATATGATAAGGCAACTGTCAAATTTGTTACCCGCAGGATGGGGATGTGATAAGGCAACTGTCAAATTTGTTACCTGGTGATGAATGTGCGGCCATGACCAACAGAGACCTTCTAAATCAACATATAACAATATTCTAAACGAATAGAGACCTTCTAAATGAACATAAAATAATATTCTAAACTAATAGAGACCTTCTAAACCAACACACAATAATGTTCTAAACTGAGCTATTACTTTACGCATGTGCGTAAGCGCCCGGAAGTGGTGCGTCAGATATTTCAGATCTTCTTTACTTGACATGTCAAGATAAATTATTTATGTGAAATCATTAACACTTTTAATCTTCTTTCAAGACGCATGCCTGATTGCACAAAGTAACGCATGTTAACTGTTAAAAATTTTTTAAAAAATAATTATTCTTTCCAAAGTTTTGGGCGTGTGCTTGTTCACAATAATTAGTTCTGTAATTACTTACCAGATCATTTCGTTTCGTTTTCAATTTCAGATTAAATTAAACCGAATATTTTGGGTTATATTTCCTTGATAATCAAAGGGAGATTATTCCAGCTTCGCTGGTGCTCCAGATTCGGGTAACGCGCCATAACTTCGCGTTATTTCAGCGACTACACGCGAGCTGTTTGTCATTAAGTACATGCTCTGGCTGGAGTTTTTAAGGGGAGTAGTTTCCCTTACAGAAGTAACCCCAAAATTATTTTGCGTTTTTTTTTTCTTCCTTTCTTCCCATATCACAACCTTGGAGCACTAAAATCGTTTTTCCCACAGCTGGATCTAACGTTCCTTGATGTGGCATGTTCTCTATCCCTTCTCTGGCTTTTCTGGCAACTTCTGGTTTACGCGGTGCTAAATGTTCGAAGGTTTTGGAAGTTGCTAAGTCACGAATATATCAATGTTGAGACGCTGGCCCCAATCTTTAGGACAAATGTTGCAATTCGTCTCATACAACTTCAGATGAAGGGAGTTGGAAGTATGGCTAGGTAGTTTTCCTGAACTGGATTGTGTAGTTGGCATCGTTGCAGGAAATGCTTTGTCGCGTTCAAATAGAAGACTGTTAGAAGTTAGAAGAATGTTGCGAATCCCCTGGACAGCAAAAATAACTAATAAAGAATGTATGAGAAGAGCTGGAGAGACAAAAAAACCTGGTCAAAAAGATAAGAGAAAGACAATGTACTTTCATAGGACATGCAGTGAGAAGAGGGGGCATTGAAAAAATATTATAACAACAGGAAAAATAGAAGGAAGAAGATCAAGAGGAAGACCAAGAGAAATGATACTGGACAGTCTGACAGGATGGTGTGAGAGGAGATCACCAACTGAACAGATGGCCTGCATGAAGGATCGGATACTCTGGAGAAGCACATGCACGGCACATGATGATGATGATGATGTTCAAATAGGTCTGAGATTCTGGTATAGATAGTGTCGCAGCTTGATTTCTCGTGTTCTCACTGGACAGATTATAACTTGACCGGCTCGTGCCAGTTTGTATAAAAAAAAGTGCAGCACAAGAAATAGGAGCACGACATGTTCAAAGTGGAGATGAAGATGCTCATTTTGCGAAAAATACCAGAACTCCGCGTGTGGCCAACAAATGGTAAGGATGTGCCACATGATAATGATGTATCTCAGCATAGTTGTGGTGATACGGATTCTTAGCATCATTTTTTGTCACTCTTTAAAGTTTTCACAATTTTCTGTCAACAAATTCGTCGCAGCCTCCCGTCACAAAAGATAGGACAATGACGGCACCCAGTGCAGGATTTAGACTTCCTTGGACGCTAAGCTTTGACCCTCCTTGCTAAATAAAAATGCTGAAATTTTGCAAGAGACTGGGAACTATGAGGCCCTGTGAACCGTGAGGCCTTGTAGACTATAAGGTTTTGTGGTCTGTGAGGCCTTGTGGTCTGTGAGGCCTTGTGGTCTGTAAGACCTGTGAACTGTGAAGTCTTGTGGTCTGTGAGGCTCTGTGGACCGTGAGGCCTTGTGGTCTGTAAGATCTGTGGACTGTGAGGCCACGTGGACTGTGAGGCCTTGTGATCTGTGAGGCCACGTGGACTGTGAGCCATTAAAGTGCAATTCATTTACCTCTACTTCTAAATCCACCTCTGATGACTCAAAAGAAGTTCCGAGATTTCATTCAAAATTTGATAAGTACGCAGACAGCCTCAAAAATCATACTTCCAGCTGCAAAAATATCAAAGAGCCAACAACCTCGACTTGATAGATAACACTAAGCTTTCTGGTTCCAGTCTACGAAAGCTCAGACTGGCCATGTTCAAGGCAGAGGATCAAATATTTGTGACCTGTCCTCGAGATCATCTGGCACAAAACTCTTTTCTTCTTCTATAAAACAGTAGGAACAGATAATAGTTTTACATTTCTGACTTTGATAAGGCAAAGTCTTCTTCTTCGTCGGTCGCTCAGACATCGACACTAATCTCATTCACAGATTCGGCAGTTCGCCCCCTTATGTGTGGTTGAGGCCTGCTTGAGCGGGTTGTGTGGCTGGCAACGATGGAGGATGTGCTGTGGTGCCTGCGGTTCGTGATCGAAAGGCACACAGATCTGCTAAGCTAGTTCTCAGACTCTGGTATAGATGACCTTTCAGCCTGAAGTATTCTATTCTCAGATATGGCAAAAATGATCAGTGCATAAGCTACACATCTTATCAGCAACTTGACCCTGAGATTTGATGAAAGCTTGACCCTGAGATTTGACGACAGCTTGACCCTGACATTTGACGAACACTTGGTCATGAGATTTGACGACAACTTGACCCTGAGATATGACGAAAACTTGACCCTGAGACTTGACTAAAACTTGACCCTGAGATTTGACGAACATTTGACCATGAGATTTGACGACAGCTTGACTCTGAGACTTGACTACAACTTGACCCAGAGACTTTACGACAACTTGATGGATATATTTGACAACAAAATATGCATGCACGTTTACCTGCTGTTAGCGAAGCTAAAGTTGACGATAAGAATAAAAAAAAAACAGCTGAAAAAAAGTCGCACAATTCCAGTCGTCAACATTTGTATCCTGTAAAGAGATACTGGTCGCGATAAGCGATGATACTACGCACCTACATCAGAACTATGAGGATATAAAGGTTGATGAAATTTTCAACTTTTATTGTGTGCAACTTTTGTTTAATTACCATTCTGAAATACGTCCGAGTGTACATGAAACATTAGAGAGGCCTAAACAATCTGGGGCCTCCTCTTGACTTTCGTGACTTCTCCTCCCCCGCTCTGGCCAAAGCTGGAGTTAGATTATCCCATTAAATGAATTTTAAAAAATCGACCTCATCGGCAGCAAAGACGAGTTTAGATGTTGCAATTGAACAATTCGTAACCTTCTCCTGGCATTAATCATGTCATCCGGACTTTGTACGGAGGGAGTTTCTGTTTCAACATGGGACATTCGATTCATATCTTCAATTGGAAGCCAATAATGGCGACATAATCACAAGCCAGCAATTTCGTTTGCGTGTGGACCAGCTGGATGGATTGACAGGGTAATTAAACGATGTATCGCTAGAGACAGGCGCTGCCCTTGGACAAGCTGTCAACCTTTTATCAGCATTCCTAGGATCTGGAAGAAACACGCCCACGACGATCAACAACCAACATTTTGGATGAATATGTGGATATCATTAAGCAGGGCAGGTTTATCCCCAGCAAACCTTCATCTGGCCTAGCGTAATTAATCAAACCTTCATCTGGTCTAAGGTAATTAGTCAAATCTGTATCTGGCCTAGCGTAATTAATCAAACCTTCATCTGGTCTAAGGTAATTAGTCAAATCTGTATCTGGTCTAGCGTAATTAGTCAAACCTTCATCTGGTCTAGAGTAATTAATCATATCTTTATCTGGTCTAGCGTATTTAGTCAAACCTTCATCTGGTCTTGAGTAATTAATCATATCTTTATCTGGTCTAGCGTAATTAGTCAAACCTTCATCTGGTCTAGAGTAATTAATCATATCTTTATCTGGTCTAGCGTATTTAGTCAAACCTTCATCTGGTCTTGAGTAATTAATCATATCTTTATCTGGTCTAGCGTATTTAGTCAAACCTTCATCTGGTCTTGAGTAATTAATCATATCTTTATCTGGTCTAGCGTATTTAGTCAAACCTTCATCTGGTCTTGAGTAATTAATCATATCTTTATCTGGTCTAGCGTAATTAGTCAAACCTCCATGTGGTCTAAAGTAATTAATCATATCTTTATCTGGTCTAGCGTAATTAGTCAAACCTCCATGTGGTCTAAAGTAATTAATCATATCTTTATCTAGTGTAATTAGTCAAACCTTCATGTGGTCTAAAGTAATTATTCATATCTTTATCTAGTGTAATTAGTCAAACCTTCATCTGGTCTAGATTAATTAATCATATCGTCATCAGGCCTGGAGTAATTATTCACCTTGGCAAGAGTAATGAATTATCTAGCCAATTTTATCGTCTTGTCAAAAGTAGTTTGTCTTCTAATCTAGGTTTAGCTTATTTAGTAGCAAATGATATTCACAATTTCATTTCTTTTCCTCTCATTTTTGCCGAAGAGTTAGCATTTATTATTGCAGCACCTAAGTAAAGGCTGAAATTTGACCTTTCCTAAAGAAAATGTTACTGCATGTACAGACATGCGCAGTCTAAAAATACCGACTAATATTACTGAACTTTGGAAGGCAACACACGTGAACATGCGAGTAGTATCTACAGCCTCGTGAAGTAGCAGTCATGACCCAGTGGAGCCCAAACCCAAGCCCCAGAATGCCAAATTTAAAGGGCCAAAAGGCTTGCATGATCGCTAAGAAGAATCTTTCGACCCGCAAAGGATACCAACAACGGAGAATGGAGAGCTAGAAAGAGCACTGAAATGAACAGCTTATTTAAATCTCAACGAACTATAAATGTCTTGAAACTGAACAGACTACGCTGGTTGGGCCATGTAGAGAAGAATGGAAGAGAACAGACAAATGAAAATTATATACGCACAAGAGATGAGGGAAACAAGACCAAGGGGGTAAATCAAAACAGAGATGGAAAGACAACATAGAAGAGGATATAAAAGAAACTGGTGTCACCAGTTGGAAGATTAGTCATAGAGAGGAATAGAGGTGAACATTATCTGATGCAAAGAGCTGTAATGGCTCGGAAAGAAGAAGAAGAAGAAGAAGAAGAAGAAGAAGCAGAAGAAGAAGAAGAAGAAGAAACGTTAGCTGGCAAGAGAGGGTGTGATACTTCTCTGATGATATGTTGTTTTACTCCCTACAACAGAGTCTCCTGTCAAACAGCTCAGACAAAAACATAAGACAATGTACCGTGACCTTGAGCTTCAGTCAGTTTATACCTTCTTCTTAAAATTACTTTTTCTAATAAATTTCAAATAAGATTCAAAATACATGACAAGTGAAATGAATAAAAGTTGAAAAACTGAAAAGTTAATCAAAAGATTTGTAAATGAAGCCCGGATAGTAAAGTGCATAAGTTAACAGAAAAGTTATTCCCCTTGTCCTAACAAAGGTTATTGTCTGAAATATTGATTGTTTTTGCTGCTGTTCTGTTCTTTTCTGTTTTGTTTCTGTCTTATATCATTTCCTTTCTTATATAGAAACATCTTAAAAGGCTTCACTTTGCTCAGTAAAAGTGTTTCTTTTTTAAATGTTACCCCAACCTAATTTTAGAATACGCTTTCGAGAAGGTTGATGTTAGCTAACAGGGAACTGGCTGAGGATCACTTTGCTGAAAAACTAATTAAGCTCTTTAGCTCATTAGCTCATTCGAGGTTAAAAACCTGGGATACGGTTCATTTTGCACAACGCTGCTCGAAAATAAAAACTACAAGACAGGCATCATTGGCTAACCTTCTTCGGTAGGTTCAATATCAGAGGGGGTTGCTATCAGAAGGGTTGCTATCAGAGGGGGTTGCATGCTAAATTCTACATTCTTTGAAAATAAAATTAATCAGTTACTTCGGTCGAAATTCAAGGACAATACAGAAAATATGGCACTGAAAGGCAACGAACGAAAGTATAGTCGCTACTGCCTAGAAGAAAGCTAAATTGATGACAAGTGACAAAACAAATAAGGCAGCTGAAATACAAGGTCCGACAATTAAGTAATGAGACTCATTTTATTTTCTTACTTCTTACATCCTTCTCGTGCCGTTAGGGCTCGCATAGTTGTTTGCCAAGTTTTCTTGTTCTCGGTGAGTCCTTCAGCTTCATCAAGGGATGTTATGCCCACTAAACTGGCTTCTCTTAACAATGTTCGCTTTAGAGTTTCACGTGGTAGACCTCTTTTTCTTCGGCCTGTTGTGCTCCACTTGATAGCTTGTTTTGGTATTCTCTGATTGTTTCTTCTCATCACATGGCCTACATATGTCCATCTTCTTTTTCCGATCACCCATGAGACAGGTTGTTGATTTTATTATGGACAAGACAAAAATGTCATCTATGAAGCAAAGCTTGGAATCCAAAGAGGCAGCCTTCATCTATGATCTGGCAACTTTTCATCGACGCCCGATAAGCAGACGACAAACAAGCCGCCATTTTTTTTACCTTGTCAGAGGTACATTGTTATTTAATCAGGATGGAGCGAAAAGCTAACTTTAAATTCTGTTTAAAACCCTGGAAAAGTACCACTGAGACAGTTGAATTAATGCGACAAGTTTATGAGGATATTTGTTTATCTCGTCCACAGATATTCAGGTGGTATTCACGATTTAAAAGTGGCGTGGAAACGATTACAAATGCAACTAGACATGGACGCCCAATTTCTGTTCATAATGAGGAACTCATTGCAGAAGTCAGAAAACGCATAAAGGAAGATCGCTGTTTGAGTGTAATGATGATGGCAGATAAATTTGGTGTTAACCGAGAGACCATTCGTAAAATTTTAGTGGAAGATTTGGGCAAGAAAAAAGTTGCTTGCGGTTTCCATTACATTCGTTGTCTGATGATCAAAAACATCAGCGCGTTGAGTACGCAAAAATCATCATCATAACATGTTGCAGAAATAAACATTTCTTAAATTTGATTGTTGCAGAGGATGAAACATGAACGTTCCGCTATGGTCCCACAACTAAACGCCAAAATGCTCAGTGGAAGTCATTATCATCACCAAACGGCAAACAAATTAGTCGTCATAAGTCGAAAGTGAAGACAATCTTGGTGTGCTTCTACGACAGCAAAGGAGTTATTCACAAAGAATTTATTCCAGAGGTACAGACTGTCACTGCCAAATGTATTTAAGTATTTTGAAACGCCTATTGAAAAGGATTAGGATTCTACTAGTCGAACCCGAATATTCAACACCTGGCAGTTTTTCCTTCTTCATTATAATGCACTGGCTCACCGGGCGGTAGTTGTACAAGAAATATTGGCCCAAAAACAAGTGTGTGTTCTCATCCATCCACCCTATTCCACAGATTTGACTCCCTGCGATTATTTGCTATTCTGAAAATTAAATTACCATTGAAACGGCGCTTCTTTGACGATACTGATGACATCCAAAAGCCCGTAACATCGAGTTTAAGGGCCATACCAACAGAAGAACTGCAGAGGTCGTTCCAGTGTGTTTGTTAGATCGTGCCACTCGCTGTATCAGTGCACAAGGGGCTTACTTTGAATAAAATACAGGTTATATCTTCAGCTGTTGTTAATTTTATTTTTTATGTAAATTCGACTCATTACTTAATTGTCGGATCTTAATATGTATCAATAAGGACATTTTGGAAGAGGCAGTGAGTTTTGAATATCTTGGATCATTACTAACTAATAATGGAGATACAATGAGAGAAATTAAATGGAGGACATATATCGCTCTTAAAAAAAATAAATAAAACAATTAAATAAGCTGTGGAGAGGAACAGACAGAACTACAAAAATAAGATTTTAATGGCATCCATCTTTTCCATCGCAACATATGCCTGTGAGACCTGGACACTTAACAAAACAGCTGAGAAACACATAAATGCCTTTGAATGTAAATGCTACGGAAGAGTTTTTCAAATATCGTGGACTCAAAAAATAACAAATATATCCATACTACAAGAGCTTAATATTGAAGAAGGCTGGCTAGTAAAGAGGATTAAAGAGAGAAAACTTAAATATTTTGGGCACATTAAACGTCATAATAATTTAGAGAAGTCGTCTTTGAATGATACATCATGGGAAAAAGAAAGAGAGGAATACCAAGTTGAAGATGGCTGCAAGACACCGTTGACGATCTGCAAATTGATGCATCAGCAGGAGGCCATCTTGCTTACAGCCGAGAGGCCTACAGGAAAGCTGTTAGGGAGGCAAAGTTCCGCAAGGAACATGAAAATGACTGACTGACTGACTGATTGCCCAGAACAGCAAGTGTAGAATCAGTCAAATAATAGAAAACTGTTGAACGATTTTTCTTGCGTCTACACGAAGAAAGACATTAGATAACTGAGATGGTCAGAAATGATGAGAGATGTAAAGGTAAGACAGTGAAGCGAAGGTGAATTAAGTTGTGTATGTATGATGTTGTTTCATAAAATACAGGACATACGCGAATGTGAGTTGTAAGTGTGTGTGCAGGAAACTCTCTACTGTAGAGAGCGGAACAATAACAAAACCCTTCAGATCATCAGAGGAAGTAACGCCCCTGAGACAAATGTTTCAGTCCTCTTAAACTCCTAACACTTTAAGTACTTTATTTTCTGTTATATCATCTGATAGAAAGAGGACTTTATTTTCTTTTACGACATCTGATAGAACTCGAATTTTATTTTGTGTTATGTCATCTGATAGAAAGAGGATTTTTTTTTCTATTACGTGATCTCATAGAAAGAGGACTTTATTTTCTATTATGTCTTCTGATAGAAAGAGGACTTCATTTTCTGCTACATCCTATAATAAAATGCGAATGTTTTTTTTTCTGTTATGGCGTCTGACAGAAGCAAGACTGTATTTTCTGTTATGTCATCGGATTCTTCTTCTTCTTCTCTTCTTCGTTCGCTTCTACCACCAAGACCGCCCCGTGATCCTCCTGAATTTACTCCTGTGGTCCTCGTTAGGTCCCGTGGTCCCCAAAAAGACCACACTATATCCACGAGAGGACCACAAGAGGTTCAGAGTATCGCAGGGCTTGAGCCTGTATTCTTGGTGGGTCTCAGAAGCGGGATTGGGTGACACCGTGGTTTTCGTTGCTCCAGTTTAATCTAGAGTTGGACTTTCTCACCGGACAACCTCGGCGTGTTTTGGGATACTCGTGTATCACTGCCGAGTGAGAGGTGGTTGCCCATCCAGTCCAGCGTTGGATTTTCTCACCGGAAAACCTCAGCGTGATTAGGATACGCGTACATCCCCGCCGGGTGAGCGGTGGTTGGCTATCTAGACTGTACTGGTCCAGTGTCTCTGACTTCAGCATTTTGTGATTGTGACCGCTCCTTTTACTAGTTGTGTCCAGGACGGAGCTTTTGTCCAGGAGGACGAATCCTCGCCACTAATAAGTTTCACTCTGATTTGAGCCAGATCAGGCATATTATCCCAGTATGGGCGTGTTTAGGACGTGACCGACCTCTAGAGCAGAGGTACCGTGACATGCTTAGCCATCAAGTTACACCCTTGGTTTAAGACAGTTTAGGCATATTTCACCTGTATAGGTGTATATCGGACCTGACCGGTCTCTAGAGCAGAGGTGCCATGGTATGAGTAGCTCTCGCAGCGATACTACTGGACATACCGAGTAAGCTTAACTTTATCCTTTCAATCACTTTTTCACACCGGCGCCGCACGGCAACCTTAATTTCTTTTTCACATTTTCTTCATTGGCCAGGAGGAGTGTCACCCCACGCGGGCATCCGAAGAATCTCGTTAGCAGTGTCTTAACCTCTGAGTTAAGCCGGTTCGGGCATTTCGCCCAGTATGAGTGCAATTAGGACGTGGCCGACCTCCAGAGCAGAGGTGCCGTGATTTGAGCAGTCCTGACCTCGGAACTACTGTTTACTTCACTTAATAATTTATTTTACCTTTTCCACAGTGGCGCCGCGCAGCAATCCCATTCGCACCTTTCGCGGTAGAAGAGCTACCAAACATGACTCTCATCTACCCTAAGTGTCTGGTTTTTAGGCGCCAGATACTCTCCTTCGCCCCTTCTCCTGTCAGTGTGAACAGTTCCGCCACGAGAAGGCCAGGAGCTGTACTTGACTGTCAGAAGCTATTTGAGACGTACGCCTTCGGGACATTTAATTGAAGTGGAGAGCGTATACCCCACCCCACCTCCGGCTATAACAGTCCGTAGAACCTGTCATCGGATTGAAGGAGGACTTAATTCTATGTAATGTCATGTTATAGAAAGAGGACATTGTTTTCTATTATGTCCTCTATTAGAAAGAGGAATTTATTTTCTATTATGTCATCTGATATAAAGGGGATTTTATTTTCTGTTATATCATCTGATAAAAGGAGGACTTTATTTTCTGCTATGTCATCTGATAGAAAGAGAATTTTATTTTCTGTTATGTCGTCTGATAGAAAGATGACTGTATTTTCTGTTATGTCATCTGATAGAAAGAAGACTTTATTTTCTGTTATGTCATCAGATTGAAAGAGGACTTTATTTTTTTAATATCAGGTTATAGAAAGAGGACTTTATTTTCTGTTATGTCATCTATATGAAAGAGGACTTTATTTTCTGTTATGTCATCTGATAGAAAGAAGACTTTATTTTCTGTTATGTCATCAGATTGAAAGAGGACTTTATTTTTTTAATATCAGGTTATAGAAAGAGGACTTTATTTTCTGTTATGTCATCTATATGAAAGAGGACTTTATTTTCTGTTATGTCATCTGATAGAAAGAGGACTTTATTTTCTGTTATGTCATCTGATAGAAAGAGGACTGTATTTTCTGTTATTTCATCTATTAGAAAGAGGATTTTATTTTTTGTTATGTCATCTGATATAAAGCGAAACAAACTACGAGAAATATGTCACCAAAAAAAAAAAAAAAGAAAAAAAATAGCGAAGAAAAACAATAACAGAAAGTATAAAAATCGTGAAAAAAAAAACAACAACAAAAAACTGGAAATGAATTACGGAAGATTTTTTTTTGTTGACAGGGGTAAAAATCTCTGAACTTACATACTGAAGCAGAATTAGGAAGAAGACATTACGACATGAAGAACAGAGATACAGTTTTTTCTTCCCACATAAGTCACATGACTCGAAAGTTCCAAAATAATGAAAGATGTTTCGCATCATCAGAATTCAATTAAAAAATACAGACAACGGATAAAATTATTTGTGTTTGAGTGTTCCTGTCTCACATGTTCCCTAATCGATTACGGGCTTAATTACACTCGATCGACCCTCATAAAGGATTATGCTACATACGATTTCGTTAATTATTACGGAATTAATCACTGGAAACGTGAAATGGCTATTCCGGTATCAACGAAGTCCGATACATTTTCCAAGCTGATGTGTTGAAATAAGGGCTTTACCCAGGCTGAAGAGCGTCTGCCGGTTTTGATTATTTGTTGATCTTCCGAGAGCGGTTTTCAAACTGTACTAACAATAGGCGCCAAATATGTTTCAGTGTAAACAACCAGCAAGTTACCGCTATGGGAACATGTTTGTGTGTGTGGCCTTTTTTTTCAAGGACGAAGAATTTTATTAATTTGAATGTTTAGAATTGTTGTGTATTAGAGCTTTACGGTCATCAAGAGCAGTTAACAAATCATCACAAAATCTGGGACAGGAATAATTATCATTCTCTGATGATTCTACAGTACAGTAATGATGAGCGCCATCTTTCATCCCCACATTTATTTCCCCTCCCTCATTATATCCGCCCTCTCTATTTGTCTGTCTGTTTGTCTGTCTGTCTGTCGTCTTGTCTCTCTGTCTGTCTGTCTGCCTGTCCGTCCGTCCGTCCGTCTGTCTGTCTGTCTGTCCGTGTCTGTCTGCCTGTCTGTCTGTCTTTCTGTCTGCTTGTCTGTCTGTCCATCTGTCCCTCTATCTGTCCGTCCGTCTTGTCTGTCTGTCTGTCTGTCCGTCCATCTGTCTCCTTGTCTGTCTTATCTGTTATTTGCTACTGACAACATCAATATGCATAGTTGCTATTTTTTGTCAGTGATCCAAGATGTTTCTGAAAGCTGCATGAAGACTTATCTGATATCTATTTCTAGCATACATTTCAACATGCCAGCATCAGTCATGTTAAAACTAATCCAGACTTGTCAAGTAAGATCCAGTGTTTCTTTTCTGTTTCGTCTCTTGTCCCTCAGTTTAGGCCTAATTGTCTTGTGAAGTAGCGCAACGCTTCTGCACAGAGTTCAGCTCTTAACTCGGTCACATCACAACAACCCTGGTAATGTTGGTAGGTCTTAACTCTGTCACGTCATAACAATCCTGGTAATGTTGGTAGGTCTTAACTCTGTCACGTCATAACAATCCTGGTAATGTTGGTAGGTCTTAACTCTGTCACGTCATAACAACCCTGGTAATGTTGGTAGGTCTTAACTCTGTCACGTCATAACAATCCTGGTAATGTTCGTAGGTTTTAACTCTGTCACGTCATAACAATCCTGGTAATGTTCGTAGGTTTTAACTCTGTCACGTCATAACAACCCTGGTAATATTCGTAGGTTTTAACTCTGTCACGCCATAACAACCCTGGTAATGTTTGTAGGTCTTAGCTATGTCACGCCATAACAACCCTGGTAATGTTCGTAGGTCTTAGCTCTGTCACGCCATAACATCCCTGGTAATGTTCGTAGGTCTTAGCTCCATCACGCCATAACATCCCTGGTAATGTTTGTAGGTCTTAGCTCCATCACGCCATAACATCCCTGGTAATGTTCGTAGGTCTTAGCTCCGTCACGCCATAACAACCCTGGTAATGTTCGTAGTTCTTAGCTCCGTCACGCCATAACAACCATAGTAATGTTCTTAGATCGTGCATACCTAATGCTAACGAGTGCTTACAGTGATATTTAAGCAAAGTCAAAGTATAAAGAACATTAGCACATTTCTAATCCAGTTCAAACTTTTAAATCATTGAGTAACCTCCTTCCAGTTTCTTTCTACCAAAATTTCTTATCAAAATGTATTCTGAGAGAATGTAGAAACTAATTCAGGAGTAAAAGAGTTAAAGAGGCTTAATATTTCTCCAGTTCTTCCCAGGCTGGTTCCCCCCCCCCCCCTTGGATGCCCTTTAGGATGTCCTTAATATTCAGTTTCACTCCAGCTCTTGGCTTCATCCTCATCGGAAGCGTTGCTGACAACTATTCACGTTTACAGACTCCTTTGTTCTGCACTGCCATAACAGATGGCAGCTTAGCCCGATGTGGCAGGCCAGTGTTGATTATTCCACCAGTTCGGCACTACCATCAGAGATATATAGCTAGGGTTGCATCCAGGAAAAGTTTTTTTTTAAACGAGATGGTGCCCTTTAAAAATGAATGACAAGTGGAGTTTCCATGTTAATTCACTTTCTTTTCTTCTGCCACTACTTTGTTCTTATTTGCATGTTCTGACCGAGTCGTGGAATTTACTAAATAAAATTTAATAAATAAACAAACGGATATCTGGTGTCAGATATTTTTTTGTGTGTAAATAAATGAGAAAACATTTCCTCCCTCCAATGATATTTTTTGCCAGGATTTGAATGGAAAAAAAAACTGATTTGTCTTTAAAATGTTTCATATAGGATAGAAAAGAGTTTTGTTTTCCGAGATGGGTCAGTAATATGGCTCTATTGTTTGGTCTGTATTGATTGAACAGCGAGAATATTTTCCACGTTAATTATATTTTTCCTATTGCAGATGTTTAGGTCATGACGACCGCAACCTGGATAATATTAAACTGGATACTGCGCCCTACCCCTCTCCCAGTTTGATCAGAAATGTGCCGTTGTTATCCCCCAGTTTAGCACCACATGTTTGGCCCCACTCTCTCTTCCTCTTTCGGAAATAATTATTATTATCAGAGTTTCCATCGTTTATCACTGACAAAAGCCTTATCATTACCGGCGGATTCACTGACTGATGTCATATCTGGGAAGTTCTGTGAAAGTTGATTGCCTCGTCCAAATACCTTCAAGTCCAGTTTCTCTGTTCATTGTTTACTATCAGACATTCCTAACCTGCCAGGATCAGTAGACTTTCTGTCAAGCGAGCAGGGAACGAGGAAGGGGTGAGTCCTCTAAGACTCCGACGACTTGCGGGTGGGGCAAAGCCACGAGTTTGTTGGAAATACCTTCGATCCACCCGGCACAAGACATCAGGTAATCACTGTCCCCAGTCTGCTAAGCAATAATCGTGCAAGCACTCAGAAATCAAATCCAGGTAATCGACGTTGATGGGTGGTCCCACCTGAACAACCTTCCCTGGCGTCAGCCACGCTGCAACACTGTCTCAGTCTGCATGTCCGCACTCAAAAAATCGGCTGCAAAAATGGCGTCTCAGTCCGTCAAGAAAACCAAACAACGAACAGAGGAGAACAGGTTCTAAAGATAACATTCTAAAATCAGTAACAGCTAATCTTCGGCCATTATCAAACGTCCGGGTTCTATAACCAATGATCGATAAAACATAATCATGGATCGATACTCTAGAAGAACAATTTCCGCCTAACATGATAAATGTCAGCAGCTGATTTCAGATATTTAATGATTAAAATTTTGCTACAATTTTTTTATCTTTCCTTTAATTATTTATTGCACTTAGACTAAAACCAGAGAGAGGGCGCTGAGTAGGGAAATGATTGGGCCCTTTTTTTTCAACTGATTAACTCCCTCAGGCGAGACCCACTGCTCTCCGTTCATTTGTTTCCTTTTTGTAACAGAAATGTGAGGCCCCATTTTTCAGATGAGTTGCCTTATGCACAATGGAAGCTTGATGGACTGCATCTGTATACACAGTATAACAAATGAAAATCCAGTCTATATGCTACACACACACAAAAAAAAAGACTGCTGCCTGCATGAACAATTTTAACTAAAATCCTTAACCTCCATTTTCATAAATTTTAAGATTTTTTTCCACAAAATTTTACATTCTTACATCTTACATCCTTCTTACATCAGGCGTCACACAGGTCTCTCAATGTGTCCAACGTTGAGTCTCTTCTTCTTCTTCTGTGATAGAGTTTGTTGGTCACATCACATCCCCAAAGCCCGCGGTCCTCTCCAGTTCCTGATAGAAGCCCCAAAGCTTTTGCCCCAGACTTGTGTCCTCTGGCCATGTCTCTCACCTCGGCTCCACATGGTTTGGGCACTCTAGAAGGATATGTTCTGGAGTCTGGACTCCACTGCCACATGGACACTCGTCTGTGTGAGACATTTTGAGTCGCTGCAGGTGTTTCAGTAGTCTGCCATGGCCTGTCCGTAGGCGAAAGAGTATGATTTGATGATGGAATAGCTGGCAATGAAATAGCTGACGCTCTATCCAAAGCTGGCAGCAGTCAAGATAAAACAAACAAATCATCCAGTAAACTAGCAAGAGGAGAAAACTACAACCCGTAGCCAGTGCAGATCTGAATGGAAGAAACAACTGAAATGCAACAACGAACCAGATGCACTACACGATTGGTCTCAATTCCTGGCCAGCTTCTCAATCTCATCAAGGAATTTGATGTCAATCATCTGCGCCTCTCCTGTCAGTGTTCTCTTTAGGGTCTCTAGAGGTCGGCCTCTTTTTCCTATTTTATTTTCCAGATGTTTCCCATTCGATGACTTGATTTACGTGATTCTCTGATTGTTTCTTCTCATCACGTGGCCCACATGTGCCCGCCTTCTTGTCTTGATCACTGCTGAGAGTGTTTGCTGCATGCTCAGTTCTCTAGTCTCTGCTTTAGTCTTGAATTCATTACATTTTATCACAGTGTATTTTTTCTCACAAATAAAGAATCTGTGGAGAGGAGCAGACAGAACCACAAAAATAAGATTTTTAAGGGCATTCTTCTTTCCCATCGCAACGTATGCCAGGTCAGACCTGGACACTTAACAAAACAGCTGAGAAACACATAAATGTCTTTGAATGTAAATGCTACAGAAGAGTTCTCCAAATATCGTGGACACAGAAAAGAACAAATATATCTATACTACAAGAGCTTAATATTGAAGAAGGCTGGCTAGTAAAGAGGATTAAAGAGAGAAAACTTAAATATTTTGGACACATTAAACGTCATGATAATTTAGAGAAGACCGTATTGGAAGGATACATAATGGGAAAAATAAAGAGAGGAAAACCAAAACGAAGATGGCTGCAAGACATCGTTGATGATCTGGAAATGGATGCATCAGCAGCAGGCCGTCTTGCTCACAACTGAGAGGCCTACAGGAGTGCTGTTATGGAGGCAAAGTTCCGCAAGGGACATGCATATGAATGAATGAATTTTTTCTCAAACCTTTGTTCCTGAATGCATCCATTTGCTCTTTATTTTTTTTTCCAGCTCTCACATGCATGTGTAAGAAAGGTTATTACACTTGAGCTGAATGTCCTAAGATTTATTCTTGTGCTTACGAGGTTGATTTTCATACCTTCTCTGACCATATCACCACTGGTAACTTTTAAGCTATCTATGGGACGTAGTGGTCCGTTGGTAGTCAAAGAGCTGGAACTTGTTTTCTTTTTTTTTTTTTGCAGTTTATCTGAGCTAAAATAAAAGTCACTTTGTCCAAAGCGTGAAGTCTAACTACAAAAGAGACGTATAGAAAAGTATGACATTACTTCAAATATGAGACGACGGAACTAAAATAAGATTCTTCTCATTCGCACTGATTCTCATCTTCATATTATTTCACCTCCGTAAGACATCCGTAAATCTTATGTGTTCCAGTTGTTCGACCTGCAAGTAAGATTTCAGTAAATCTTATGTGTTCCAGTTGTTCGACCTACAAGTAAGACTTCAGTAAATCTTATGTGTTCCAGTTGTTCGACCTGCAAGTAAGACTTCAGTAAATCTTTTGGTTTGCAATTGTTCGACAAGCTGTAAAGATCCCATTCACTCAAGTTTTGCCTTAGGGAACAGTGCCAGAACACAGTACTAACCCATGAGTAGTTAACTCTCTGACCACTGGGCTACACTACTGTGAAGTGATCCGTTGGCTTTGGCTTCGGCCGGCCATGGGTCAAAGTGAACGCTTCACTGGTCAGGAGGTGTTTTTTCAGTGGGTGTAAAGTTAGTCGGGTCTTGACCTCCGTTGGTGGTGGGTCTGTGTTTTCGTTCTGTGATGTGATAAGCGCCTTGCTAGTGTTTGTGAAGTAATGTAAGTAATGAACAAAGGGCGATCTTAAGCAATGTTGTGGGGTCAAACTCGTGGCCATGATCCGCGCGTCTCGGAAGATTCTTGCTGTGTTAAATGTTTAAACATATGTTGAGTGTGTAAGGGAACTGAAGTAAGCACACTGATGTGTTACAGAGTAAGTCACTCATCATCCAGGGAGACCCCTTTTTAGTACTTTAGTATAAAGTCAGAACTTCTTTAACTTAACTGGGTACCAAATGTTTACGCTACACTGATATATACAGTATTGGTAACTGCAAAAAACATGTAACAGAGAGTTTTTACTTTTGCATTTGTCTCCAAAATATATGACAGTTTTCCAGGAAATGTTTTGTAGAGAAAGCAGATTTAGAGTTTCAAGAAACCTGCAGCAGTAGCTACATCTGTGTACCACATAGTATAGCAGTATTCGTGTAACAATGATAGTAAGGGTATTATTATAGGTTTTTCCTTTTCAATTTTCTCCTGTTGAGATCCTTCGAGAAGGTCACGTGGGCTGCAAAACCCGTGACAGGAAATTGTGGGGGCAAGGTTGAGTCCGTGGAGTTTTAGTCTTGGTTTGAACGTGTAACTGTGTGGACGTGTTTTGTCGAGCTGTGTGATGTCTTCGTGGAACAGATGAACATTTTAGTTGTACGGATGAATGGACTGGCCACATGGCAGGGATAACCAGCCGGCAGTCGAATTTAATGTTATTTTCATCAGCATTATCATCATTCCATCAATAAATGTTCCAAGTTACCGTTACCCAGGATTTACTTGACTATCTGTACCAGTTGTCGTCAACGTGAGGTTTTAAAGAGACTGGATGAGAAGTATGTCTGGAACAGTGTGTAACTAATCCAGCAGGTGAGAGTGAGAGCTGGAATTATGTGTGTAACTAGTCCAGTAACCTCAACTCTCGAAGAGCAAGATGGAAGTCGACCCTGTCATTCACGTGCGTAACGTGAATCAGCACAACTTATGTCGACACGGCCCAGCTAACGAGTGTCATTACACAGCAGAGTCTGTGTCACCAAAAGATTACCATGTTATTTCACAGATGTCCACAGCACAAAATCCTATTATAATAGACATACACTGGATCCAGCAGACTCTGTTAATATCGACATGTAGGTCTGCAGGGCAGATTTCCACAGAGTCATTTGGCAAGACATCTCTTGTTAGAATCAGCCTCGAAAAATAGTAGACAAAGCCCTTTAGACTTGTTTTATTTAGACTTGGGCCAAACACCATAAGAAATAACATCTTGTTGGCAGAGATGCAGATGAAGCCACTGACAGCAATTATTGAGGAAAGACGCTGGCGATGGTCGGGACATGTGCTCTGAATGACTGACAACTCACTACCAAAAATAGTATTAAGATGGACACCGCAGGGGAACAGAAGTAAGGGTAGACCAAAAGAGACATGAAGAAGAACAAGAGAGAGGATGTTGAGCAATAGATGCTCACCTGGGCAAGAGCAGAAAAAAAGGCGAAGGACAGGCATTTGTGGAAAACCCTTGCGGAAGCCCCATGTGCCCTGGGCACTTAAGGTTCAGAGAGAGCGATCTAGACTTGCGCTCTACCGACTGGGCCACCTTGAAATTCTTGTATGGCTGAACACATCGTGCCTTGCCCTCGCGAGACTAGGCAGTTGCGTGTCCTAACTTCTTCTTCTTCTTCAGTCTCCTTGGAACTGCGAGTTGGTATTCCTTACAGCCGATGCAGTAAAGATGAGGCAGAGCACTGTATCGGATAGGAAGCGGGTAAACAGCAGCTATTTTGTTTCAGTCTCTACGTGCAGCTAAATGAAAAGCCGCGGCGGGTGTGCAATACTTCTTTAGCAGGCTCCACCAGACTCACGACATGGCGATCCCTGACCCCGTTATCCAGGACAGGCTTGTTATTAGGGGTACTAATGGAGAGATGGGACAGGGTCCTGGTCAGCTAAGGTTCGCCAACCCTGACAGCCAGCCTGTCTGGTACGGGTTGCTGATTCCCACAACGGACAGCGTCTTATTCCCCCCAGCGGAGTCTGTGGTTCGAGTGGTTCATTCATTATTCATCTTTCCTTCACGTCTGGGTGTTTTTGTCTACAATTTTCAACGACTAATCATACAGCGCTGTATCCTCTCACTTTCCTGCGAGTTAAGCCAGCTTGCTTCCAATTCTGCTCAACTACATCAAATCAACCCGGTCGTGATGAATGAGCTGGGGGGTGAGATGTGACAACCCCAGGTGCCAGCAGCACGTTAAGAGGGTAAGAAAACGTGTAAATCAACAAAGAACTATGTCACCAGCCTCATGTGAGTACACTAAGCAAGAGCTCTGGCCGCCCAATTATTTGTCCCGAGCACAAAGACGATAATCCTACATGATGCGTATGATATCATTTGTTGTTCATTTTCACCAGCACGTGATCATTATTACTATGAACAGGTCATTTTTTTATATATAATTATTGGTAAAAAAGAGAGCTATATCGTTCCAGGAAAGGATATTTGAACACCACAAGCCCCTCCAACGTGTAAAAATAATTTATAACCGATATCGAATAATTAATATCAAGTAACCGATATCAAAGAACTGATCTCATATAACTGATATCGACCAACTGATATCAAACAACTGATAATCGCTTGATACAGTTTTCGTAGTTCGAGTTTTTATTAAAACGGATTTACTTATCTATTTATTATACTCAGATAAGAACTCACTCTGATTTTTTTATCACCTCCGCGTTAAATAATTTTTTTTTAATAAATGCCGCAAATCAGACGGTTCATCTGTTAAGTCAGTCAACTGTGAAAAGCCTAACATTAAATCAGTCAACTATGACAAGTCTAACGTTAAATCAGTCAACTGTGACAAGCCTAACATTAAATCAGTCAACTATGACAAGTCTAACGTTAAGTCAGTCAATTGAGACAAGCCTAACGTGGCTCTACTGTCCAGGGCATGCGGGAGTACATGGCAATGATGTGGCAGACAGACTTTCTGGACAGGCTAAAATAAATGGCAGACTGTCAGTGGACATTGCCAAAACTGTACTGGACAGACTGCCGGAGAATGAAGAGCAGGAATGAAAGAACAATGTAGCTGCGAGGAGACTGCTGGAGCTAGGACACATTAAAGTTGCTGGCAGGAAATCTGAACTATGTGGCAGAAAACTCATCGTAAACAACCAACATTTGACAGGAACTTTAGCAAACATACTCTTGGATGAGTGCTGCAGTATGCGGCGGGGCATATATGGGGTTGTCTCGAATGCAGTGAAGCCGGAGTCTGAATTTTGAACTTTGAACTTTAAAGGGCGTAAAACAAAGAAAATTGTGGCAAAATGAATATGAAGTGTGCTACCTTCTTCTTCTTCGTCGTCTTCTTGTGCTTTCTTTCTCTGATGCTCAATCCAGCTCCAGATTCGAATTTTACTGTGATCTTCTGCGTTCTATTTCATATGATTAGCAGTCTAGATAAAGAGACGGGCTGCCCCCATGAATCCCACCGTCAGCAAGATTTCTTCACTTGTTCCTCGTAGTTTCTCATTCATGTTTTTGTTTTTCCTGGCGCCAGGTCTCGGTTCCGTGATCTCTGTGGAGAGTGCAGGGGTCAGGATGTGGAGAGTGCAGGGGTCAGGATGTGGAGAGTGCAGGGGTCAGGATGTGGAGAGTGCAGGGGTCAGGATGTGGAGAGTGCAGGGGTCAGGATGTGGAGAGTGCAGGGGTCAGGATGTGGAGAGTGCAGGGGTCAGGATGTGGAGAGTGCAGGGGGTGAGGATGTGGAGAGTTCAGGGGTCAGGATGTGATCTGGAGTCTGGAGACTGTTTTGGTATTGTAGAGTGGAGTCTGAGCTGCCTTCAATCTGCGTGGACTGGTTTATAGTCCGTGTGGTAATGCCAGAAAATATAGAAACCAAATTAGATGAGTCGAATCCAAAGGAAGGAGTCATATATGAAATGAGCATAGAGTCGACTCCCATTGACCCAGCTTTAACGTAGATTAGAGACAAGAATGAGGTAAAAACTGGAGACAAGCAAAAGATGAGTTCTTTTTGGATTCTGAAGAAAGGGAAGAGCATCAGCTCATAGCAGATTACTTTCCAAATATGTCAAAATATTGAGATTTTGAAACTGAGATATTCGAAAAAAGGTGAGTGAATTTATAACAGGAAGTCACTAGTCAAACTGTTAATGTGGAACTGGCTACGAACGCTTTAGCATTGTGAATGAGTGGTTGCTTTACTGTGGTGGCGATCGTGGCCGAAGTAGAGAAGCTGGGAGCCGACACGGTTCAGGATATGACATGTTTGTCTGCCACCTGGCCCTCCCGTAGCCTCTAGAGTCCTGTACGAAGACTGAAAGATCTTGTTTGCGGTATTCTGATCTTTACAATCGTATCTTTCCGGATATCTGCTGTCCATTCTATCTTCTCCATGCAATGTTTCACTTTCCTTACATGTGAATGTTTGCTTCATTCAATGATACTCTTTCTGGGGAAAATCTGAAAAGGTGGTAGATCACGAAACAGCATGGAGAGCAAGAATCAGTGCAGGTCACAGATGGGACATGATTAGAGCATTCATTCATTCATTTGCATGTCCCTTGCGGAACTTTGCCTCCTTAACAGCTCGGTTGTGAGCAAGATGGCCTGCTGCTGATGCATCCATTTGCAGATCATCAATGGTCTTTCTCTCTTTCTTTTCCCATTATGTACCCTTCTAAGACAGTCTTCTCTAGATCATCATGACGTTGAATGTGTCCAAAATATTTAAGTTTTCTTTGTTTAATCCTCTTTACTAACAAGCCTTCTTCAGTATTAAGTTCCTGTAGTATGGATATATTTGTTCTTTTTTGTGTCCATGATAACTGAAGAACTCTTCTGTAGCATTTACATTCAAATTCATTTATGTGTTTCTCAGCTGTTTTGTTAAGTGTCCAGGTCTAACAGGCATATGTTGCGATGGGAAAGATGCATGCCCTTAAAAGTCTTAATTTTTTATTTCTGTCTGTTCCTCTACACAGATTCTTTAGTTGTTTTACTTTCTGAAGAGCGATAGATGTCCTCCTTTTAATTTCCCTCATTGAATCTCCATTATTAGTTAGCAGTGATCCAAGATATTCAAAACTCTCCACTTCTTGCAATTTTTCCTCATTGATACATATATCAGCTGCATTGTTTGTTTTGTTAGTTGTCATCAATTTAGTTTTCTTCGCATTAAGATAGAGGTTCTGCTCTTCGCTGTTCTCACGGACTGACATAATTAGTTTTTCCATTCCTTTTTATGTTGTGAACAGTAATACTGTGTCATCAGCATATCTAATATTTGGTAATTTCATAACCTCCAACTGTTTTAGCATCGTAATATTCTTTGTCTATGTCTTCTCTAACATTCCTCATTATATTTTCAGTACACAAGTTAAACTAGTAAGGCTACAATATGTGCACCCTGATTGGTTAGAGCAGTGCACAAAATTATGTGCATGTTTCTTGACAATGTTAGAGAAGGGTTACTTTCATTTAATTGTAATCTATAATATTAGACTTTTAAAAGGCATTTGATAACATACACAGGGATTCATTGTGGAGAATTTTAAGTCTATATGGAATGCCATCTAAAATTGTCAACATCATTAACGTCCTCTACAATGGATATGTTTGTGCAGTCAAAACAGAAGAAGGGATGAGCGAATGGTTCCAGATTGAAATAGACGTGAAACAAGGATGTATACTATCTCTTCTGCTTTTTGGAATTGCTATAGACTTCATAATGAAAAAATGCTGCACAAGTAACATAGGTATTGCCTGGATAAATGGGACCCAACTAGAAGATCTTGATTTTGCTGATGACATAACTCTTATCAGTAACAATGTGAAGTCTATGCAAAAAAAACCCAGATATTCTGTCTTCAGTGGCTAGCAAAATAGGACTTGAAATTAACAAGGACAAAACAAAAATAATGAAACTATCCATTAATCCAAATGGAAAAATACACGTAGAAAGGACAAATGTTGAAGAAGTCAATCAATTTGCATACCTTGGCAGCTTTATAGACCAGGATGCTAACACCAGAAAGGAAATTAGAATTAGAATTGCAAAAGCAGCATCGATCTTCAAGAATCTTGAGAACATATGACATTCAAAAGTTATAAGCACAAAAACCAAGTTAAGACTGTTCAATTCAAATGTAATATCCACCCTCATTTATGCACATTAAAGCTGGAAAACAACTAAAGAAATAGACAAGAAATTAGACTCTTTTGAAAACAAATACCTAAGGAAAATACTCTGCATTAAGTGGAATGAATTCAAGAACAATGCAGAGATAAGACAGATGACTGAACAACAACCAGTCTCATGGGTGATCAGGAAAAGGAGATGGACATATGTTGGTCAAGTGATGAGAAGAAAAGATCAGAGAATCCCAAAAAAAGCTGTCACCAGGCCAAAGGAAAAAAGGCAGACCACGTGAAACTCTAAAGAGGACACTGATAAGAGAGGCCAAACTAATAGGCATAAGATCCCTTGATGAGTTTGAAAAGCTCACAGAAAACAGGAAAAACTGGCGAACTACCTCGCGAGCCCTATGTGACTTTAACGGCACGGGAATGATATAAGATATAAGATAAGAATCTATAATATTATTATTAACTCGTTCATTCCTGTATTACTTTCCATGTTCTGCCAGAGTAAACTTCGCTTAAAAATGTTTGTAGAAAGACACTGGGAGTAAGTTAGGTATAGGTTTGATGAGAAATGTTTGTAGAAAGACATTGAGAGTAAGTTAGGTATGGGTTTGGTGGGAAATGTTTGTAGAAAGACACTGGGATGAAGTTAGGTATGGGTTTCGTGAGAAATGTGTCTACCTTTCACTTCATTTAGACTGTACGTAAATACTGTTCTCAACGTTTGACTGATTCGGGTATGTAAGATCTACCAACACTGCCAGTGCAGGTTTAGAGGAAACGGGTTCAAATAAATGAAACATATCTTAATTTATAATTTCCTTGCGCACTGATTCAAGTGGAGTTATACAATGTATAAAAAAAAAACTATCAACATATCAAAAGTTTCTGGTGACATACGGTGACCTGTGATCAGCTATGTGTGGGAGAACCGCAGACAGACGTAGATAAGACTCACAGGTAACTTAGATACAGACTTGCAACTTTCCGCTGACAAACACACACAGAACACTTTGCCCCAGAATGCGTTCCTGAGACAAGTTGGACAAAGGTTTCTTATTTTGTAAGTTTGATTTCTCCAAGGGCCTTTATCTCTTTTTCTGGCTGAATTCATTTCTAGATTATGAATAATTCCAGAAACAAACGACCGTCTGTCTGTGATCGTTTGTAAGTCAAAGTTCATTAAAAAAAAATACAGGGCCTGGCAGACTTGAGTCATTTATAAATCAGCACGAACTGCTGTTACAGAATTATGTAAGAGAAACAGCACTAACTACCGTTACAGAATTATGTAAGAGAAACAGCACTAACTACCGTTACAGAATTATGTAAGAGAAACAGCACTAACTACCGTTACAGAATTATGTAAGAGAAACAGCACTAACTACAGTTACAGAATTATGTAAGAGAAACAGCACTAACTACCGTTACAGAATTATGTAAGAGAAATTGAGCAAACAGAACACAGAACGAGACGAAGCATAAAAATCTAGGTGGCCAAAAAAAAAAAAAAACGAGAAATGCGTCTCATTTCTTCATGGCAGGACCACTGATATTTCTGCCCACATGAGGACTAGAACCAAAACCCTCTTGTGGTAGAGGCGCTTAACTACTACAGGTGGTCTACGAAGCGGTAAGTGTTAGATCAAGTTAAAGAAGGGTCACATTTGAACAGGTCTCACATCAGTCTCACAGGTCAGCCTGTTTGGGCACAGGTTAGGAAGTATGAAGATCATTTCGTTTACATCAGGAGATTTTTGTGCGTGTGTTTTCTGTGTTACTGAGCTGACAGATTGGTCCTAGTTGTTACAGTGTGGAATTCTCATCTTTGAAGAGCATAGTTTTCCACAAATTTTCGACTGTTAGGGTACAAAATAGCATGACACCAAGAGCTGTATAGGTAGGAACTTCTGTATTGTTGAGGGCACAAGGGAAAACATAACTCCTCAGATCATCAGAGAACACACACAACACCTTCAAACAAGCGTTTCGGTCTTTTAAAATTCTGACGCTTTAAACTTCTGAAGCTTTAAACTTCTGACGCTTTAAACTGACGCTTTAAACTTCTGACGCTTTAAACTTCTGACGCTTTAAACTGACGCTTTAAACTTTTGATGTTTTAAACTTCTTACGTTTTAAACTTCTGACGCTTTAAACTTCTGACGCTTTAAACTTCTTACGCTTTAAACTTCTGACGCTTTAAATTTATGACGATTTAAACTTCTGACGCTTTAAACTTCTGACGCTTTAAACTGATACTTTAAACTTCTGACGCTTTAATCTTCTGACGCTTTAAACTGATACTTTAAACTTCTAACGCTTTAAACTGACGCTTTAAACTGACGCTGTAAACTTCTGACGCTTTAAATTGAAGCTTTAAAATTCTGACGCTTTAATCTGACGCTTTAAACTTCTGACGCTTTAAACTTATGACGCTTTAAACGTTGTTATTCTATTTAAAAACTTAATCCCGATTAATCGCTAGATTAATTTTTTAATGGCAAAGTTAACCGCAAATTAATCGAAATTTTCGTTTGTTTTTCTTTCTGACATATAAATATTGTTCCACGAAACGGAAACTGCTCAGTGCTAGTTTCTAATATAAAACAATTTTAATAACAGCACATGTTCAATTATTCCGATTAGTTTAATTGCATTTGTTTTTTGGTAACAAAAATAACTGAAAAGACTATGAAACCCTAATCAATTAACAGCTCAACGTAAGGTTTTATGATTTTTTTTTTTTTGTAAGCACATCACAATGCGATAACGCGGTCTTTAAAATGATATGAAGACGAAGAATAATTGATTCTCCGACTATTAAATTTTTTATTCAGTCGACTGTTTAAGGGGATCAGTTTATTCACAATCGTTCAAGTTATAGATATAGGGGATCAGTTTATTCACACTCGGTCAAGTTATAGATATAGGGGATCAGTTTATTCACACTCGGTCAAGTTATAGATATAGGGGATCAGTTTATTCACACTTGGTCACGTTACAGATATAAGGGAATCAGTTTATTCGCACTTGGTCAAGTTATAGGTACAGGGGATAAGTTTATTCACACTTGGTCAAGTTATAGGTACAGGGGATAAGTTTATTCACACTTGGTCAAGTTATAGATACAGGGGATAAGTTTATTCACACTTGGTCAAGTTATAGATACAGGGGATAAGTTTATTCACACTCGGTCAAGTTATAGATACAGGGGATAAGTTTATTCACACTCGGTCAAGTTATAGATACAGGGGATAAGTTTATTCACACTCGGTCAAGTTATAGATACAGGGGATAAGTTTATTCACACTTGGTCAAGTTATAGATACAGGGGATAAGTTTATTCACACTTGGTCAAGTTATAGATACAGGGGATAAGTTTATTCACACTTGGTCAAGTTATAGATACAGGGGATAAGTTTATTCACACTTGGTCAAGTTATAGATACAGGGGATAAGTTTATTCACACCTGGTCAAGTTATAGATACAGGGGATAAGTTTATTCACACTTGGTCAAGTTATAGATACAGGGGATAAGTTTATTCACACCTGGTCAAGTTATAGATACAGGGGATAAGTTTATTCACACTTGGTCAAGTTATAGATACAGGGGATAAGTTTATTCACACTTGGTCAAGTTATAGATACAGGGGATAAGTTTATTCACACTTGGTCAAGTTATAGATACAGGGGATAAGTTTATTCACACTTGGTCAAGTTATAGATACAGGGGATAAGTTTATTCACACTTGGTCAAGTTATAGATACAGGGGATAAGTTTATTCACACTTGGTCAAGTTATAGATACAGGGGATAAGTTTATTCACACTTGGTCAAGTTATAGATACAGGGGATAAGTTTATTCACACTTGGTCAAGTTATAGATACAGGGGATAAGTTTATTCACACTTGGTCAAGTTATAGATACAGGGGATAAGTTTATTCACACTTGGTCAAGTTATAGATACAGGGGATAAGTTTATTCACACTTGGTCAAGTTATAGATACAGGGGATAAGTTTATTCACACCTGGTCAAGTTATAGATACAGGGGATAAGTTTATTCACACTTGGTCAAGTTATAGATACAGGGGATAAGTTTATTCACACTTGGTCAAGTTATAGATACAGGGGATAAGTTTATTCACACTTGGTCAAGTTATAGATACAGGGGATAAGTTTATTCACACTTGGTCAAGTTATAGATACAGGGGATAAGTTTATTCACACTTGGTCAAGTTATAGATATATAGAAAACAGATATCCACAAGAGACAGCTGTGACTTAGGATGCTAAATATGTTTTTAGCTAACTTAGCCAGAAATGGGTAATTGTCCTCTTGTAGCTAGCCATAACTGGGTATGCGTCCTTCTGTAGGTAACCATAATTGGGTATTTGTCCTCCTGTAGCTAGCCAGAACTGGGTAATGTTGTCCTCCTGTAGCTAGCCAAAACGGGTATGGTATATGTCCTCCCATATCTAGCCAGAACTGGGTATTTGTCTTCCTGTAGCATCCTGCAGTGTAGCGGGTCAAGTCAGTGTTTGCTGAAAAGATTATCATCATCATCATCATCATGTGCCGTGCCGACTGGCGTTGGCTATTATGCTTCTCCAGAGTATCCGATCCTTCATGCAGGCCATCAGTTCAGTTGGTGATCTCCTCTCACATCATCCCGTCAGACTGTCCAGTATCATTTCTCTTGGTCTTCCTCTTGATTTTCTTCCTTCTATTTTTCCTGTTGTTATTTTCAATGCCCCCTCTTCTCATTGCATGTCCTATGAAAGTACATTGTCTCTCTCTTATCTTTTTGACAAGGTTTTTTGTCTCTCGAGCTCTTCTCATACATTCTTCATTAGTTATTTTTGCTGTCCAGGGGATTCGCAACATTCTTCTAATAAATCACATTCCTGCTGCTTCCAATGATTTTTGTGCAGACTTGCCTATTTTCCATGATTCACTTCCATATAACAAGATAGGTTCAATATAGCATTTTAGGACTCGTTTTCTAACATTCATTGGTAATGATGTGTTGGTTAATATGTTGTTAATGAAAAGATTATGCGAAAGTGAAATAACGAAGAGCGGTGGCAGACATTCAGAACATTACGGAAAAGATCGAGGTGTATTCAGTCAACGTGCCCTTGGCAGTATCACTCAGCACACACTAGGAACAACACTGAGGTTAAAGGGTGAGCACATATGGGAGTGTCCTGAGTGCAAGGAGGACTATCTTTAGGCCAGCAGCAGAGCGTGGCCGTTCTTCAAATTCAAATTGTTTGATCATATCTGTATCGCTTAATTAACAACTGTTATAGTGGGGGATGGGGAAAGATGTAACAGTGGCTCATCTTCAGATGATGATGGCAGTTCGTGCATTCACATTTTCTTCTGGAGTGGTTTTTCTAGTTTTTGTTGATCATTATGAAGATGGTCAGAATTTTTCTACAAGAATTCTTGCAAAACTTTGATTCTTTTGTTCTTTCGAAAAGCATTTAAGATTTTGAAACGGAGGTCCAGTGCAGTCGCAATTCCTGTAACAGACATTGTCATTTAGTGATTCATACAGCCTTCACTTAGTTCACACACAGTGATGGTGTTTGTAACCAACGCTTGGGCTTACCCGTGCTGCGTAACACTAGGGCGAGTCTTTTTTTCTTCGAAAACCTCATCTAGGATTAGCCCATACTTATGACTCCAAAGGCAGACCACTGGAGACACGGAGACAGACAACACAAAAAGAACTAAAGGAGGCAGGAGAGACACTGTTTGAGGTATCCCGACTTGGTGAGGACAGGATTGGTTGGGGAACCTTTGTTGATGCTTAATGCTTCATTGGGAGTACAGAGAACTGATGATGACGGTGGTGAAGGTGATGATGATGATTATGATGATGTCAAATGTCTGACGTAACAATCTACAACTTGTCTGCATAATATAATAACCTGCACACTGGACAAAGTAGGATGTGACAGTGCATCCTTCAGATCTGTCACAGCACTAGGCCATGACATTGCATCCTTCAGATCTGTCACAGCACTGGGCCGTGACAGTGCATCCTCCAGATCTGTCACAGCACTGGGCCGTGACAGTGCATCCTCCAGATCTGTCACAGCACTGGGCCGTGACAGTGCATCCTCCAGATCTGTCACAGCACTGGGCCGTGACAATGCATCCTCCAGATCTGTCACAGCATTGACCTGCGTCTGAGTAACGTGACGAAGCTTAAAAAGTAGATGGGGCTGTGTTGTCTACCGGGAAACTGGTCGCGAGTAAATCAGGAGCCCGTGTCGCCAACACTTCCTCCATGACAGTGGAGGTGCAGGCAGCATCAGAAGCAATTTCCTGGTTGTTGGAGCAGGGCGACTCGCATGAGGTCATTGTAACAGACTCCCAAGGCATGTTACAGAGAAATGAGAGACATTTCTTTTACATGGAGATTGTCCAGGCTATAGTGGCCTCTCGGTTATCCAGTCTGACGTGGATCTACTGCCCAGGTCATGCGGGAGTCAAAAGCAACGAGAGAGCGGACAAGCTGACAGGCATGGCATCAGTTCAGGGAACCGTAAGAATAGACAAGGAGGAGATTGCAAGACCCACCTTGGATAGGCTGGGTATGGAGGACGACATAGGGCTCAATGACGACAATCACATCAGGAGGAGGATGATCAAGTTGGGGGAGGAGAGGGGAAGTGGACGCTATCCTGAAAGAAGTGGTTTAGCTCGTGTTACCCACAGCCAGCGTGAGACTGGCTCCATCAGCCGGCGCACACTTCAGCGGGTGTTGGAACGGAAAGCGGAGCACGCATGGGAATGCCCGAAGCGCGGGGATGCCAGTCTCTGATTACGGTTACAGCCGAGTAACGCGATGGTGGGATTTATCTATCCTTCAAAAGATTACAATCTTCCCACAAGTAAGATATATAATCTACCAACTACACCCCGCTGTGGGATTCCCGGCTTCCAGTAAAAGTGCAACCTACTGCGACTTTGGAGAAGAATCTGTCAAATACAGGCTTGATCCCAAATACTTTGTTCACTGCTTTTCTAATTTCACTACACCCCCCCCCCCCCCAAACCCCGTTCTCTAATTAATGCATTTAGCCACTCCGTTAAATTTTAACCGCAGAAGATTTTAATATGTTAATGGCAAGGATTGATCCATATTATATAAATATTGGAGATATGATTATTAGGAAAGCAGAAACATACAAATGTCTAGGCACAACCTTCAACAGAAGCAACACAGTAAGCGAGGAAATTGAAATCAGAGTACAGATAGGGAATAAAATATACTTTGGCTTGCAACACCTGTTAAAATCCAAAATCCTGTCCCAAAACACCAAAATAACAATCTACAAAGCTATGATAAGACCAGCCGTCATGTATGAAGTACAACAAAGAAAGATGAACAACAATTGCGGTTCTTTGAGAACAAGATCCTAAGAAGAATCTTTGGGCCGGTAAAGGATACCAACAGTGGAGAATGGAGAGCTAGAAAGAACATTGAACTGAAGGGCTTATTTAAATCCCAACAAATTATAAATGTCTTGAAACTGAACAGACTACGCTGGCTGGGGTATGTAGAAAGAATGGAAGAGAACAGAGAAACGAAAATTATGTATGCACATGAGATGAGGGAAACAAGACCAAGAGGTAGACCAAGACAGAGATGGAAAGATTGACTGATTGACTGATTGATCTTTATTTCAAAAGGGTTAAGAATTGGGCACGCAGGCCCGTCTGACATTCTGCCCTTTATCATACATCTTTCACTCTATTCCAGACATTCTACAAATATGCTGTTCATGTAACAAACATAACTAACATTGAAGCTGAGAGACATCAAATAAAATATAACATTTACGTTTCGCTCTTAAACATTCACTCTGTATAGAAGTAACTACATACATTATAAATGACTATCTACTAAACAAAATTTTCGGGACTATTCAGAAAACAATTAATTGTATTCGGTGTCTGTAAGAGCAGCTTAAGATAACTTTTAAGTTTTATAATTCATGGAGGCATGTAGTCGACATCAAATAGATATTGGTAAAGCTTGTAGTTGTAGGAAGGAGTATAATTTATATTTTTTATATAGGATGGGAGGGTATTCCAAAGATAAGCAGCAGAATAACTAAAGCTTTTCTTGTAAAGATCAAGTCTAGGTTTTGGAAGTCATATGTTGTTCAAGCGTTGGCTGCACTTTGGGCTAAATTTAAACAGGTTCCATAGATAAGGCGGGGCATGCCGTGAAAGAATTTGATGTACTAACATGGCTTTGTTGAAGAGGAACCTGTTCTTAAGGGGTAGTATTTTGATACGTTTGTGATGATTAGTTGTTTGTGCTTGATCTTTGTCACTAATGAGCTTTACTGCTCGCTGTGAAGACAACATAGTAGAGGATATGAAAGAAACTGATGTCACTATCTGGAGAGAGAAGATCAGGAATAGAGAGGAATGGAGGTGAACTATATCTGCAGCAATCAGCCTTAATGGCTCGGAAAGCTGCAGAAGAAGAAGAAGAAGAAGAATTGCAAGCATTTAAAGCTACTGGTCAGCAGCCATGACAGCCAGACAGACAGACAGATGGATAAGTAAGCAATCAAAACAGAACATAAAATCAGAAGGTTAAATCAACATACCCACTAATACCGGAAACTGTGAAGCGAACGAACATAGCACTTATATCAGTTCTCCACGTAATCCTCTTGCAGGTGGACGCACTTGCTGTATCGTTCCACTACCTTCTTTATTCCTAAGAAGAAACTCATGTATCCAGGTCTCCAACGCTTCCTTAATCTCATCCAACGTAAATCTGCCACCGCATAGATCCTTTCTAAGCGGGCCGAAGACGTGATTATCGCGTGGCACCAGATCGGGGCTGTACAATAGAAGAGGAAGACGTTCAAACCGCAGCTGTTGCATTGTCGATATGAGCTAGCACGCACCAGGTTGATGTTCGACCAGGCGGGACTTGGTCGGTCACACTTGTTCGTCCCGCTTTACATTTATGTACTCATTCATAAAGTTATGGTTGAGCTGCGCTGTTTTCAATTTCCTACTCACCCAACATGGCTCTTACACTGCATCTCTCCTAGATTTTCAGATGTGACAACCTGTTGTTTCTCTGAAGCTGTTTTGGCAGAGCTGAGGATGGGGTGGGGGAGAGAGATGTTGTGGGAGGGGGGGGGGGTACAACGTGGGCAAGGCACTTTCATCATACAAATTACCCATATGAAGAAGAATATGTGGGAGATAAACTGACAGAGGTCTAGGAAGCTAACAGAGGTTTGAGAAGCTAACAGAGGTTTGAGAAGCTAACAGAGGTTTGAGAAGCTAACAGAGGTTTGAGAAGCTAACAGAGGTTTGAGAAGCTAACAGAGGTTTGAGAAGCTGACAGAGGTTTGAGAAGCTGACAGAGGTTTGAGAAGCTGACAGAGGTTTGAGAAGCTGACAAAGGTCTAAGAAGCTGACAGAGGTTTGAGAAGCTGACAGAGGTTTGAGAAGCTGACAAAGGTCTAAGAAGCTGACAGAGGTTTGAGAAGCTGACAGAGGTTTGAGAAGCTACAAAGGTCTGAGAAACTGACAGAGGTCTGAGAAGCTGATAGAGGTCTGAGAAGCTGACAGAGGTGTGTGGTTCATTTTTACAACAAACAAACAAAAAAAAAAGATATAAAGACTGAGGAAAGTGAGCAGAAACAAGAATGGCAGAAAAAGGGATGAGCACGTATAAATGAAGAACGTACAACAATGTACAATGTTCTGATATGTACAAAACTATCATCTTGCTGCTTGTAGTCTTCTAAAACGACAAAACGTGCATACACATAGACAAGCATTGGAAAGATAAAGATAACTGAATATAGGAAGAAGATAAAAGTAATACTGAACCCTAGACTAAATTAATTTTAACCTTTCAGTCTAAAGATCATGATCTCTCAGTTAAAGATTCGTGATGTGCTGACGGCTGGAACGAGATCATGCGTGAATGACGCAGATCTAGATTCATCCGTAAACTTAAAAACTGGAAAACGATGAATAAATACTTAGTTTATTCTCACCCTCTTTGCTGTAAACGCAGTGAAGAGCTATGGCCCTCAAGCTGTTAGCCTCTGAGCCTCAGAAGGTTAGGTTCTACTTTCTGCCTCGTTACTGCGGTTTCTCAACACCAGGATCAGGTACCACATTTTTAAACTGAAAGTTTTGAAGCAAACTGTGAGCCATTCTATAACTTAATGCCTTAACATGCCTCAATAACTGCTGCTCTAACTCCCCCACCCCTCCTCCGCATACAATTTCTTTTATATATATATATATATATATATATATATATATATATATATATATATATATATATATATATATACATTCTACTTCTGTCACTTTTACAACTTAGTTACACTCAAAAATATTAATATGTAAAGAAAGTCTGTAACCTATAACTCTTCTAACCTATTACCTTTTTTGTAGTTCAGAAACACCAAAAAAAAAAAAAAGAAATTTTGCTAGTAATTCCACTTACCAACATCTCAAGAATACGAGCAATCTCCTGGTAAATCCTGACAAGCGAGGCAGTAATCACGTGAATTGTGAGACTACTCCGTACAAAGGAACAAATCACACACAAAAAATGATTCCCAGTTTACCCTGTCTGTCTTGTGTCAAAGAAACTCTTCACAAAGCGGGTTGACACACGTGCCAACTCTGAAAAAAGTGTGGCCAGGTTTTCTACTGCAGTCTCTAGTCAAACTGGGGGAAATAGATACAGCGGGAAGCGGTTCTCAAACAGTGTCATCTTGGCCATAAAGTTAGTGACATGTCATCTTGGCTATAAAATTAGTGACGTGTCATCTTGGCTATAAAGTTAGTGGCGTGTAATCTTGGCTATAAAGTTAGTGGCGTGCAATCTTTGCTATAAAGTTAGTGGCGTGCAACCTTGGCTATAAAGTTAGTGGCGTGCAATCTTGGCTATAAAGTTAGTGGCGTGTAATCTTGACTATAAAGTTAGTGGCGTGCAACCTTAACTATAAAGTTAGTGGCGTGCAACCTTAACTATAAAGTTAGTGACGTGCAACCTTAACTATAAAGTTAGTGGCGTGCAACCTTGGCTGTAAAGTTAGTGGCCTGCAACCTTAACTATAAAGTTAGTGACCTGCAACCTTGGCTATAAAGTTAGTGGCGTGCAACCTTGACTATAAAGTTAGTGGCGTGCAATCTTGGCTATAAAGTTAGTGGTGTGCAACCTTGACTATAAAGTTAGTGGCGTGGGGGAACTGCAATGAAAATGCTTCAAATAGCGAATTTTTAGATATTAGATAAAGGGGAAAAGACGCAGAACGAGTGAGATAGTACTCAGCGACGAAAAGCTGAATGCTTGCGGCCACATCTGACCAAGACCCTATTCTATCTCCCAGTGGTACCCCTAGAGAGAGACAATAGGCTGGCCTACTGAATCGGAGCCGCACACAGGAAGACAAGTCAGGGACCTAAATTTACCCTGGGCGGAAGTTGCACCTGTTGGATCTCACAAAGCGGATAACGGTGACACAAGGCAACCATGTTTGAGTCGTGTCTTCTATCTCCTGGAAATGCCAGGCGGTCTTCTTTGCACCTGACGCTGTCAATGTGCTGAGGTACATTCTATCGGCTTGGCGTTCTATTCTATTGGTTTTGACGGCCATTTTTACAGTCCTTGCGTGGAGCAAAGAAAGGCAGGGGACATGCAGTACCTTTTTTTTAAGCAGACTTCACCGCCAATGGCGATCCCCGCCCCGTTAGTCAAGCTAGGCCTGTTACTGGGGGTACCAACGGAGAAGCAGGATAGGGTCTTGATCAGCTGTGGTTCGCTGACCCTGACGCTAGCATGTCAAGGTTTTGGTCACTGGTTGGCATATCGGACAACATGTTCTCCCTTGCACCCTTCTAAAGAAGAAGAAGAAGAAGAAGAAATGCGATACTGCAAGAAAATGATAAGCCCCGGAATCTCTGTGAAAGCTAGGGGCCGAGCAAGTTCTTGCAGACAGCACTCCGTGGGATAAGAGCGCATGATGATGATGATGATGACGATGATGATGAAACCTGAACAAGTTACTGTCATATGAAACACTATACCGTAGGGTTACTATCACATGTACATGTCACAATCTTCATACACTGACAATTGTACCACTTTAGTCCTTCTCTTAAGCTGTGTACATGGAATTCCAAACACCGCTATCTGTTGCCATAGGAAGCTCATCGCCGAAATATTGATTGATGTTTTCTGATGATTTTTTTTTATCCCTTCGCTCGTTCTTTTATTGTGGAGGGGGGGGGGGGAATATGAAAAAAGAAATACCAGATTCTTAAAATGAAACTATAAAAAGGGCAATTTTAACAAAATCCAGCAACCTGACCTTTGACCCTGGCAGAGATAGATATTTAGCTTGCTTTTTGCTGCGCATTAATCCTAGATTATGTGCTGTTTCTGCTCTATCTCTGGCTACATAGATTATTTGTTAATCTCCTTCAGGCTAGAGACTACCAATCCGGGATCAGTCGGTGCCAGGTTACGTGGGAGAATTCTAGACAAGGTTTTGGGAGTAAGTCATAGGAATAGTGGTATCTATCTATCTATCTATCTATCTATCTATCTATCTATCTATCTATCTATCTATCTATCTATCTATCTATCTATCTATCTATCTATCTATCTATCTGTCTGTCTGTCTGTCTATCCATCTATCTATCTATCTATCTATCTATCTATCTATCTATCTATCTATCTATCTATCTATCTGCAGTCAGTCAGTCTGTCTGTCTGTCTGTCTGTCTATCTATCTGTCTATCTGTCTATCTGTCTATCTGTCTGTCTGTCTGTCTATCTGTCTGTCTATCTATTCCCTCTCTTTTCCCTCTCCATGTACCTCTACCCTCTCTCTGCCTCTCCAACCTCTCTATCTCTTCATCTCTCTGCCCTTTCTGTCTCTCTACCCTCTCTCTGCCTCTCTCCCCTCTCTATGTCTCTCTACCCTCTCTCTATGTCTCTCTACACTCTCCATCTCTCTCTACCCGCTCTCTCTCTTTACCCTAACTCTGTCCCCTCTCTATGTCTGTCTACCTTATCTATCTCTCTACCCTCTCTACGTCTGTCTCTACCCTCTCTGTCCTCAATATGTCTCTCTACCCTCTCTACGTCTCTCTCTCTACCCTCTCTATGTCTCTCTCTACCCTCTCTACGTCTCTCTCTACCCTCTCTGTCTATCTCTATCCTCAGTATGTCTCTCTACCCTCTCTACGTCTCTCTCTACCCTCTCTATCTCTATCCTCAATACGTCTCTCCACCATCTCTATGTCTCTCTACCTCTCTCTGTCTCTCTGCCTATCTGTGTCTCTCTAATCTCTCTCTGTCTCTCTCCCCCTCTCTGTGTCTTCTCTCTCTTACTCTTCCTATATCTGATTTCCTTGCCTCTTTCTGTCTCTTTTTCTTGTTGCTCTCTCTCTCTTACTCTTTTCATCTCTGCTTTCCTTGCCTGTTTCTGTCTCCATGTGCTCTTTCTCTCACTTTCAGTTTTCTCCATTTTATTCTTTCCATCTCTGCTTTCCCTACCTTTTTCTGTCTCTATGTGCTCTCTCTCTCTCTCTCTCTCTCTCTGAAGATTTTAACAGTATTTTCAAAATTCTTTTCGTTCAAAAGACGAGTAAAGACAGAATATGCCTAAGTAGCCGGTCTAGTTTGAATATACTCCAGTAGCTGATCTAGTTTGAATATACCTCAGTAGCTGATCTAGTTTGAATATACCCCAGTAGCCGATCTAGTTTGAATATACCCCAGTAGCCGATCTAGTTTGAATATACCCCAGTAGCCGGTCTAGTTTGAATATATCTCAGTAGCCGATCTAGTTTGAATATACCCCAGTAGCCGGTCTAGTTTGAATATATCTCAGTAGCCGATCTAGTTTGAATATACCCCAGTAGCTGGTCTAGTTTGAATATGCCTCAGTAGCTGTTCTAGTTTGGGCACGTCGCTGACTGTGGAAATAAATTTGTAACGAAAACGACGTCGAATTTGACTTCCTGGAACACCTTAAACCGGACGTGCAGACGGTCTAATTTTAACAGTGTACTTGGACTGGTGCCGATAAGTCAAAGTAGGTTGCATGTCCTGCTGCTTTATGAAGTTTTCAGTAGGGTAAGAGACTTCTTTTAAATTGACTGTTAGTTATGAAAGTATTAGCAAGCGTTTCTGTGATATACGCAGAGCAACGATCACATCCAGATACACAACTACAACTTAGATAACAACAGCACAGAATGAAAACCTCTGATTCTCTCCATAACTACAGAAAACAGTGTAGTAACTTGGAAAAATGTGGAGTACAAACAATAAGCTTTATTGATGGGTACTGATTGTAGATGACGAGTGAGGTGAAGAATGTCAGCGAGAAAAAAATTACACATAGGCTCCACTCCCGGCAAGACAGCAGTTTGCCACATGAGAGGGAGTGATCTACATTCTCACTCACCCAGAACAGCAATCGAACATAATGAATGAACAAAGAGTTGCAACTTCCGCATATCACGAATATATATCACTGTGTCTCACAAAAATCACATATATAATTTCAGAAAAACTGGTCTCAACACAATCTTAACAAATAGAACTAATTCTACATTCTTTAGTTCTATACTTTCCGCTGAACGTAAACCAAACTCAGCACAGCACAAATAATAACAGTAACAGCTAGATCAAACATCCTATCCAACTCATCCTAAACTGAACTAAAACTGAACTTCTTCTTCTTTCGCTTCTACCACCTAGATCGCCCCGTGGTCACACTGAATTTACTCCTGTGGTCCACAATAGATCCCCGAGAGGAACACATGAGGTTCATAGTATCGCGGGACTTGAGCCTGTACTCTTGGTGGGTCTCAGAAGCGGGATTGCGTGACACCGTGGTTTTTGTTGTTCCAGTTTAATCTAGAGTTGGACTTTCTCACTGGAAAACATCGACGTGTTTTAGATATCCGTATATCCCCACCGGATGAGAGGTGGTTGCCCATCTAGTCCAGCGTTGGACTGTCTCACCGGAAAACCTCAGCGTGATTAGGATACGCATTCATCCCAGCCGGGTGAGAGGTGGTTGCCTATCTAGACTACCCTGGTCCAGTGTCTCCGACTTCAGCATTTTGTGGCGGTGGCCGCTCCCCTTCCTAGTTGTGACCAGGACGGAGCTTTTGTCCAGGAGGACGAATCGTCGCCGCTAGAAGCTTTCACCCCTGTGTTAAGTTGGTTTTGGCATATTTCACCGGTATGGGTGTATATCGGACGTGGTCGGCCTCTAGAGCAGAGGTGCTGTGGTATGAGTAGCTCTCGTCGCGAGACTACTGGATATACCGATTAATCTTCACTTTATCCTTTCCATCACCTTTTCACGGCGGCGCCACTCGGCAAACCTATTCGCATTTTCTTAATTGGCCGGGAGGAGTTTCACCCCACGCGCGGCATACGAAGAATCTCACCAGCAGCATCTTAGTTTAATCCCTGGGTTAATACGGTTCAGGCAATACACCCGGTATGGGTGCACATAGAACGTGGCAGACCTCCAGAGCAGAGGTGACATGATTTGAGCAGTCCTGACCTCGAGAATACTGATTACTTCACTTAATCCTTTCTTCGACCTTTTCCACGGTGGCGCTGCGCGGCAAACCAATTGGCACCTTTCTTTACTGGCCCAAAGGACCCCCACTTCACGCACTGCAGCTGAAGAATCTCGCCAGCAGCGGGTTTTAAATCAGAGTTTTCCTTCCCTCATATGAGCTACCAAACAATATTTTATTCTACCCGAAGCGTCTGGTTTTCAGGCGCCAGATATTCTCCTTCGCCCCTTCTCCCGTCAGTTTGAACAGTTTCGCCACGAGAAGGCCCGGAGCTGGACTTGACTGTCTTAGGCTATTTGAGACGCACGCCTTGGAGACATTTAATTGGAGTGGAGAGCGTATCCTCCACCCCACCTCCGGCTGAAACTGAACTAATCTATAACACATCTGATACTCAATACTGAACTCTCTCAAAAAATCTATCTCTTAAATATCAAGTACATTTTCTCACCATATGTTTCCAGAACTTTCTTTTTTTTTACAAACATGTCCCTGAAATTATTTAAGTGACTCATTTCGTCTGGTTATGTCAACCAAGATATTCCACTTTTTGACACTTCCAACTTTTCTTAACTATCACATGAGATTTACCAGACGTCAAGGTTAAGTGGGCTGATTATAATATATTTTTAAAACATTACGTAAAGAGGTGAATTAAAGCAGGCCCTAACTCAGCCTATCTTAACTAATCTACCAATTATATCCCTTTATCTGTAACTTATCTTATAGCCTTCCCGTGCCGTTAAACGTCACATAGGGCTCACAAGGTAGTTCGCCAACTTTTCCTGTTTCGGCGAGTCTTTTAAACTCATCAAGGGATTTTATGCTTGTTAATTTAGCCTCTCTGAACAATGTCCTCTTAGAGTTTCACGCTGTCGACCTGTTTTTTCTTTGGCCTGTTGTGTTCCACTTGAGATCATGTTTTGGGATTCTCTGATCGTTTCCTCTCATCACGTGACTAACATATGTCCATCTCCTTTTCCTGATCACCCATGAGACTGGTTGTTGGTCAGTCATCTGTTTGGGGCCGACGAATGAGCTCCTCAGAGTTGGCATCCCTGATGCTCTGTTGGTTTCTCTTCGAGTTTCCGTAACGATATCTTTTTTCCCATCTGGAGTCGCCTCTAGATAGGTACCAGGATAAGGTTGTTAGCCTTATGCCCAACTCCCGGTACTGTAACTAATTACTTAGAAAAGATATGCTATCACATTATGTCGACCTTGGGAAGAGCGAGGCCTCTACAAGCTTCAAACTCATGGCACAGAAACAGGAAACTGACCACCAGAATTTAGTCATGTGATGTAGTATGTGTTGTAGTAAGTGTTGTAGTAAGGGTTGTTGTATGTGCTGTAGTACAGGTTATTGTATGTGTTGTAGTTTTGATTATTGTATGTATTGTAGTATGGGTTGCTGTGTGTGTTGTAGTATGGGTTGTATGTGCTGTAGTATGGGTTGCTGTATGTGTTGCAGTAAGGGTTGGTGCGTGTGTTGTAGTACGGGCTGCTATATGTGTTGTAGTGTGGGCTGCTTTATGTGGTGTAGTATGCTATGATAATCTAGAGAAGACCGTCTTGGAAGGGTAAATAATAGGAAAAAGAAAGAGAGGAAGACCATGGCGAAGATGGCTGCAAGACATCGTTGATGATCTGCAAATGGATGCGTCAGCAGCAGGCCATCTTGCTCACAACCGAGAGGCCTACAGGTGTGCTGTTAGGGAGGCAAAGTTCCACAAGGGACATGCAAAATAAATGAATGAATGAAGAGTATGGCTGCAATATGTTGAAGTATGGGTTGTTGCATGTGTTTTATTTCGGTTGACCTGTGTGTTTTAGCATGGTTACAGTATATTGAAGTATGGCTTGTTGCATGTGTTATATTATTTGTTGTTGTATGTGTTGTGGTATGGTTGCAGTATGTTGAAAAATTGGTTGCTGCAAATATTATATTATGGATTGCCGTATATGTTGTAGTATAGATTGTGTTGTAGTTGCTATATATGTTGTAGTTTTGATTTCTGTATGGGTTGTACTATAGGTTGTGGTATGTGATTATTATGGGTTGCTGTATGTGTTGTAGTATGGGTTTGTGATAAAACGAACGAACAAAGACAGGTAAAATCTATGTGAGTTCAGTTTCCAGATTTGGACACGGAGGTTGGGGTGGTGGAGTTAAGAAAGTAGTCAACTGGGTAAAAGACCCGGAGAGTGAATGGAGTGAAATAGAGGTCTGAAGACGGCTGATTGGAGTATGTTGTTTTGATGATGACGATGATGATGATGATAATGATGATGATGATGATGATGATGATGATGATGATAGCTGTATTTCTTTGTCTGATGTAAGCAGAGCATGCCTGACAGAAGTATCATCACCTGTCATTGTCAGAGTTATCATGTTTCCTGAGAACTTGCCAATCTTCATCGTCCAGGATTAAACAACTCCAGATGTTCTGACCAGCGGGTGTTGTTACCTGCTTTTGGGTGTCCTGTCTGGAGATTGTTCCTGTAGTTGTTGCAGGCATGACCACAACTTAAGAATAACTTTACTTAATAATTTTTCTCCACTATATGATCACTTATATAGACCACAATTTAAGAATAACTTTAATAACTTTTCTCTACTATATGATCACTTATATAGACCACAACTTAAGAATAACTTTGCTTAATAACTTTTCTCTACTATATGATCACTTATATAGAACACAACTTAAGAATAACTTTACTTAATAACTTTTCTCCACTATATGATCACTTATATAGACCACAATTTAAGAATAACTTTACTTAAGAACTTTTTTCTACTATATGATCACTTATATAGAACACAACTTAAGAATAACTTTATTTAATAACTTTTTTCTACTATATGATCACTTATATAGACCACAATTTAAGAATAACTTTGCTTAATTACTTTTCTATACTATATGATCACTTAATAGACCACAATTTAAGAATAACTTTACTTAATAACTTTTCTCTACTATATGATCACTTATATAGACCACAACTTAAGAATAATTTTACTTAAGAACTTTTCTCTACTATATGATCACTTATATAGAACACAACTTAAGAATAACTTTACTTAATAACTTTTCTCTACTACATGATCACTTATACAGAACAGAAAGAAAACCAACACCCACATGCAGCCAAAGAAAGAGGTCTTGTGTTACAGTGTGATGTTCTGTCTTGTGTTATAGAGTGATGTTCTCTCTTGTGTTAAAAAGTGATGTTCTGTCTTGTGTTATAGAGTGATGTTCTGTCTTGTGTTACAGAATGATGCTCTGTCTTGTGTTACAGCATGATGTTCTGTCTTGTGTTATAGAGTGATGTTCTCTCTTGTGTTAAAAAGTGATGTTCTGTCTTGTGTTATAGAGTGATGTTCTGTCTTGTGTTACAGAATGATGCTCTGTCTTGTGTTACAGCATGATGTTCTGTCTTGTGTTATAGAATGATGCTCTGTCTTGTGTTATAGAATGATGTTCTGTCTTATGTTACAAAGTGATGTTCTGTCTTATGTTACAGAGTGATGTTCTGTCTTGTGTTACATACTGATGTTCTGTCTTGTGTTATAGAATGATGTTCTGTCTTGTGTTATAGAGTGATGTTCTCTCTTGTGTTAAAAAGTGATGTTCTGTCTTGTGTTATAGAGTGATGTTCTGTCTTGTGTTACAGAATGATGCTCTGTCTTGTGTTACAGCATGATGTTCTGTCTTGTGTTATAGAGTGATGTTCTCTCTTGTGTTAAAAAGTGATGTTCTGTCTTGTGTTATAGAGTGATGTTCTGTCTTGTGTTACAGAATGATGCTCTGTCTTGTGTTACAGCATGATGTTCTGTCTTGTGTTATAGAATGATGCTCTGTCTTGTGTTATAGAATGATGTTCTGTCTTATGTTACAAAGTGATGTTCTGTCTTATGTTACAGAGTGATGTTCTGTCTTGTGTTACATACTGATGTTCTGTCTTGTGTTATAGAATGATGTTCTGTCTTGTGTTATAGAGTGATGTTCTGTCTTGTGTTACAGAGTGATGTTCTGTCCTGTATTATAGAGTGATGTTCTGTCTTGTGTTATAGAGTTATGTTCTGTCTTGTATTATAGAGTTATGTTCTGCCTTGTGTTATAGAGTGATACTCTGCCTTTGTTATAGAGTGATGCTCTGCCTTGTGTTACAGAGTGATGTTCTGTCTTGTGTTATAGAGTGATGCTCTGCCGTGTGTTATAGAATGATTTTCTGTCTTGTGTTATAGAGTGATGTTCTGTCTTGTGTTATAGAGTGATGTTCTGTCTTGTGTTACATACTGATGTTCTGTCTTGTGTTATAGAATGATGTTCTGTCTTGTGTTATAGAGTGATGTTCTCTCTTGTGTTAAAAAGTGATGTTCTGTCTTGTGTTATAGAGTGATGTTCTGTCTTGTGTTACAGAATGATGCTCTGTCTTGTGTTACAGCATGATGTTCTGTCTTGTGTTATAGAGTGATGTTCTCTCTTGTGTTAAAAAGTGATGTTCTGTCTTGTGTTATAGAGTGATGTTCTGTCTTGTGTTACAGAATGATGCTCTGTCTTGTGTTACAGCATGATGTTCTGTCTTGTGTTATAGAATGATGCTCTGTCTTGTGTTATAGAATGATGTTCTGTCTTATGTTACAAAGTGATGTTCTGTCTTATGTTACAGAGTGATGTTCTGTCTTGTGTTACATACTGATGTTCTGTCTTGTGTTATAGAATGATGTTCTGTCTTGTGTTATAGAGTGATGTTCTGTCTTGTGTTACAGAGTGATGTTCTGTCCTGTATTATAGAGTGATGTTCTGTCTTGTGTTATAGAGTTATGTTCTGTCTTGTATTATAGAGTTATGTTCTGCCTTGTGTTATAGAGTGATACTCTGCCTTTGTTATAGAGTGATGCTCTGCCTTGTGTTACAGAGTGATGTTCTGTCTTGTGTTATAGAGTGATGCTCTGCCGTGTGTTATAGAATGATTTTCTGTCTTGTGTTATAGAGTGATGTTCTGTCTTGTGTTATAGAGTGATGTTCTGTCTTGTGTGATGTTCTGTCGTCCTTGACTCAGACATTGACACTTACCTCTCTCATGAATTCTCCAGTTCGTCTCTGGTTTTCAGCATCCACCCATGGGAACTTTTCTTGTAGGAAAAGGGGAGGGTGGGTCTGGTCAGGTCTTCTGTCTGAGAGAGTTGCGTGCTTGGCAACTCTGGAGGATGTGATGTTTTGGGCGTCTTGCTCTTTTGCTACAGGCACATATGTCTGCTTGAGCAATGTTCAGCTTCTGGCATAGATGATGTCTCAGCCGCGGTGCCCTTTTCTCCAGTCAGAAAACTGTCATTTGGTCATTTCTTGAAAGTTTGTAGTATTCCTCGGCCACTGGCCTTCTTTTCCCTGCTCCAGAAGGGGCCAGGTACCTGTTTCTACTGCTCAGTGACTGGGGCGCGTCTGAGTAGACTTGAAGTAGCGACCTTGCTGCGAGAGGTGAACGCACAAGTCACTGCGCCAGTCAGTCAATCATTTGCATGATCCTTGCGGAACTTTGCCTCCCTAACAGATCTCCTGTATTCCTCTCGCTTGTAAGCAAGGTGTCCTGCTGCTTATGCATCCATTTGCAGATTATCAAATATGTCTTGCAGCCATCTTCGCTTTGGTCTTTTTCTCTTTCTTTTTTCCCATTATGTACCCTTCCAGTAAGGTCTTCTCTAAATTATCAAGACGTTTAATGTGTCCAAAACATTTAAGTTTTCTCTGTTTAATCCTATTTACTCTCCAGCTTTCTTCAATATCCAGTTCTTCTTCTTCTTCTTCTTCTTCGTCTTCTTCTCACAAACAGAATGGTAACGGGCTCTACCTCACAAGTCCTTTGGAAGCTCGTCTTAAATTGAAAGAAGAGTTCTCGTGCGAGAGAAACATAACTTGATTTTCCTCAATGCTCACATTTCGGAGTGTTCCAAAACATAACAGGCAGATCGGACAAACAATATACTCACATTTCGGAGTGTTCCAAAACATAACAGGCAGATCGGACAAACAATATACTCACATTTCGGAGTGTTCCAAAACATAACAGGCAGATCGGACAAACAATATGCTAACAAACATGTTTACTTCCAAGAGAAAAGAAAGTGTTTGAGACCTCAATGTTCAAGTTCTCATGGTCTGAAACTAACAGTCCTCTCTCTGCCATTATTCTCTGGAGTAAGTACGGCATAGTCATTATGTTTTGTTGTTGTTTCATGAAAGCTGACTAAAGGAAGTCTGGCGCTGGTCTATAAATACTCTCACTTTGTGAAAGCTATCTGTCCAGCTTCTAACTTCACAATGTAAATGTTACTTAAACACACAAATATTCACACCATGGATCATAGACTCTTCTCAGCTGACGATATAATGAGGTGTTTTTTGCTCTTTTCATCGATTTCTTCTTCTTCATATAACTGGCGCATCGTCTGTAATGATCAATGTTTCCGGTGTTGAACCAACACTGCTTCAAAATGTTCACAAACAGACACAAAGGATGACGTGGCTGAACTTAGAAACCTGTTTGTCTTCATGTTACTATTTCAGCCAACCAGACAACTTGAGAGAAGTTACACCAACAACCCAGATACAGCGGAAGTGACCAAAAAAAAAGATAAAAGTGAAAGATAATTGCAGACTTGAAGTAAATAGTGTAAAAACTGACACGCTCTTTGAGTCTTATTTCCGACCGATCTTCTATTATGGCAGCCTGAGAACCAAGGTTATGAAATCTAAGCACTGGGAACATCTAAAAAAACTTGGCCAAATTTCTATTCACATTTATTGACTAATTATTGCATGTTTTTTTTAAAATCAAAGCCATTAGGAAAAGAAGTGCTGTTACAGGCAGTTTACAGATTAGCAGGAAAGGTTTGATATACATATTTTAGCCACTTTCTAGTGACATAAATTCTTCATTTAAAAGTTGTTAACACTTATTGTTAAAATTTGTTTTTCACTTTAAATTTCTGAATTGTAATGTTATATAAAGTAAGAAACTCTCTGCCACAGAAAGCGAAACAGTCACACAATTTCTCACATCATTAGCCTGTTTGTTTCTCTGCTTTATTTTTCATAAACTGAAGATTTGACACAGGCTTTTGTTATCTGTGGCTTTATTTGGCTAATTTTGTTTCCTTGAACTCTGTTTATTTTACTTCTCCTGTACACTTATTTGCTACTTAGTTGGCGAAGGTTGTTTTTTTCATAAAAAGAGAAAAAAATAGCTTGAAATTTTATTTATGCTTTTTCTTCATTGCATGATTGTGCACGTTTGCTCCTCATTCGTGTATGGCGGATGAGTTTGTGTGTAATAAGTAGTGATAGCTCAATACACAACACATAAATAAACGAACATTTCACGTTGACACGAACTCTACATTGAAGAACAGGTCCAAGCAAAAGCCCAACTCCAAGATCCCATATATACATAGTCCAACTTTAATTACTTTCTCGGTTCTCGCGTGGTCAGAAAAATATCTGGCATACGCCCATCCTCCAGCAACACACAGCTGTTCTCTCTCCCCAGACGTCCTGCCTCACAGCTGTTCTCTCTCCCCAGAAGTCCTGCCTCACAGCTGTTCTCTCTCCCCAGTAGTCCTGCCTCACAGCTGTTCTCTCTCCCCAGTAGTCCTGCCTCACAGCTGTTCTCTCTCCCCAGAAGTCCTGCCTCACAGCTGTTCTCTCTCCCTAGAAGTCCTGCCTCACAGCTGTTCTCTCTCCCTAGAAGTCCTACCACACAGCTGTTCTCTCTCCCTAGAAGTCCTACCACACAGCTGTTCTCTTTCCCTAGAAGTCCTACCACACAGCTGTTCTCTCTCCCTAGAAGTCCTACCACACAGCTGTTCTCTCACCCTAGAAGTCCTACCACAAACCCCCTCGTGAGAAGAAGCTCAGTAGCAACTCGGTCACATGACCAGATGACCAACGTCCACGTCGTCACTTGCTTAAACCTGTGCTATGGTAAAGCCTGCACAGTTAAACCTGTGCTATGGTAAAGCCTGCACAGTTAAACCTGTGCTATGGTAAAGCCTGCACAGTTAAACCTATGCTACGGTAAAGCATGCACAGTTAAACCCATGCTACGGTAAAGCCTCCACAGTTAAACCTGTGCTATGGTATTATTATAAGTAATTTCTTGATATCATAATTCTTTGCCAAATGAAATTCTCACACTTGTTTTGAATATCCAGTTTCAGGCGGTTTGTTACAGAGAATGAACACGTACAAATATAAAAGTTCTTGATTGAGGAAATAGAACACGATAGTTCTGTGTGAACATACAGAAAAAAAAGGAATCATAGTCTTAAGGAAGAGGCAATGAAAAATCTTTGAACAAGTTGTGAGAAAACGCAAGCTACAGATTCTGACAATCACTGGAAAACTTGAGGGGGAAAAGAGAAAGGCAATAAGAAAGCCAGAAAAATTCGGAATGATTTGGTCAAGTGCCGCAGAAAAAAAGAGCACTCAGTTTAAGAGCATAGAAAACAGAACAGTAAAATGGTATAGGGTTCAGAGAGTAGATATGTTGTTGATATCTTCATAGACAAGAAGACACATGGAGGCAAGTTAAGCAACAGAATACAGGATATGATAGCCACACACTCTGCCAAGTTCCCAGGTGAGAGTACTCAAACATCAAGTCATTCTACACGCTCTGCTAAGTTTACAGATGAGGATACTCAAATATCAAGTCAATCTACAAGCTCTACCAAGTTCCCAGGTGGGAACACTCAAGCATCACGTCAATCCATATGCTCTACCAAGTTACCAGGTGGGAAAACGCAAACATCAAGTCAGTCCATACGCTCCACCAAGTTCCCAGGTAAGGGACTCAAACGTCAAGCCAATCCACACGCTCTGTCAAATTCCCAGGTAAGGCTACTCAAACATCAAGTCAATCCACACGCTATACCAAGTTCTCAGGTGAGGACACTCAAACATCAAAGAAATCTACACGCTCTACCAACCTCCCAGGTGAGGGCACTCAAACATCAAGTCAGTCCACATGCTCTATCAAGTTACCAGATGAGGTCATTCAAACATCAAATCAATCCACACGCCATATTCCCAGGTGGGGGCATTCAAACATCAAGTCAGTCAGGCGCTCAGATCAATACAACAGGATGCCATGTTTGATGGCATGCACGAATATTTAATATCTGTCTGGCATATGCCTCCATAAATAACTACGTGGACATAGACATTGACAGACATAATCATCGTGACATTTCGTCAGCAGATATCAAATATGACACAGAAACTGTCTTCTAACAGGACACTGGCCAGGATGGGATGCAGGTGACAGCAGGTACACACACTAACTAGTCTTCTAGACCCGATACAGTCGCCGCTACTTGAAATTGACCGCCTGTGGCCTCAGTCCGACCGAGCCCCTTTAAGAACGGACCCGACGTTCGCACTTATAAACCTCTTGCCGACGTCTGTAGGCGATAACCAAAGGATCAGTTTTGGGAGCAGATTTTGAAGGGAAAAATGTGGAGTTTTAATAGCTTGTCTGCTCATAAATGTGGGTATACCATTTGAGAGGGGCTCGCAGTAATAGCAAGACATTCCGTTAGAAATCTGGGACTTTTCTCTGCTGATTGACGGAACATCGGATACTTTGGCGTTAGTTTACAAAGTTGAAAATACGTGCACAATTTTGTGCTTTTTTTTAACTCTTGTGTGCTTTTTTTTCTAACTTTTAGTACTCTTTAACTCTTGTATGTTTTATCTAAATTTTAGTACTGTTTAACTCCTGTGTGCTTTTTCTAACTTTTAGTACTCTTTAACTCTTGTATGTTTTATCTAAATTTTAGTACTGTTTAACTCCTGTGTGCTTTTTCTAACTTTTAGTACTCTTTAGCTCTTGTATGCTTTTTCTAACTTTTAGTACTCTTTAACTCTTGTATGCTTTATCTAAATTTTAGTACTGTTTAACTCCTGTGTGCTTTTTCTAACTTTTAGTAATCTTTAATTTTTGTATGGTTTATATAGCTTTTAGTACTTTTTAACTCTTGTATGCTTTATCTAATTTTAGTACTCTTTAACTCTTGCGTGCTTTTTCTAAATTTTAGTACTCTTTAACTCTTGTAACACACAATAATTAGTGTATAAGTATACAACTATACACGAAGCACTGCAGTAAAGCTGTGATACCAGAATGTATAAACTATGAAAAAAGTAGGAGCAGTTTTATTACTTAACAATTATAAAGTTGTGACGTTTCGGTGTGAGCCTTAATCATACAAAAACATACAGGACGAAGAAATAGGAGATAAAGTATAGATTCACATGAATACTATTAAAAAAATAAATCAATGAATAAAAATTAATAATGAATGGAGCACTTAGCTTTAACTGTAAGATATGGCTTGTTGGAAGCTGTGTGTCAGAAATGAGCATTGTAAGGTGTAGAGACTGTTTAAATGGAGACCTGTGATATGTGGTCGGTGGGTCAAAACTGGGGGTGGTGGGTAGGGAAACCATGGAGGGGAGAGAGAGTGGTGCAAAGTTAACCTAACCAGGAGAAGGTGAAATAGATGATTATAGTTAGGGTAGAGGGTTTGTAATATGATGCTGTGATGAGGTTCTGAACTATGTGTAACAAGTGAGAAGGGAGTGGAGCTTAGTAGAGAGGAATTATAATTGTTGAAGAGGAGAATGTTAGGTGTAGCTGAATAGAGAGTTTAACCCGTGTGGTTCAGGAGTCCCATAATCCTGAATGTAGCGGTTCTCAAACGCTAGGCGGCTTGTGTCATCTGCGTGACATTGTTTGATGACTTTGTTTATCAGAAAATCAGATTTGACTCTGTGATTGGGGCCATTGAAATGATTTGGGACTGGTTTCGAAGCATGCTGGGCGATATCGTACAGATATTTCTGCATGCAGTCCGCTAATCTGAAGCCAGTCTCATCAATCTACGTTATCATCGTTTGCATATGATGACATATATCACATTATGGGACTCGCATGTGAATCCCTCATGAAGAGTGAGGATAGTTTTGGGAAAGGTGATCGTTTTCATTTCCCAGACTACCGGGCAGGTAACGCGCGGGGGCGGTTACATTTTCTGGTGCCAACATATGTAAGGCTCTGCTAAGAATGGCTGTGGACGAGGATGTCCTTAATGTTTGGCTCACGTTTGTATGTCCACAGGGGCGGATCAGAGAAAATGTCGCGAGTGTCAGGGTCAAGGTGAATTATTGGCAAATGACGATAAAGAATTTTCTTAACCATCTGACCGTGCGGGTGGAAAGGCAGTACTAACTTAACTCTGTCAGATGGAGTAACAGGCTTTTTCCTGAATACTTCTTTGCGGCTCACTAGTTGGATACGGTTGAAGGCTTCACGAAGGACCTTTTCTGGGTAGTAGCAATGACGTAAAAACTCTAATAACTTGTTGGACTGATCAATAAAGTCCAAATTATCCTGACATATGCGGCGAAGACGGAAGAGTTGGGAGTATAGGATGGAGTTCTTACAGGCTTCATGATGGGAGTAGGTGTAAAGCAAATAGGTGTGGCTGTCGGTGGGCTTGTAAAATACAGAGGTGACAAGCCTGTTTGTGCCAATAGAAATTTTAATGTTTAAAAGTTGACACACTTGTTAGAAATTTCACAAGTGAATTTTATATTGTTATAATTAAGTGAATTGGCGAATTCAATAAATCCCGTAATGTGATATATGTTATCGTATGCAAACGATGCAGGATAACGTATATTGGTGAGACTGGCCTCAGATTATAGGACTGCATGCAGAAACATCTGTACGATATCACCCAGCATGCTTCGAAGAAACCAGTTCTAAATCATTTCAGTGGGCCCAATCACAGAGGCAAATCTGATTTTCTAGTAACAGCCATCAAACAATGTCACACAGATGACACAAGCCGCCTAGCGCTTGAGAACCGCTATATTCAGGATTATGCGACTCTGGAACGGGTTAAACTCTCTATTCAGCTACACCTAACATTCTCCTCTTCAACAATTATAATCCCTCTCTGCTAAGCTTCACTCCCTTCTCACTTGTTACACATAGTTCAGAACCTCATCACAGCATCATATTACAAACCCTCTGTCTTAACTATAGTCATTTATTTCACCTTCTCCTGGCTAGGTTAACATTGTACCACTCTCTCTCCCCTCCATGGTTTCCCCACCCACCACCCCTAGTTACGACCCACCGACCACACATCACAACTTTGTAATCGTTAAGTAATAAAGCTGCTCCTACTTTTTTCCTAATTTATACATTCTTTAACTCTTGTGTGCTTTTTCTAACTTTTAGCACTCTTCTCGTGTGTGCTTCTTTCTAACTTTTAATACTCTTTAACTCTTGTATGTTTAACTTTTAGTACTCTTTTACCGCAAACACAAATGCATGTTATATAATAACATGATGGATGCAGAATATTTAGCTCATTGTAGAGTATTAAATATAAAACCCATAATCAAACTTGTTAATCTAAAATGAAGAAAACTGACTGATCATGTTGCTCCGAATAGCGTCCAAACGTTAAACTTGATCCGACAGCGTGCTATGTACACGCTTTGCCACAGTAACGGGAGTCTACGCTTTTGCTATACTCTGTCAGATCAATCCCTCTTTACAGGTATCGTGGGCCGCACAAAGCGAGAAACATGACCCTTTCCTGGTTGCGGTGAGATATAACAAATAACTGAGCAATCTCTCTCTCTCTCTCTCTCTCTTTTCTCTCTCCTTTTCTCTTTTTCTCCTTCTCTTCTCTTTCTCTCTCTCTCTCTTTCTCTTCATTAGTTTCTCACTTTCTTCTCTCTATTTTTTCTCTGTCTCTCCATTTATCTCTCTTTTCTCTTTCTCTTCCATGTTCTCTCTCACTTCTCTCTCCTTCTTTCTCTCTCTCTCTCTCTCCCCCAAGCGAATGTTTCAACCATCCAAGCGATTCACGCTGTATCAAGATCACTGCTCCGGTCTGTGGACCCCCAGATATCTTTGGAGTTAGATTTCGTCCTCACTTTCTCGTGGCTAAAGAACTTACATAGCGCTCTTCATTCCGTCTCATTGCTGTACGTAAGTGGCCTTGACCAAACTCCCGCTTACTGTCCCTGCCTTTTTGTTCCTTGTGTGCGAGTATGCGGTACAACCTGTCCCTGCCAAACGCTCTGACGCGTGAGGGATTCGTGGGAGTCAAGGGACTGTAGACATGCTTCAACATCGTCACGCCCTCGGCTACAGAAAGAAAAAAACCCGTTCACATTTCTAAGTTGGCAGAAGGAAGAAGAAACATTGACACAAACAACACGTCACGAGTCAAAGATATACGTGACACATGGACAAACATGGCAAGAATCAAAGATATACTTGACACATAAACAATACGTCAAGAGTCAAAGATATACTTGACACATAGACAACACATCAAGAATCAGAGATATACTTGACATATGGACATTACAACAACAGCCAAAGTCACAACAGTCAAAGATATACTTGACACATTAACGCCTCACCAGTCAAAAACAGAACTTGCATATAACGAAATTTATAATTATCACACATGCCGGCCATCATCACTGTCATCATCGTCATCGTCATCACCATCATCTTCGCCTTTCACTACTCCCTTGAGAGCACAGACCACGGATAAAGGCTCTCTGGTCGTCCCCTGTTCTTGGATTTATTCTCTGCTTTCCTTCCATGTACATCCCTTGTCTCTGAGCACTGTTATCATTTCAGTTCTCCAAGAACTTCTTGGTCTTCCTCATGTTCTACTTCCCTGAGGATTCCTCGTTAGTTCTTGATGCTAACCATGCTTCGCAATACATTATTACCTTATCTTGTACAAAGATTGGTCGACTGATTGATTGACTGATTTTAGGAGGTAGCATTACTACAGTCATGGCACTCTTACTCACAGAGACTATAGCTATAATATGCCTGACAAAAGTAAGTAGACTACTTTTCTGATATCTCTTATAAAATATACATTATATTCTTTCTATCATTTTCGTCTTTTTTTCCCCTGTTTGATTTCATACGAAGATTTTTTTTTTAAAGTCACCACTCGTTACCTTCTTCATCGATCAATACATTTTTTTCCTGCTCAAATAATCATTTCATTTCCTGGCTCTCAACAACAGATCTTATCTCCAGATCACACAGATCAAGGAAATAAACAACTCGTTTTCTTCGGCAGCATATTTTTTTTGTGTAAATATTTTTTGTACAAATTCTCCCTCAAATTATCTGCAGGAAAACACAAAAACAGGTCACAGCATATCGAACAGGCTGTTTCTTTCTGCTCCCCTACTTGGGAAACTGTCTTTGATCCAGAATTGTTCATGATCTAGGATTGTCTGAGATCAAGAATTTTCCTTGATCTAGAGTTATCCCCTGTCTAGAATTGTCTGCTATCTAGAATTGTCCGCTATCTAGAAATGTCTGTGATCTAGAATTGTCCGTAATCTAGAATTGTTTGCGATCTACAATTGTCTACTATATAGATTTGTCATTGATCTAGACTTGTCTTTGATCTAGAATTGTTCGGAGACGGTTTGCCATACAAAAAGCGAAAGTCACTTTAGAAAGCCAATTACTACTGCATAGACCAAGGAAACAGACACAGCGAGAAGGGGTGGGATGGAGAGAGGCAGAGCCGAGGTTATGCCCCTGAGCCTAGGGGCATATTAAGGGATATATTAAAGATGCCCGGCATCTCTGCTTTACCATTATTTTTCTTATCAGAGATAAAGCTGAGGAAGTCACTACAGGAAGTCTGACAGGTTCTAACCCTAGGGCTCTGATACGGCACCCCACGGCCCTGTACTCGACTCAGGTAATTAGACTAAGTTTGAGCAGTCTGAAGTAAGTGTTAGGCCTATTCTCAAATTTACCTGGATCTTTCTTCAAGGTTCTTATGCAACAGAGTAACGTTTTTGAAGTTTGAAGAGTGAGAATACAAGCTTATCTGATCACGGTGTGCTTGAGTTTCTCTTGTAGAGTTTGAGAGATTGGCTGCAACCTACCACAGTCAATAGAATGGCTGGATCCTACCACAGTCAATAGAATGGCTGGATCCTATCACAGTCAATAGAATGGCTGGATCCTACCACAGTCAACAGATTGGGTAGATCACATCACAATCAACAGATTGGCTAGATTTCGTCCTCACTTTCTCGTGGCTAAAGAACTTACATAGCGCTCTTCATTCCGTCTCATTGCTGTACGTAAGTGGCCTTGACCAAACTCCCGCTTACTGTCCCTGCCTTTTTGTTCCTTGTGTGCGAGTATGCGGTACAACCTGTCCCTGCCAAACGCTCTGACGCGTGAGGGATTCGTGGGAGTCAAGGGACTGTAGACATGCTTCAACATCGTCACGCCCTCGGCTACAGAAAGAAAAAAACCCGTTCACATTTCTAAGTTGGCAGAAGGAAGAAGAAACATTGACACAAACAACACGTCACGAGTCAAAGATATACGTGACACATGGACAAACATGGCAAGAATCAAAGATATACTTGACACATAAACAATACGTCAAGAGTCAAAGATATACTTGACACATAGACAACACATCAAGAATCAGAGATATACTTGACATATGGACATTACAACAACAGCCAAAGTCACAACAGTCAAAGATATACTTGACACATTAACGCCTCACCAGTCAAAAACAGAACTTGCATATAACGAAATTTATAATTATCACACATGCCGGCCATCATCACTGTCATCATCGTCATCGTCATCACCATCATCTTCGCCTTTCACTACTCCCTTGAGAGCACAGACCACGGATAAAGGCTCTCTGGTCGTCCCCTGTTCTTGGATTTATTCTCTGCTTTCCTTCCATGTACATCCCTTGTCTCTGAGCACTGTTATCATTTCAGTTCTCCAAGAACTTCTTGGTCTTCCTCATGTTCTACTTCCCTGAGGATTCCTCGTTAGTTCTTGATGCTAACCATGCTTCGCAATACATTATTACCTTATCTTGTACAAAGATTGGTCGACTGATTGATTGACTGATTTTAGGAGGTAGCATTACTACAGTCATGGCACTCTTACTCACAGAGACTATAGCTATAATATGCCTGACAAAAGTAAGTAGACTACTTTTCTGATATCTCTTATAAAATATACATTATATTCTTTCTATCATTTTCGTCTTTTTTTCCCCTGTTTGATTTCATACGAAGATTTTTTTTTTAAAGTCACCACTCGTTACCTTCTTCATCGATCAATACATTTTTTTCCTGCTCAAATAATCATTTCATTTCCTGGCTCTCAACAACAGATCTTATCTCCAGATCACACAGATCAAGGAAATAAACAACTCGTTTTCTTCGGCAGCATATTTTTTTTGTGTAAATATTTTTTGTACAAATTCTCCCTCAAATTATCTGCAGGAAAACACAAAAACAGGTCACAGCATATCGAACAGGCTGTTTCTTTCTGCTCCCCTACTTGGGAAACTGTCTTTGATCCAGAATTGTTCATGATCTAGGATTGTCTGAGATCAAGAATTTTCCTTGATCTAGAGTTATCCCCTGTCTAGAATTGTCTGCTATCTAGAATTGTCCGCTATCTAGAAATGTCTGTGATCTAGAATTGTCCGTAATCTAGAATTGTTTGCGATCTACAATTGTCTACTATATAGATTTGTCATTGATCTAGACTTGTCTTTGATCTAGAATTGTTCGGAGACGGTTTGCCATACAAAAAGCGAAAGTCACTTTAGAAAGCCAATTACTACTGCATAGACCAAGGAAACAGACACAGCGAGAAGGGGTGGGATGGAGAGAGGCAGAGCCGAGGTTATGCCCCTGAGCCTAGGGGCATATTAAGGGATATATTAAAGATGCCCGGCATCTCTGCTTTACCATTATTTTTCTTATCAGAGATAAAGCTGAGGAAGTCACTACAGGAAGTCTGACAGGTTCTAACCCTAGGGCTCTGATACGGCACCCCACGGCCCTGTACTCGACTCAGGTAATTAGACTAAGTTTGAGCAGTCTGAAGTAAGTGTTAGGCCTATTCTCAAATTTACCTGGATCTTTCTTCAAGGTTCTTATGCAACAGAGTAACGTTTTTGAAGTTTGAAGAGTGAGAATACAAGCTTATCTGATCACGGTGTGCTTGAGTTTCTCTTGTAGAGTTTGAGAGATTGGCTGCAACCTACCACAGTCAATAGAATGGCTGGATCCTACCACAGTCAATAGAATGGCTGGATCCTATCACAGTCAATAGAATGGCTGGATCCTACCACAGTCAACAGATTGGGTAGATCACATCACAATCAACAGATTGGCTAGATCGCATCACAGTTAACAGATTAGCTAGATCGCACCACAGTCAACAGATTGGATAAATCACACCACAGTCAACAGATTGGGTAGATCACAACACAATCAAAAGATTGGATAGATGACATCACAGTTAACAGATTGGCTAGATCACACCACAGTCAACAGATTGGCTAGATCCCACCACAGTCAACAGATTGGCTAGATCACATCACAGTCAACAGACTGGCTAGATCCCACCACGGTCAACAGATTGGCTAGATCACATCACAGTCAACAGATTGGCTAGATCCCACCACAGTCAACAGATTGGCTAGATCTCACCACAGTCAACAGATTGGCTAGATCACAACACAATCAACAGATTGGCTAGATCACATCACAGTCAACAGATTGGCTAGATCACAACACAATCAACAGATTGGCTAGATCACATCACAGTCAACAGATTGGCTAGATCACAACACAATCAACAGACTGGCTAGATCACATCACAGTCAACAGATTGGCTAGATCACATCACAGTCAACAGATTGGCTAGATCACATCACAGTCAACAGATTGGCTAGATCACATCACAATCAACAGATTGGCTAGATCACATCACAATCAACAGATTGGCTAGATCACATCACAGTCAACAGATTGGCTAGATCACATCACAATCAACAGATTAGCTAGATCACATCACAATGAACAGATTGGCTAGATCACATCACAATCAACAGATTGGCTAGATCACATCACAATCAACAGATTGGCTAGATCACATCACAGTCAACAGATTGGCTAGATCACATCACAATCAACAGATTGGCTAGATCACATCACAGTCAACAGATTGGCTAGATCACAACACAATCAACAGATTGGCTAGATCACATCACAATCAACAGATTGGCTAGATCAAATCACAATCAACAGATTGGCTAGATCACATCACAATCAACAGATTGGCTAGATCACATCACAGTCAACAGCGTATTATGTAATAGATTATCAAGAAATCACACCTCTCCGCGAAACAAGGTCAAATTGGACGTTGCAGGCCACGCTGCAGCGACAAGACAGCCTGTTTACTTGTGAACACAACCTGGAGGTGAGTGTAGGGTCGTGACCAGCCGTCTATAGCTGGTTCTGGTAAGTGTCTCATCTTTTAAACACAACATTTCATCTCCAGTTCTCACGTCTCAAATGCTCAATATGCAGACAAACCCCGAACTGCTAGCATGCGACTTACGTATAACCCGTACTTACGAATGACCCTCTTAATCCCTATTATGTTAAAAACTCGAGTTTCAAACAATGCTTCGTAGCAAGAAAGGGACGCTACCGTGCATCTAGAGATGTTTCTCGGTATCTATAATTTTCTGTATGCATATAGAGGTGCACTGCATATGCAGGAAACTCTCTACCGTAGAGAGCGGAACAACAACACAACTCCTTCAGATCATCAGAGGAAGTACCCCCCCCCCTCAGACATGCATATAGAGGTGCACTGCATACAATTATACGACATACCTTTCGTTGAATACCAACCATATCTACTTAAAATGTTTCGATTTACGTACAGGTTCGACTTAGGAACAGAACTCTACTTACGAACATGTTCGATTTAGGAACAGAACTCTCTAACTATACAAGGTCCTACAACTAAGTAATGAGACATATGTTATTATGGCCAAGACAAAAATGCCATCTGTGAAGCAAAGTATGGAATCCAAAGAAGCAACCTTCATGTTTGATCTGGCAACTTTTCATCGCCGCCCGATAAGCAGACGACAAACAAGCCGCCATTTTGTTTACATGGTCACGTAACCAACATGGAGCAAAAAGCTAACATTAAATTCTGTTTAAAACTCAGAAAAAGTGCCATTGAGACAGTTGAAATGATGCGACAAGTTGATGGGGTATAGTTGTTTATCTCGTGCACAAATATTCAGGTGGTATTCACGATTCAAAAGTGGTGTAGAAACTATTAAAAATGGAACTAGACATGGACGACCAATTTCTGTTCGTAATGAGGAACTCATTGCAAAAGTCAGAGAACGGATACAAGAAGATCGTTGTTTGACTGAGGATAATGGCAGATGAATTTAGTGTTAACCGAGAGATCATTAGTAAAATTTTAGTGGAAGATTTGGTCAAGAAAAAAGTTACTTGCCGGTTTGTACCACATGCGTTGTCTGATGACTAAAACATCAGCGTGTTGAGTTCGCAAAAGACGTCATCAAAACATATCGCAGAAATAAACATTTCTTACATTTGATTGTTGTGGAGGATGAAACAAGGATTTTCAGCTATGATCTCACAACTAAACGCCAAAGTGCTCAGTGGAAGTCATCATCATCACCAAAAGCCCAAAAAATGTCTTCAAAAGTCGAAATTGATGAAAATGTTGTGCTTCTACGACAGCAAAGGAATTATTCACAAAGAATTTATTCCAGAGGTACAGACTGTCACTTCCAAAGTCTATTTACGTATTTTGAAACGCCTATTGAAAAGGATTCTCCGCGTCTGACCCGAGTATTCAACACCTGGCAGTTTTTTCCTTCTTCATGATAATGCACCGGCTCACCGGAATTTGTGGTCCAAAAACAAGTGTATGTTCTCAACCATCCACCCTATTCTCCAGATTTGACTTCCTGCGATTATTTTCTATTGCCAAATTTAAAGTTACCACTGAAAGGACGCTTCTTTGATGATACTGATGACATCCAAAGGCAATGTCAGTATATACTTGAAAGATAAGAGAAACGACGACTTCGGGAAAAAAAAACTGCTTCTGTTAACAAAGGTAGATGTACGGTTCTGTTTTTAAAGAAACACAGAAAGAGTGAGAAAAATACGGAACACGCAATAATCCAATATTTCGGCAAATGTCTTTTTTTCAATGACCAAATACCAAGATGTGCGCAAAAATAAGCTGTCTATAAATATATACTTTTCTCACTGCTAGACTGCCTTACAAGTATGCTCACAAAAGCTGTGAAATATTTGGTATGCTCTCGTATTCTGTAACAGATAGTCCAGGGTAACATCGCGTTTCTACTGGGGCCATGTGATATCTATCCGCCGTACACATGCAGCGACTTTATTGATTTCTCATAGATCATTGCTTTAATTTTAGAATCCGTGTGTCAGAATTGCGTTTTGTGATAAAGTTTCTATGTGTTTCCTGTTTGAATCGTCAACCGTTGAACGGCCAACAAACGTGTAATCTGCAGTGTCACTTCTTTAGTGCTGGTGGAGGGATTATAAGCTTTTGCGATAACATATCACACAACTAATATTTCCGCTGCCGTCTTCTTCAGAGAGGAACAGCGATTAAAATTACAAATGTATTTTAGAAAGAAAAGCACACAGAAATAATTTTAATATATGAAGTACACATGTCTTAAGTTTCTAATGTTGATTTAGATACGACCAAATATACTATTCGCCATTAAAAACTCACTGATTTATTTATTTTGTTTTTAGAACACGCCGTTCTGCTGGATATAAAAAACATAAAGCCACAGATTTCACATTTCTCATCCATCTACTGATATAAATGTGCTGTATTCTTACACCTGGCACAGTTCAGAAGAGGCCTCATAAGTAGTTGTCTGCCCCAGATGTAAAAATATGTCACGCTCACTGTCATAAAGTCGCAGCCAAACACTAATACCATGCGTGACTCCCTGACGCGTGAGTTATATGCTGCTGCCGAGTTGTTGTTTGGAAACGGTTGAGCAAATTATCAATAGTATCTGGCGATATTGAGCTCGTATTGTTACACGAGGTTGACCAGGTCTGGGAAGGTCATTCGTGGAACCTGTTGCCTGAAATAGCCTGGTTCAGCCTCAGTAGAATGGTCACAATGGCAACATCTCTGGTCGTCATTCTACAGCTTGCCATCGCTCTTGTGATAACACATGGAGCGTGACAAAAAACATTAACAGACTTCCTTTCCTTGGAAACAGATGATGGTTTTCTCTTGCTTAATGTTTGTGCCACATTTGAAAGTCAGGTCATTTTTAATAAGGCCATAACTTAAGAGAACTGAGAGAAAAGTTGATATGCACGTGGTCCACGCAAAGATTTAAAGTAAACATCGCCAGGAAAATATCATTTACATGAACTGCCACGCCTGCACCATTTCGGAGCTTGAAGGTCGTTCACGTACATAAACATTCCACGCTTCAGAATAGTTCCATCACGCGGTGCGTCTTTAATGGCGACAGCAGCACACTGCTAACAGAGGAGAGAAGGGGAAAAGAAAAGAGAGCAGGGGTGTCGGACCCAGGAAGGAGTCCTTGTAGCTTTTTTCTCATCTGAGATACGATTCAGGAAAACACAGCAACCTTCCGCCTACAGAGTTTTCTGGACTTTCTGTCTACTAGGTTCCACAGAAAAGACAGTGACGTCATTGAAGGTCCTAGCCTTCTGGCGTCTCACTGAAGGTTCTAGCCTCCTGACATCACTGAAGACCCTATCCTCCTGACGTCACTGAAGACCCCTGCCTCCTGGCGTCACTGAAGACCCCTGCCTCCTGACGTCACTGAAGACCCTATCCTCCTGACGTCACTGAAGACCCCTGCCTCCTGACGTCACTGAAGACCCCTGCCTCCTGACGTCACTGAAGGCTCCTGCCTCCTGACGTCACTGAAGGCCCTATCCTCCTGAGGTCACTGAAGACCCTTGCTCCTGGCGTCACTGAAGACCATTGCCTCCTGGCGTCACTGAAGGTCCTATCCTCCTGAGGTCACTGAAGGCCCCAGCCTCCATTAACCAGAGACGTAAGTACCTACATGGGCGTTTCTTTCTGAGCTTGGACGGGGGTTCCGACAGCAACCGACCTCGGGGACACACCTGATTCTCCACGATCTTGAACTGACTTATAATTACGTGGCTCAGTAGTTAGAGCGTTTCCTTGCTTAACAAATGTTACGGAATTTTTAAAAAAACTAGCAGAAATGTTTCAGATTTCACGAAATTTTGGTTCCCTTAGATGACCTAGACAACTATAAGGAGAAAACTATGACAACTAATAGAAGAAGACCTAGACAACTATAAGAAGAAGACCTAGACAACTATAAAAAGAAAACCTAGACAACTGTAAGGAGAAGACCTAGACAACTATAAGAAAAAGACTTAGACAACTATAAGAAAAAGACCTAGACAACTATAAGAAGAAGACCTAGACAACTATAAGGAGAAGACCTAGACAACTATAAGAAAAAGACCTAGACAACTATAAGAAAAAGACCTAGACAACTATAAGAAGAAGACCTAGACAACTATAAGAAGAAGACCTAGACAACTATAAAAAGAAAACCTAGACAACTGTAAGGAGATGACCTAGACAACTATAAGAAAAAGACCTAGACAACTATAAGAAGAAGACCTAGACAACTATAAGGAGAAGACCTAGACATCGCGTTTCTACTGGGGCCATGTGATATCTATCCGCCGTACACATGCAGCGACTTTATTGATTTCTCATAGATCATTGCTTTAATTTTAGAATCCGTGTGTCAGAATTGCGTTTTGTGATAAAGTTTCTATGTGTTTCCTGTTTGAATCGTCAACCGTTGAACGGCCAACAAACGTGTAATCTGCAGTGTCACTTCTTTAGTGCTGGTGGAGGGATTATAAGCTTTTGCGATAACATATCACACAACTAATATTTCCGCTGCCGTCTTCTTCAGAGAGGAACAGCGATTAAAATTACAAATGTATTTTAGAAAGAAAAGCACACAGAAATAATTTTAATATATGAAGTACACATGTCTTAAGTTTCTAATGTTGATTTAGATACGACCAAATATACTATTCGCCATTAAAAACTCACTGATTTATTTATTTTGTTTTTAGAACACGCCGTTCTGCTGGATATAAAAAACATAAAGCCACAGATTTCACATTTCTCATCCATCTACTGATATAAATGTGCTGTATTCTTACACCTGGCACAGTTCAGAAGAGGCCTCATAAGTAGTTGTCTGCCCCAGATGTAAAAATATGTCACGCTCACTGTCATAAAGTCGCAGCCAAACACTAATACCATGCGTGACTCCCTGACGCGTGAGTTATATGCTGCTGCCGAGTTGTTGTTTGGAAACGGTTGAGCAAATTATCAATAGTATCTGGCGATATTGAGCTCGTATTGTTACACGAGGTTGACCAGGTCTGGGAAGGTCATTCGTGGAACCTGTTGCCTGAAATAGCCTGGTTCAGCCTCAGTAGAATGGTCACAATGGCAACATCTCTGGTCGTCATTCTACAGCTTGCCATCGCTCTTGTGATAACACATGGAGCGTGACAAAAAACATTAACAGACTTCCTTTCCTTGGAAACAGATGATGGTTTTCTCTTGCTTAATGTTTGTGCCACATTTGAAAGTCAGGTCATTTTTAATAAGGCCATAACTTAAGAGAACTGAGAGAAAAGTTGATATGCACGTGGTCCACGCAAAGATTTAAAGTAAACATCGCCAGGAAAATATCATTTACATGAACTGCCACGCCTGCACCATTTCGGAGCTTGAAGGTCGTTCACGTACATAAACATTCCACGCTTCAGAATAGTTCCATCACGCGGTGCGTCTTTAATGGCGACAGCAGCACACTGCTAACAGAGGAGAGAAGGGGAAAAGAAAAGAGAGCAGGGGTGTCGGACCCAGGAAGGAGTCCTTGTAGCTTTTTTCTCATCTGAGATACGATTCAGGAAAACACAGCAACCTTCCGCCTACAGAGTTTTCTGGACTTTCTGTCTACTAGGTTCCACAGAAAAGACAGTGACGTCATTGAAGGTCCTAGCCTTCTGGCGTCTCACTGAAGGTTCTAGCCTCCTGACATCACTGAAGACCCTATCCTCCTGACGTCACTGAAGACCCCTGCCTCCTGGCGTCACTGAAGACCCCTGCCTCCTGACGTCACTGAAGACCCTATCCTCCTGACGTCACTGAAGACCCCTGCCTCCTGACGTCACTGAAGACCCCTGCCTCCTGACGTCACTGAAGGCTCCTGCCTCCTGACGTCACTGAAGGCCCTATCCTCCTGAGGTCACTGAAGACCCTTGCTCCTGGCGTCACTGAAGACCATTGCCTCCTGGCGTCACTGAAGGTCCTATCCTCCTGAGGTCACTGAAGGCCCCAGCCTCCATTAACCAGAGACGTAAGTACCTACATGGGCGTTTCTTTCTGAGCTTGGACGGGGGTTCCGACAGCAACCGACCTCGGGGACACACCTGATTCTCCACGATCTTGAACTGACTTATAATTACGTGGCTCAGTAGTTAGAGCGTTTCCTTGCTTAACAAATGTTACGGAATTTTTAAAAAAACTAGCAGAAATGTTTCAGATTTCACGAAATTTTGGTTCCCTTAGATGACCTAGACAACTATAAGGAGAAAACTATGACAACTAATAGAAGAAGACCTAGACAACTATAAGAAGAAGACCTAGACAACTATAAAAAGAAAACCTAGACAACTGTAAGGAGAAGACCTAGACAACTATAAGAAAAAGACTTAGACAACTATAAGAAAAAGACCTAGACAACTATAAGAAGAAGACCTAGACAACTATAAGGAGAAGACCTAGACAACTATAAGAAAAAGACCTAGACAACTATAAGAAAAAGACCTAGACAACTATAAGAAGAAGACTTAGACAACTATAAGGAGAAGACTTAGACAACTATAAGAAGAAGACCTAGACAACTATGAGGAGAAGACCTAGACAACTATAAGGAGAAGACCTAGACAACTATAAGAAGAAGACTTAGACAACTATAAGGAGAAGACCTAGACAACTATGAGGAGAAGACCTAGACAACTATAAGGAGAAGACCTAGACAACTATGAGGAGAAGACCTAGACAACTATAAGGAGAAGACCTAGACAACTATAAGAAGAAGACTTAGACAACTATAAGAAGAAGACTTAGACAACTATAAGGAGAAGACCTAGACAACTATGAGGAGAAGACCTAGACAACTATGAGGAGAAGACCTAGACAACTATAAGAAGAAGACTTAGACAACTATAAGAAGAAGACTTAGACAACTATAAGAAGAAGACTTAGACAACTATAAGAAAAAGACCTAGACAACTATAAGAAAAAGACCTAGACAACTATGAGGAGAAGACCTAGACAACTATGAGGAGAAGACCTAGACAACTATAAGGAGAACACCTAGACAACTATGAGGAGAAGACCTAGACAACTATGAGGAGAAGACCTAGACAACTATAAGGAGAAGACCTAGACAACTATGATGAGAAGACCTAGACAACTATGAGGAGAAGACCTAGACAACTATAAGGAGAAGACCTAGACAACTATAAGGAGAAGACCTAGACAACTATGAGGAGAAGACCTAGACAACTATAAGGAGAAGACCTAGACAACTATAAGAAAAAGACTTAGACAACTATAAGAAGAAGACCTAGACAACTATGAGAAGAAGACCTAGACAACTATGAGGAGAAGACCTAGACAACTATAAGGAGAAGACCTAGACAACTATAAGAAGAAGACTTAGACAACTATAAGAAGAAGACTTAGACAACTATAAGGAGAAGACTTAGACAACTATAAGAAGAAGACCTAGACAACTATAAGAAGAAGACCTAGACAACTATGAGGAGAAGACCTAGACAACTATAAGGAGAAGACCTAGACAACTATAAGAAGAAGACTTAGACAACTATAAGAAGAAGACCTAGACAACTATAAGGAGAAGACCTAGACAACTATAAGAAGAAGACTTAGACAACTATAAGAAAAAGACCTAGACAACTATAAGGAGAAGACCTAGACAACTATAAGGAGAAGACTTAGACAACTATAAGAAGAAGACCTAGACAACTATAAGAAGAAGACCTAGACAACTATGAGGAGAAGACCTAGACAACTATAAGGAGAAGACCTAGACAACTATAAGGAGAAGACCTAGACAACTATGAGGAGAAGACCTAGACAACTATAAGGAGAAGACCTAGACAACTATAAGAAGAAGACCTAGACAACTATAAGAAGAAGACCTAGACAACTATGAGGAGAAGACCTAGACAACTATAAGGAGAAGACCTAGACAACTATAAGAAGAAGACTTAGACAACTATAAGAAGAAGACCTAGACAACTATAAGGAGAAGACCTAGACAACTATAAGAAGAAGACTTAGACAACTATAAGAAAAAGACCTAGACAACTATAAGGAGAAGACCTAGACAACTATAAGGAGAAGACTTAGACAACTATAAGAAGAAGACCTAGACAACTATGAGGAGAAGACCTAGACAACTATAAGGAGAAGACCTAGACAACTATAAGAAGACTTAGACAACTATAAGAAGACCTAGACAACTATAAGGAGAAGACCTAGACAACTATAAGAAGAAGACTTAGACAACTATAAGAAAAAGACCTAGACAACTATAAGGAGAAGACCTAGACAACTATAAGGAGAAGACTTAGACAACTATAAGAAGAAGACCTAGACAACTATAAGAAGAAGACCTAGACAACTATGAGGAGAAGACCTAGACAACTATAAGGAGAAGACCTAGACAACTATAAGGAGAAGACCTAGACAACTATGAGGAGAAGACCTAGAAGAAGGTACACGCTTTTGGAATCAACAGTTGCCAAAAATGTCAAAAACAAGAGGAATGGAGGCATGTCTTGTCTGCAGCAGTGAGCCTGAGTTCAGCAGCTGGTCAAAGAAGAAGAAGAAGAAGAAGCATTGTGCTCGCCTAGACTTAAATCAACAACGAAACTTAGCAAGAACCTCATACGCTACAAAAATAAATATGTTAACACAGCAAGAGAGAACCCTGGACTCCAGAGAAGGAATCAACCGCTTAGTCAAGAGGGGACATCGCGCTAACCACTCAGGAACTAAGCAAGCATGAAAGTTTGCGAAGCCGCACAAATAAACAAGTTACATTTCTAAACAAATAAATGAAATGTGTGCCTGCAACATAATATCAATAGCGGATTTTAATATAATTTGATGGCGAAAGCCTCCCATGTCTGGCCATTGCGGATTATTAATTTACAAGAAAAAAAATGTATCAATGGAAAACTTCCTGGAAAAATATAAGTCGATCCCCTCTCAGTTTCCACCTTCCTGCGAAGACTCACATATGCCAGAGAGAGAGAGAGAGAGAGAGAGAGAGTAACTGTAATGTTGCCATAAAATATATATCTCGTGTACTAGTAGTACAGATATGTTATAGTATCCTTGTTTTGAATCGTGTTTACGGAGGCTCGCCGGCCATTTTAGAAATATGACTT